>JAODUD010000040.1:21532383-21545292 GCA_026784285.1 Stomatorhinus walkeri | reverse complement strand
ACAAACAGGCAGACGCAGGAACAAACAGGCAGACGCAGGAACAAACAGGCAGACGCAGGGAGACACAGGAACACACAGATTGCATTCTTTCTATTGAGAAAGAACCTAAGAACATACTTGACGTCTTAGCAAGAGCAGCCTCCCAAGAATGAACATGGGGCACAATGAATCATAAGATTGTTCTTGTTTGGTGAGATTTTTACTTCTGCTCTTAGCATTGGAACTGGTCTTGGAACAATGGAAGATGACGTAAAACAGGTACATGACAACACAAGTTTGGTCAATTATGCATATTGAGAAACATGTAAAGATGCAGGAAAAACAGGCAGACACAGGAACACTCAGGCAGAATGTGAGTTTGTAATTCCATTGGAATTAGCAGAGCTTAACTGCACACCTCCCTACAGAGTTACACAGCACTGTGAAGCTGATACCTGCCCCCTCCCCGGGGTCCTCACCATGTGCAGCAGGATCTTGTTGTCCCGTAGTGATCCCACCATGCCCACCAGCGACACGGTGAACATCACCAGGCCCAGCAAGATCAGTACTACGGCAGGGGCCAGGAATATCCCCTCTAGGGTCCGGTTCTTCTGACGCTCCACCTCTGCATACAGACCCACGCAGAGCACGCACAGGCCCAGGAGCTGCAGGGCAATGGCATATTAACACAGGGAGAAACAGGGTACATTGATACAGGGTAACACAGGGAGACACAGGAGAGATTAACACAGGAAGAATTAACACAAGGAAAAACTGACACAAGGACCCAGGAGTTGAGTTAACATTAACACACATGCAGCTTCCCTCACTTGAAATGTATGACCCTGCATGGGAACTAATGTGGGGTGCCAGTGAAATGTGAATGGATGAAGTTTAACACCTTTCATAATATCTTCACAACAAAGAGGTGTCTGACTTTGGCTGCGGACAGTGGGAGTCAAAGCAAACGTAACCGAATGTCGGTGTTTGTGGGTTTTGGGTCCTGCCTGACAGAGCAGCATGTTTAAGCTTCATTATTGTGTGAATAACCTTCGACCTCTGACAGCATCCCAGCACAGCATTGCCTCTCTGACAGGGAGAAAGACACACACACACAGAATCATATCACATCCATTATAGTTAGAATGACACAGCACTAAAACAGATATGTCATTACCTCAGACACAGGTCATTCTTACTGAGGAGTGTGTGCAAATCAGAGTAGATCATTCATGGATGCTCATCCTTTCTGGACTGAAGAGTCCAGCAAACTATCAGGCTCTCTGCCCCCTTGGAAGGTTATAATTAAACTTTGCTGGCATTCCGACTTGCACACAGAGAACTCTCTGCATTATTATTCAGCAGCAGCAATTCTTCAGGGAACTCCCCCACCCCTCCGTGCCGTAAGCTCTCCAGTACCCCACTGCATGGACTGATCTCCTGCAAAGTGCTCTGAACTCGATGGACTGCCAGAGTAACCCCACCCACCCGTAAGGTCACTTCCTGTCCTATGAATGTGACTGTAATCCTGCCACAGCCGGTGGACAAAGCCAGGCCGCAATGAGGGAGTATAAAGAAAACATTCTGCGAATATGTGGCAATCCAGACTGTCCTTGGAAAGTTATTAGTACATTCCAGGAAGTGGATGAACGCTGCCTGCCTTCCACTTCCTGTTTGATTAACATTAAAAGACAGACTATCCTCCCTAAAGGAAGAAAAAAATTAAAAGCTGACATCTGACAGGCAGCTACTGATTCTGGCATTACATTTAGGGGCCACCTCCCCCCCCCCCCCCAGAGGAAAAGCTCTTATTTCTGCCACACTCCTAATACCAGCATCCATCAGGAAACACGGTAATCTAACAAACAATGTGGCTACAGCTAAAACCAGAAGATGGGGAAACGGGAGCAGGAAAGCAGAGCAGCTGCCAGAGACTGTCAGGACCCATGAGCAGCATCTGAAAACAGTTTGACTGCACATAGCACATCTGAAGGAGGTGGAAACTGCATTCATACTTCATGGCACTATTTAGAAAGCCTAAGTGAAAAAAGCATGATGCATTTATTTCCACCATTACCACTGTGGGTGGACAAATGATGACAGAGCTGGGGGGGGGGGGGGAGGAACAGGGACATGCACGAAGAAGCTGGTGGAGTCAGTGTGGCAACGTGGAACTTCTAAGCTATTCAGTTTAGTTTCATTCCTTCAAATGCGGACATAGTTATCATTGTAAAGCAAAATGTCAAATCCAGCTTGTGTTACGCTCTACGTATGAGCCTCAAAGCTAACAGCCTCTTCCAAATAATGAAAAGGGGGGGGAACGGATGAAAGAGAAGGAAAGAAAAAGAGAAGAGGAGGATGTAAAATGACTCACGGCTTCTCAGAGGTCACATATGAGAAGGAGCCACAAAGTGGGGAGCGGCAGAGTTGGAGGCGCAGGGACAGCACAAATTGAACAGTAAAATGGCTGTAATTTCCCGTGAAGTGAAAAGCAGAGATGGGACAGTGCAGGCGAACAGGAGAGACTCATTATTTCTGCTGATTGATTCTGGGGCAAAATATTCATCAAAAAAACCACACACACAAGAGGGATGGGAGAGATGGGAGCAGTGTAAAATCAGAGCAACAAAACAAGCAACAGGAGAGCGAGAGGGCACCCAGACAACAGCCCAGAGCCAGGGCCACTTATTTCAGGGTCCTTCTAAAACAGAGTAGGGCTTTCAACCTGCAGAGAGATCCATCCCTTTGTGACACACATACACATACACACACACACGCAAACACACGCGCACACACACACACACACACACACACATTCACACCTGTTCAGTGTGTTCTCCTGTGTTCTCCAGCCCCTGCACTTACAGGCTTAAAAATTGACACATCCCTGATTACCATCTGACAATTCTACACTTTTAAACCCAGTATGTTAAATGGAGCCCCATAACCGATATGCATTAAAAGGGAAAGCCCTGTGGTTTTCACACAAAATATGTACCTATGAACACAAGGCGTGTGTGTTCATGTGCAAATGCTTGTAAACATATGTATGCATGCTGACAATCACAGCTGATGTTCTCACTAAAGATACCAAACTACCTCTCCTAGGGTTGCAAAATTTTGGTAATTTTCCTGCTAATTCCCATATATTCCTATTAATTCCCATGGAAAGTTCAACTTTCAAAAATTCCCCAGCTTAACTTCCAATGGAATGGAAAGTATCTGCAAAGTTTTTTCTGCCCCTTTGCAACCCTAACCCCTCCGCACACTAAACAGAAGAGACAGTCGTTTCCTAGAGACCCATTTACGGTTGCACCTTGGATGTTCACTACAGTAAGGAAGCCATCACCATTGTGCCAAGAGACACAGAGCAGAAAGCAAACAGGTGCAAACCAAGAGATCAGTCACGCAGCCTGCAGGGGGGAGCAAGCTCTCTATCCAGACCTTCTTACCTCTCACAACAGTGTAACCCCAGCGCAGGGCCTTGGTCAAGAAGGAGTGGCAAACACTGCATTTTAAGCCGCAGGATGTGGTTATGAATGTTTATATTCTGTTTAGTATCTCATTCCATATATACCCTTACCAACAAAACTTCTGTTTAGAAAATGTGTGAAACAACACAGGCCAGGGGAACATTCATCTCCCAACCATCGCTCTTCTCTATCAATAATTGCTCCCAGTCTAAGGAAGGCACTAAGGCCACCTGGAAATTTATGGAATCTTCATGGTCTCACAAAGCATGTCCCAAACAGAGGAAGATGGAGGATATGGAGGATAACCGCAATGCAGCAAGTGGCCCCCAGGTCCAAATCTGCTGATTCCACAGTACTGCCAGGGAGCTCATTTATCACAGCCCAGCCCTAGACAGTGATATAATTAAGCACTCATTTGGGGGTCTATGAATTCAATGTCTTTACACATCCTAAAATAGGCTGGGGATCACCACAGTTAGCAATGATGGAAAGTGCCCCATCCTGTTTAAATGTGCCTAAATGATACACGTCACTGCTGCCACTGGTCCCTTAAAAAAATCACACATTTAACTACTTTTTAAAATAAGTTTCTCGGGTGGATTTTATCGGTTAACTGAAGCCTCCACCTGTAATCTGACCGTGAGTTTCAGGGATTTGACACAGACGGACAAGTTAACAGGGAGAAAGGTGAAAGTTCGAGAGGGTGACGGGCTGATATCCTGACAAGCAGATAGACAGCAACAGACAATGGGCGATGGACGAAACAGGCATACTGACACAAGCACTCAGACGGATAAACAAACTGGTGTCCATTTAGGCTTAATGGTATAATAATAATAATAATAATAATAATAATAAAAATAATAAAAATAAATAATAATTACACAGGGATAAGTTGTTCTATTCAAACGTAACAAATTAAAAGCAACAGGAGATACACTGTAACGATGCGGACGGCACATACTGACACCGGGAGAAAGCGGGCGAAAGCTCGCGTAGCTAACCGGGAGCGGGGCGCTTACCGAGAACAGCATGGAGTAAACGTTGAGCGTGAATTTAATGCAGTAATAGTACCGGGTGCTGCTTCTCCATTCATAACACGGCTCCATTTCGGTGCCGGTGACAAAATAAAAGTACAAGTAGACAGCCGCGGAACGGACTTCCACATCCCTCCCCGGGGATACCGCCTGTCTGCCGGTTAGCGTGCTAGCCTGTTAGCTTGCTAGCGCGTTGGCCTCTCTCTGCTTCCCAGAGCTAATGGCCAAAACGCCTGAATTAAACTATCCGTCGAATTAAAGTTTTGTCGCATCTCTTCGGTTTCCATCCATGTTGTCTTGAAGGGTTGTTTTATAATGTTTATTTTTTCTTTTAATTAAACCCTGTCGGCGGCGTGGGGACATGAAACCGCTATTGCTACGATCTGCGTCCAGCTATCCAGATAATACTATAGTGCCAGAGTTCTGCTTGAATATTTTAAATACTACAATATTGCAATGAACGACATAAAACTAACTGCGGTTGAGTGTGACTGTTTAGCTAATCTGGTACCATCCAGAAAAAGACACGAAATAGGAGCCAAATATGTGCCCCATACACAGGGGGAGACAAAGAGAGAAATGAGCTGAGGTCAGCCGCTTTCCTAATGCATGAGTGTGTGGTCAGTCGGGACAATCAAATTACCGAAATGCATGTCCCTGTACTGCACCCTGTAAGTTACCCTGAGTGCCCAGAGTAAACTGACGCAACACGCAAACTGCACACACACACCCAACCGAGCAACTGTGTCACCTTCCTGTGAAGTGTGATCCACTATAATGTGATAATATGCAGTCATTTTAGTCTCACTTTTAGTTTCTCCTTTACTTTCTTATGCATTAAAAGTATTATAACTACTGTATAATAATAATTAATATAACCAATACTATTATACAAGAAGTAGTAATGTTTTATAGACATAAATCTCTTAATGTCTCTTAGAAATCATATGAGGCTTAGTATTCCTGCTCATTGTTTCCCTTCTGCCTACATATACGTGAGGCAAAATACATAAACACGTATTGGGTTTTGGGGGTGGGTGGGATCCCTCAGACACCTCTCATTTACAGAACCTTCCATCATTTGTGATAGGCAGTTAAATTGCTACTTTGTCAAGGTTTAATTACTCGATCTGAGGACAAATTGAGATTGGCGCAGTCTCACAGAATCTGTTAGAAAAACTCAGAATAGCAAAGTCCTTTGTTGAGATTGTCATGAATAACGGGAAACTCCTTCAAAACGGTCAAGGCTCTCATTATGTGGCATAAGGTTTACATCTAAATTGCAAAATAGTGCACAGGTGTACATTTCTGTAGTTCAAAGTGCTGGGCAAATAACTGCACTCTCAGAAAAAAAAGGGGAAAAAATGTACCTTTGCTTGCTACTGGAGCTGAACTCCAGAAATGGATTCTGAGGAAAATCCCAAAGGTACAAACAAAATTTATGTACCATCAATGGTACAGAAACATCTCAGAATCCTTTTCTGTACTTTCAAAAATTACCCTTTTTGTCTGAGAGTGAGCATGGTTAAAAATGGCTAAAGTCATATTTAATAATGTCTGTCATTCTGGAGAGCTTCTCATTCTTTGGGTCCTAAGCAGCGACAGCTGCTGAATCCCTGTTGTTTTTGTACTGATTACTATATTTTTAATTGTCTTAATTTCCAGTGAGAGTTGTGAATTTGGCAGACCTAGCTACACTGTCAGAAAAAGAGTACCATTTTGTACTTCTGCTTGTCACTGGGGCTGTACCTTACATGGTTTGCGAATTGTACAATAGCTGTAGGTAAATGTACCTTTAGTCTAATTTACAGTGCCGAAAATGACTCTGAGGAACATCTGCAAGGTACCAACAACATTAATGTACCCACAATGGTACAAAAATGTTCCTCATAGTCCATTTCTGTACTTTAAAAGCTACAATTGCCAGACCCTTGAGGGTACAGCCCCAGTGACGAGCAAAGGTATAAATTGGTACTATTTTTTTCTGACACTGTAGGAAATGTTGTCAAGTAGGTATCTACTGTACTACTAACTCCCATATTACATTTACTGTAAATACATGTAGTTCATCTATCCATCATCTAACCACTTGTCCTGGGTAGGGTCTTTGGGGGGGGGGGGGGGGCAAAGGGAAAATGGCAGAGGTACACACACACACACACACACACAGCTGTATACCATGTGACATTTAGAGATACCGAATTACATGTCTGGAGCGGCATGCTTTCAGCAGCCCACACAGAGCAAAGCCAGAGCTTCAGATGGGAGGATTTTGTCTTCAATTAAAGATGGCAGTGTGGAAGGATACAGCAGCCACTAAGTCCACTGAACTGTGCTATGTTTTGTTTGTTTTTGTAGTTCTGTATTGGGATTGCCTCATTTTACTGTGCAAGATCACAGTGACAATAAAGTTGACTTTGAGTTTTGAGCTGACCTCGCTTTGCATAAAATTATACGTGTAAACATGTCCTGAATTTCTGAAGTGCCATAATAATTCAATAATGCATCACCATGAATAATGGATCTTTTTAACGGGAAGCCTAGGTTACCGTAAAAAGGTCATCTGGAGATGACCAGAGGAAGCAGGCAGGTACTGACTGAGAGAGGGGGGAGACAGACAGGATGTCAGATAAATGCCTGTTGGAGGCCATCCATCTAGTGTTCTTGCTTCCAGCCCCCCTCAAGGAGTCAGGCCCTCACTAGACCACAGGCAACAAGGTCGATAGAAGAGTGTCTGCTTTGCACGCAATTTTCCTGTGTTCTCTTTATCAGCATTCATTTTTCCTAGAGGGAAGGTGATTTCTTTGGTGAAGTTGCCTAATTATTGTCAGACAAGACCTTTTGAAGATCTCTGTTTTACCTGTAAGAAATGCACCACTATGGGTTTTAGTTCTGACGTACATTAAACATCGGTTGGTAGCATTTGCAACAACAAAATAAAAACATGAACGCAATACTGCTAAAAAACGTACCAAATGCAGTGATTTAGGCCTTTTTCTGTGAGAATCAGTTTGAAGAATAAATATCAAGGTCAGCGATGGGGGCTTCCTCCCGAAAGCTTCAGATGCCGAGTCTATTTTCCTTGGCACCATGATCTGTTTTTTCCCACACTTCTTAGTTCCTTAGCACGCCTGATTCTCTTTTTGTCCGCATCTTTTTGTGTACGTGCCTTCAGTTCTGTTTATATCTCTGACCTTTCCTCAGCTGAACTGTGCTGATGTTGATATCTGTCACCATGAATTGCTCCTTCTCCTTCCATCCTGTATGCAGCAATATTGACAATTTATTCCCCTGAATATCAAGGAACTCATCACATATTGAAACTGGACAAAGTAATTACAAAGCCCAAATAATTTATTGCCCAACCGATTGTTGTCGCCAGCAACATCTGAAGCCATCATTTTCAAGCTGTTGATTCAGTTCCTTATACAGCTTAATCTTCAGCTTTGAAACTTGACTAACAGACCACCTTCTTCAATTTGGATGTGTTTATCATTCCTGCAGCCTGTTCAGTGTCTATGTTTGAAGAGCACCGGGACTGAGCTGTTTCAGAGGAACCAGCGCTGAGTGAAAATTTAATCAAAAACGTCATGACATTAGGCTGGGAAATTCCGCTAATTTGTGCCGTGTGTTTGAGGCCACATTTATCCAGCACTTTGGCAATAGCGCAGTGATGTTTATAGTTATATAATGATTCACTTGGAATACGTGGAGTGCCGGGATCTACTTTACAGAGATGGCATGTGTTGATTCCTCCTGCAAGATGAAAGTTCAGTTTAATAACCGATTAGTGTCTCTTAAATCTATGCACACTGAACAGCAGACTGAACACTTAGGACTAGGTGACGACATCTGTGAGATGATTAGTGAAGAGATAGCAAAGAACCGGCACAGCCAGATCCTCAGATTGGCAAATTTTACGTAAGGTCGCTAACGGTGACCTCCACGAGACAGAGCACCGAGCTCAGACGGGGATCGGAGAACATTCTGCTGCGGCTCTGCTGAAATCAGCGCTGATCTGCAGGTGTGCCCCCCCAGGACGGTGATCCTCATCTAAAAGCCCTCCGAGAAAACAAGGAGGCAAGCACCGAAATGAGTACCACACAAGCTTCTTCACCTGATTCTCACCACAGGACCAAGGAAGGAGAGGCACGGAGACCTGCAGCCTCCAGATGAAAGTAAGGGGAGCCACTGAACATTTCACAGCAGCAATATAATCAGTACCCATTAACTCTGGGCATGTTTCATGGCCTGAGACGGACAGGTAATCAGCATGATCAGAATGCACGGCATCCCAGCCGGGCAGGGAGCCCAAATCCCACTTAACATCATGCCTGAGAGCGCCCTTAGATCCAGTCCTGCTGCGGCCGTGCACGGCCTCACAGAATGCGCTGCCTGGCTTAACAAGGAAGCTATTTTAAATCTTTAAGGACCACATCATAAGTGAACTACATTATTGTTCAGCCCTAAGTGTGCAGAATGCAAAAATTAAACAAATGTAAGCAAGTCTGCTGCCCACGGCCCGTTCTACAGCTGGGACCATTCAAGATAATCTTTCATTTTACCTTAACTAAAGGCTACAAGGGCAGGGGGCCTGCAGGACGTTGATATCCTTAACCAACCTGCTGACCAGCCCAGCTGACCTGGTCCATTTACCTGTCAATCATGAGTAAGAACAAACACTATGGAATAAACTCACAAGCACATCAACGGGAATCACTTTACGTGAGTGAATACAGCTCGCAGATCTTCATAGCAGCCGCATATCTGTAATTTATTTATTAAATTCCTCTGTTGCTGAATTGAGATCAGGCTATCATCCAGGCGTCTGAGGATTTGGCTGATGGGCTGATGCCGGCTCCCCCTTCCTCCTCAGTCCTGTGGCAGATTGTGTTTCAGCCGGGGGACAACATTTGATGTGTGAAATTGGATTTTTGGCTCCACGCTGTCCACTCTGGGCTCCCGCTCCGGCTGCGGGGCTACGGTAACCATGCGGAATGCACATATTTTCAGACCGTCAGAGGCCTGCATATCTCGTCAGCAGTGAAACAGAAGGCGTCCCTTTAAGTAAACCCGTTCATTTTCCTTAAATAATAATAAATATCTCAAATATAAAGGAACATATTTTCCCTCGGTTAAAATAATTCAGTTTCTTCAGTAGAAAAGTCAGTAGAGTGTTAATGATATGTACTGAATGGAAGACGGCTTCATCCTGTATGGCACTGGGGAATATCAGTTTGTATTACCTCAATGTTTAAAACAGGTTTGTGGCGTCTATGACTGGTGTGACGTCTTCCATACCTGACATTGTTTAGAGAGCTTCAGATTTATGTTATCAGATTGCCTGGGTCTTTGTGCTTCAGACTTCAGCTGCCCAACATGCAGGCCCTTGCTGGCTGGGTAAGCCTTCTTCCACCAGGGAGCAGGTCAACGAGGAGGCCTGCTCTCCAGAGCTGGTTCCTGTGTGCTGTGACAGTGTGCACATCCACCCAGAGCCCCAGCTATGGGCACAGGGGGCTGGGTGGCCCGCCTCAACCAGACCCACGAGCGGGGGGATGTTTCAAAAGGGTATATGCCGATCTATCCAAGTAATAACGGAAAAAGGAACATTCAACATAAATAGAGTGATTTTGGTTTAGGATAGAATTCCTCCCCATAGCACAGAGGTATCAGTGTTCAAACCCCATTTAGAGGGGAGAACGGGGGGGGGCTAATATCCACAGGAAGAAGGTGATCAGGGAAACAGCTGAGGAGCGGACGGGAGGAGTGGCAGTTGCGCTGTGGTCGTCTCCCCCACACAGGTCATGTGTGACTCACTTTCGAGGGGAAGCGGTGAGGTTTTCACTGCGAGCAGCCATGTCAGCAGGGCTTGGGAAGGCAGCCGCTTAACTACAGCCTGGCAAGAGCACATAACCTGTGTAACACAAGCAGGAGGTTTGTGTTTATAGGTCCAACAGAGAAACCCACACGTCTCCGCGGTCACACGAGACCTCCGTGGAACTAAACTCACGGAATGCTCTACCCAAGCCAGACATGCTCAGTTTAGAATTCTCTATATAAACAGCAGTCATAATTATGCATCTGAATTAAGGCTGTGAATTGATTTTTTTAAATTAACTAATTAATTGCAGTTTTTTGTGATTAATTGTGATTAATCAGACCTGGAGTTAACATTTATAATCATAACCATTTATAACCTGAAACCCCCAAATTAATGTAGTAAGCAGCCACGAGCTGTACATTGTCATGAACACATTACTGTAACATGTTATTTTCCTTATTGTACAAATTGATTGTTTATTGTGGGTTACAAGCAATGAAGTTGAAAGATTTAAAATCATTTTATATAGTTTTGTGTTACTTTGGCTACCTATTTGGGGAAATGATTAAAAAAATCACCAATTTGCAACAACAAATGACAATTTTAACATATAAAAAAGAACGTAATGTCAATTGTTCTACACAAAAAACAAACTTCACCCTAAGTTTTCGTGAAAAAAATATTCTCCAGTTCATGAGGATGACCAATATTTCTACATTTGTTTAATTTAAACTTGTGATGTACAGATTATTCATTTTCAGCAAAAATTCTACTGCAAGCTGAATTTCAAGGCTTTCAGATGAGCTCAATGAACAGATGGCAACCAGAAAAGAGAGAGCATTGTATTATAATTAGAAATTTTAAACATCACATACCTTCGCAATTAATGAAGTATAGCACATGTACATACACTGCCTGGCCAAAAAAAGTTTGGCTTTCATTGTAGTGCACATTCATCAATGCATTGTTTCCAATTGCTTATACAACATCTCAACATTTTTTTCCATCCAGATTTGCATTAATTTCTTGGTACGATCTTGTATTGATGATAGGCGAGTTTAACCACTCCATAAAGTTTTCTTCAGCACATCTCAGAGATTTTCATTAGTGTTTAGGTCATGGATCTTATTATTCGTTCCTTTGCTTGTTCAATGGGCCATTTCTCTCTGCCACAGAAGAGGCTTGGTTTCCATTCCCTTGTTTTGAATTGATTTGGTTAAAAGCATCTGCCAAATTAATTAATGTGAATTATATTCATATTCTTTCTCTCCCCTGTCCCTCATCTCCCCAGTTTAAAAACTCCCCTCTAAACCCCAACAAGTGAAAATGGTCACATGTATTGCAGCATGTAATTGGCAAGTTTAACAATTACTGAGTTCATCCCAGAATATTTTACTGTAAATACAAAATGACTGAAAATACATAAAAGTAAACTGAAATAAACATAGTATAACATAGATTATACTTAAGAAAGCACAATCAGACCCAGCTGTCATACCAACCACATTATTCATTCAATGCAAATGCATATAGACTCCCTTCACAGACTGTTCAAAGTCCTGCTGAAACCCACTAGGGGTCTCTTTATGTTTGACAAAAGGTTAAAAGTCTCAAACCATGTTCCAGAACTTTATGGGGAACACTCTAAAGCCTCAGGAAGCTTCACTGGCCCATCAACAGAACATAGGCACTTGAATACACTGATAGCAAGGACTAACAAGGAGCAGGTGTGACTACACAGAACTAGGGGCAACAAGGAACAAGTGAAGACAATCAAATTAACTGATCATTAAGGGCACAGAGAAACAAGGCACAGGTGGGGTAGTTAAAATGAACCAGCACAGAAACTTAGAAGCCTTGAATACTAAGAGCTAGCACTAGGGAAGACTAGTAATATAAATATAAGAACAGAATTAAACCTAGGAGCAAACATAAGGAACTGTAACTGGAATGTATACACTTATTAGCCAGGAGAACATAAAGTAACAAATAACAGAAAAAAACAACAAAAAGGGGAGTTGGTAACAATAGGCAACCACACAGTAGCCTGGAGATTACACACCAGGGACTACGGGGCTACAAGTCAGAGGAGCAAACAGAATGGCCAGCAACACCTACTGGCCAAACAGGGACAAGACACATGGGACAGGATCAGACAGGCACCGATCCTGACACTGTAATAATGATAAATCACTGGCTCTTAGGTATTTGCAGATTCAAATAGTGACTTTTTTGGCCAGGCAGTATTTAATTGCATGTACTCAACATACAGATCAAAACTCCATTTAATCCAGATCGTGTAATCAATCTAAAGTCTTATACCTAATTGGCAAATGGTTTTAAAAACAGAAACCTGAAAATCATTGAAAGCACACTTTATAACATGAAATATCTTTCAATTTTGCTATAAGCCTTCAATAAATAAAGCAAATGTTGCAAATTACAATATTTTTATCCGATGTATGCCTCCATTAATTTTTAAAAATGAAATGAACCAGGTAATATCTGTCACATTCTGTCACAACATAAGAACATAAGAAATTTACAAACGAGAGGAGGCCATTCGGCCCATCAAGCTCATTTGGGGAGAACTTAATAG
>JAODUD010000040.1:21506042-21524794 GCA_026784285.1 Stomatorhinus walkeri | reverse complement strand
ACTTATGGCCACGAGTTCTAGTATTTAAACTAATATTGAATTTTAGCTCAACAGCATCCCGACCTGTTAGAATCTTGACAGAGCTGGGCGAGCAGGGAATTTGGATCTAGGCAACGGAGAATCGAGAACAACGGGTTTATTAGGCAACACAGGCAGCCAAGGCACAACACAGTCGAGACTGTGACGGAACTGGGGATACATACTCTGACATGGTCTTAAATACATAGGACTTAATGAAACAACAAGAAACAGCTGGTAAAAGTGACCATACCCAATTCTGTTTCACAGGTAGAAATACCCATATTTACTTAATGGGGACCCACACCCATTCTTATAGTTTTTTTCCTGATTGCTTAAATACTAAAAGAAAAAGGCTCCCACATTTGGCATAACATTGCACTCAGTTAGCAAATCATGGGTCCAGCACATCGTAAGCTTCACACTTCTTCCAAATCACACAGTGATTTGCAAATCACTAAACACACTTCAAAAAGCACTTTTTAAAGCACTGGCTTTCAAATAATCACACCCATGAACCATTTGGTTAACACAACCACCAGGGGTACAAACACTTAGGTGCTTAATTATAGACACACCAATCAGGTTTAGGCACTATAAAAGGGAACAGGTGAGTTAATCTGTCATCAGCAAACATAAAGGACATGAGAGGAAGGACAAGAGTGAGAATGAGAGGAGGCATCCATTGGGCAGGGGCAGGGGCAGGGGCAGGGGCCATGGGCCATGGTAAAGGCAGAGTTGGTGGAGCGAGAGGACAGGGAAGACCAAATTTGTCCAATGAAATTCGTGCAATCCTTGTCGCCCATGTACTAAATCATGGGTTGACATTGGGGGGACTTGCAGTCCAGCCAAGCCTCAGCAGATGTACAGTAGCATCTGTAATCCGGACATTTCGTCAACAGCATAGGTGAAAAACATCTCTTTTTACAGTAAATTGGTAGCTTACAGTATAAACTGCATCAGAACTTTCTGGTATCCATGCCTAGTCATGTGATATTTTACTGTATAGGCTACATGTATTTTGTTTTGTCAACACAGGATTGAGGGTCGAGACCACCAAGGAGGAAGGGTCCCCATATTCACAGAAGACCAAGAAAGAGCTATTACAGTTTTTTCTGATTGCTTAAACACAAAGGAAAAATAAACGTGGGGGGAACATTACCCTCTGTGCAGAAATCACACAGAGTCCTCCACCACCATGCCACCTTCGGTCCTTACAATACAGCTCTCACTCTGGCATTTTTAGACCAACTCAATAATATTGTTATTGCTGCAAATCAAATTGATGAGATGTGATACATTGTCACCTGGGACAATGTATCATTCCACCATTCTCCTCTAGTCCAAAACCAGTTTCATGATCATACACAATGTCTTTATCTTCCACCATGCTAACCCTTCCTAAACCCAATAGAAGACTTCATGAGCAGAATGAATATCCTTCCTTGACTCTGAAAAACAACATTTTACTGTAATATGCCTCTCATTTGGATTTTTTTACATTGTTTTTTTTTTTAGAATACTGAACACTGATAGTCAGGCGGTGCTGGAGGATAGTCGAGCGCTGCTGGATGCTTCATCAACATCACATGCTATATTCTCCCTTGCTAGCCAACAAGGGAAGATTCCTCTCCTGTGCCTAATCCACCCTTGACACAACTCCATACCTATGTCACTACAGGCTAATTCCTTGGCATGTACTGTAGGAGATTTACCCTGGTATAGGGTTGTTTGTCATATACCTTCCACTGCCATGTACAGAAAACTCCTCTATCAGGTTGAGGAAAGGGGAGTATGGTGGCAGGTACACATTCATAAATTGCTTGTTGACCATTCAATTACTCATCAGCATGATGAAAACTGACGTTGTCCTACTATAACGCATAACATACCATACCATAACACATAACATACCATACTATAACACGTAACATACTATACCATAACACATAACATACCATAACACATAACTATAAGTAGGACACTCATTCAGCTCATGATCCTGCTGCTCAAGTCCAAACAAGACATCTCGAAGAACACCAAGAAATATAACAAGATGCTGGGTGTTATATGACCCCAGTATGACGTGAGGTGTAGTGTCACGCCCACAGGGTTGGGGCAGGACAGCGGCGGGCAATCGCCACCTAATTAAGGGCTCTATTTAAGACCGACGCAATCTCCTTGTAATTATTGCCAGATCCATGACGCATACTGAGCATTTCTTTGTCTATTGTCTTTCCCGCTTGCCCTGCCTGACTTGTCCTGCCCTGCTGCCCCGCCTGCCTCCTCAACCCTACCTACCTGCCCTGCCTGCTCTCTTAGCCCCGCCATCGCCTTCGCCATCCCGTCTCTCAACTTAGGAACTTACCGGCTTCTGACCTTTTGCGACTGATCTGACCATTCTCTTTGATTCTTCCTTTTTGTTTTGGTGTACCCAATCATTCCATTAAAGCGTGCTTCTACATATTGTGGTCTTCCTCTTCCCTGACAGCGAAGCGTGACAGAATACTTTGCCAGAATAACTTGGACCCCGCAGAGAACCAGAGGCTGCAGCAGCAGGTCGACCATCTGACCAACCTTATCTCTCAACTAATGGAAGGACGGGCTGCTCAAGCTGATCTACCTACTTTTCCACCCAGAGCGTCCGCCCCAGTGCCAGTCGCTATGCCTGAGAAGTACCACAGGAACCCAAACAAGTGCCAAGCCTTCCTCATGCAGTGTGGGCTGTTTATTGAGGAACACCCTGAGCGCTTTCCTGATGAGAGAGCCCAAGTTCAGTTCATCATCTTACTCCACACAGGATGTGCATGAGGTTGGGCCACTGCCCTATGGATGGATGACAGCCCGCTTCTAGACTCAGCACGTGAGTTTCAGAAAGCTTTTAAGGGGATTTTTGACCATTTAGCCTTGGGGAGAGATTATTCAATCTCAAGCAAGGAGCCCGAACTGTTGTGGAATTCGTGCTGGAGTTCCGTACCATTTCAGCGGGGCTTCACTGGCCAGAGGAGGTCCTCAGAATTCTCTACCGATGAGCTGAACCCGGAAGAACAGAACGAGCTGATGTCACGCGGTGCCACCCGATCCTTTGAAGACTACATCGGTCTCTCCGTTGCCACTGACAACAGCATCCAGGAGCACCACTGCAGACGAACCAGCCAGACAAATGCTCCTGCGCCATCGGCTGCGCCTGAAGAATGTGCTGAACCCTTGCAGCTCAGACGCATTCCCACTTTCCACCACCGAACGACACAGACGTGCTGCCCAGGAATTGTGCCTGTACTGTGGGGTGGCAGGACATCTTACGCTCCTGCATTATTCGACCACCGCCGCCTGATGCCCAGACAAAGGTAGGCACATCCATGTTTTTTGGGATCTCCCTGACATAAGTAACTGTCCCAGTAGTTGTCACCTGCTTGGGGGAGGAACACTATACACGTGCATTGGTTGACAGTGTTTGGAAGATTACTTTGGAAATGTAATTCGTTACAAGTTACTTTATTTTAAATTTTATAGTAGTGTAACTATTTCAATAACTATGTGAAAGTAATGTAACTAATTACATTTGATTACTTTTTGATTCGTTTTCTAAATTATGGTTGAATATTCTCAACCCTTAACCATTTTGAAATTTTGTAACCTGCTAGTGTTTAACTTACAGCAGTACTAAGCACTGTTACTGGCAAACTCCTTTCAATACATGAATTAACATGATTTAATAAAGATACAAAACATACCACATAGGCCTAATAATGATCTTAAACAATGGGTAAGAATAGATCCTCGCTTCATACTCAGTGAAAACATTAATGTGGCATACAGGAGGCTCTGACAGGCGGATCGTGACATTACCCCCCCCCCTAAGGGGCGTGCCCCAGGGAAGGGACGGACAAGGCAAACACGGGACCTGGAAGACAAAAGCAAAAACAAGTCAACGAAGGACCGGGAACAGGACCGAAAGACAGAATTGACATAGGGGCAGGAACCACGACAAAACCTAACACAGAACAGGGAACGCAGACAAACAAACCAGAAACGAGGACAGAGGAGGAACACCGAGGGGCGGAACAAAAGGGCCGGGGGCGAACAGAGGAGCAGAAACGGGAGGAACAGGGCGAGGGACAGAGACAGGGGGGCGCACAGGGAAGGGCAGAGGAACATGGGGATCCCGAGGGCCCCAAGGCGGGCGACGGGCAGCGGCCGGAGGAGCCGCAGGCGGAGGGACAAAGGGAGCAGGAGAGGACCACAAGGGGGACACGGAGACGGGATGAGGGACGAACAACCGAGGGACGAAGTGAGTCGAAGGGGAACCAGGGAAGGGGACGAGAGGACACAAGGGAGCACAGACGAAGGGGAGGAGGGAGGGAAAGCTGCAGCAGGCAACGCCGCAGGCGGAGCCGGCCAAGGTGTGGCCGACCGACGAGCCGCAGGAGGAGTGACCGTCAGCAACCGAGGAGCCGACCTCGGGGCCACCGCAGGCGACCGAGTGGGCGAGGATGGCCGAACAGAGGACAGGCGACGGGGCGCCGCCGGGGGACCCGCAAGCGACCGAGGGGCCAAAGCCCCCGGCGACGCAGGCAACCCCCGAGCCCCAACACAGGCGAGCAATGGCGAGCCAGGGGGCAGGGCGGGCGGGACCCGGATCCTACGCTTGTGTCCTCTCCCCTTGCAGGACACAGACAGGCGGGGGAGCTTATGGCATGGGCCGGGTCGTGGTAGCCCCAGCAAAAAGATCCCCGAGGGGTCCCATTCGAGATCCTCCTCGGGGCCAGGGCTGGATGCTCAGGGGCTGGGGTAGGGGCCACTGGGGCAAGGGCACGAGGCACTGGGACTGGGGCACGAGGTACTGGGACTAGGGCACGAGGTACTGGGACTGGGGCACTGGGGCCGGAGTCTCCGGGGCAGGAGCAAGAGGCACTGGGGCCGGAGTCTCCGGGGCAGGAGCGAGAGGCACTGGGGCCGGAGTCTCCGGGGCAGGGGCAAGAGTCTCTGGGGCCTCTGGGGCCGGGGCAAGAGTCTCTGGGGCTGGGGCAAGAGTCTCTGGGGTCTCTGGGGCCGGGGCAGCGGACGTGGCTGCCAGTGATGCTGTCGGGGCGACAGCGGGCGTCGGCACCGTCGAGCGGGGAGGCGTGGCCTCACCCTTCCGCCTGGGGGGCGTCGACTCGGTGGGCGTGGCAGCGGGTGTGGCTGCCGGCGCTGGCGAGCAGGATAGCTGGGCAGCTGGAGCAGGCAAGCAGGATAGCTGGGCAGCTGGAGCAGGCGACGCAGACGCGGAGGCATCCGCGGGCAGGGCAGCCGGAGCGAGGTAATCAACCCCAAGGCGAATAGTCAGAGGTCCCTCGTCTTCTGACTTTTTCACTTTGCGCTTTTTCTTTCCTCTGGCTCGCGTCTGAAGAGGCGCGCAAGCCTCTGACTGCTCGCGGAGCGGGGCTCGCGGGGCTCTTCCCCTGGTCAGCCGCTGCTCTAGCTTCTGCATGTCCTCAATCACCGCTCGGATGTGATACCTCTCTCCGAGCGGCGATTCCTGGAACAGAAGCAGCTCCACTCTTCGGGCCATCTGGTAGGCGACGGGGTCCTCGATCACCTCTGGCTCATGGAGCAGGTGAGTTATCCATTGCAGCAAGCCGAGTCGATCAGCGCCGGCTTGCTGCTTCGCCTTTTTTGTGAGTTCGGTCATTCTGTCACGTTCAGCGGGTGCAGCGTGCCTGGATGTCGGCGGCGTGGAATAGGCAAGACGATCGGAGGCAGGAATATCCAAAACAACTGGGTTTATTGACGGAAAACACGGGTAAACGCCACGAGACATAACAATAACCGAACTAGGGAGACCAACTCAGACGCGGACTAAATACAAGACTGACAAGACTGAAACCAAAACAGGTGATCAGACGCATTGACAACAGGTGGTTTCCATCAAGGAGCAGACACTAGGTAACGAGGAGGGCGTGGCATACAGGAGGCTCTGACAGGCGGATCGTGACAGACATAGCATGTCTGGAGTGCTAATATCAGAACTAACATTAATTACCAATAACCTTAGCATATTGAAGGAGGACGGCACATTTTCTGTCAACGAGATCAGAAGTGCCAGTGTAGCTTTAAAGCACGGTACACACTTCGCGATTCATTGTGCTGTTTACGCACGCTGTCAGTGTTTACATTTTGTTTTGTTGTCCATTGCGCCATATCTTATGATTGAATTGGTGTCATCGTACAGTCTGCATACCTGTCATAGCCAAGATTATTAGATCCGTATCGTACAGTGTGATCGGTAATGATTGTATAAGCTGAAATCACACAGTGTGTACCGGGCATTACACTTTAGAAGCATGTGACGTGGCACGCTGAAGGTAGGCATGTCTTCCCTGTCTTGTTTAATATGACTGTTTGCAGTTACAGTAAGCTGCAATAACCTCTAGATGATTCCTTAGGTTGGACATGGACAGTTTAGATATCGATAACATCTTTACAGACGGTAAACACGCACTGCATTGCACTTAAATTTGTGCCTTTTCCTGTAATGTATCGGATTTTTTTTTGTATTTCCAGCAATGGAATGCATTCCTTTCCTTGTCTACCATTGCCTGCAACAGAAATTCAGATCGCTCTGGCAAGTTAATTAGAAGAATTGGCTGCAAATGTAGACGCAACAGGATAGCCAATCAGAAGCATCGAATAGTTTCCAATTTTCGGCTGTGGAGGGAAATAGCAAAGGAGCATGTTTTGCATAAGAAAAACAATACAAAACTGTTATTAAACATATTAGCAAGGTTTTGCATACAATCTTATGATGTAACTAGCATTGTAATTATGAATATTTCCAAAAGTAAGTGTAATTTAATTACACTTTTTTTCTCTAGTAACTGTAATGGATTACAATTACATTTTTGTTTGTAATTAAATTACGTAACGCCGTTACATGTAACTCGTTACTCCCCAACACTTTTGGTTGATTCAGGCGCAGCTGGTAACTTTATATGGACTTTAGCTCACACTCTTAAGCTTCCCCTGCAGGCACTCTCCAACCCCATCACAGTTCTGAGTGTTAGTGGAGAGCCGCTTCAAGGGGGACAGGTGAGCTATTGCACAGAACCAATCAAGCTTCAGGTGGGGGGTTTTCATGTGGAGTCCCTTAGCTTCTTAGTGCTTCTCAAGGCAAAGAATCCAGTGATCCTCGGACATCCCTGGCTAAAAGAGCATAACCCCTGAATCACCTGGAGCACCGGTGAGCTAACTGCATGGTCGAATCAGTGTCTTCTTCCATGTATGGCTCTGCCTTACTGTGTCTCTTCAGTGGAGAGTCCTGAACCTGAGGACTTATATCTGATTCCGGCCGAATATACAGAATAGCACGATGTCTTCAGTAAGACCCTCTTGTTCTGGCTAATCCCCATCGAGAGTGTGATTGTGCCATAGACCTTCTGGAGGGGGCACCGCTTCTGAAAGGCTGCCTGTCTAAGAGTAGGAAACCATGGAAATGTGTATATAAGTGAGGGACTACAACAAGGTATCGTTCGCCGGGCGTCGGCCGGGTTTTTTTTTGTGAAGAACGATGGTGGACTCCGTCCTTGCATCAACTGCCGAGCCCTCAATGCCATCTCAGTGAAAAGAGGGGAACCACTGCTGCTGATCCCATCTGCACTCGAGCAGCTAAGGTAAGCCACCGTTTTCACCAAACTGGACCTCCGTAGCACCTACAATTTAGTACGGATTCACAAAGGGGATGAGTGGAAGACCTCCTTCGTCACAAATACAGGCCAGTATGAATATCTAGTGATGCCTTATGGGTTGGCTAACAGCCCCTTTTCCAGGCCTTCATGTACACCGAGTTCCGGGACATGGTAAACTGGTTTGCTGTTGTCTACATTGATGACATCGCGATTGATTCATCTTCCCTCTCTCAGCATATCTGTCATGTACGGCAGGTCCTCCAGAGGCTACGAGAGTACCATCTCTTCCCTAAAGCTGAAAAGTGCGAGTTCCACAAGGCCCAGGTGCAGTTTCTGGGTTATGTTATTTGTCTAGGAGAAGTCGCCATGGATGAGTGAAAAGTAACCGCCGTCCAACAATGGCCACTCCCTCACACTGTAAAGGAATTCTTGGGTTCTTGGGCTTCGCTGATTTTTATCGACTCTCCATTGAAATTTTAGCCAGGTTGCCGCATCCCTCACCTCATTCACATGGGGTGCTGGTTCCTGTCTCAAAATTTGAACTTTCTGTATTCAATAAATGATAAATCTTTTTTTCATTGAAACAAATTTATTTCAGTGCATTAAATATCATTTGGGAGGGTTTTAACTTTCATATGAGCTATCTCTGAAACTAATTGATTGATTAAAAGTCAGGTTGATAGCAGGTGTTTCTAGAAAATGGATGAGCGACAAGACTTTTGTCACGGACTATAGAAATGTAGAAATATATATAGTTTTATAAGTGCAGCAAAAACAGACCTATGCTGTAGGGTACATTACTATATAAACATTCTTGATTTACATCGTACATACCATGATGACAGTGAGCTGGACAGTTGTATGGATACAGTAGTATCATACTTGTCATGACCTGCCCGTCTGAGCCTTGTGGGTGCCACGCCCCCCAGATCTGTCATTGACGTTATGTTGATGTTTCATTGCTGTCCTTCGTCTCGCCCGAATAAACCATGTTTTCTGCCTGTATTCACGGCTCGGATGCCTGCTTACACCTGGACGTGACAATACTGTAAAAATCTGGACTACTGTATCTGAATGTGTCTGAATGTACACTTACTTGCACATACTAAAATCTCAGCTCTTTGATACTTTCTGAGTTGCACTCAAATGGCACTCTGTACACTTGTTTCATGCACACCGTTAGGTTGGAGGACACTGTCAATGGTGGAAAGGCTGGCAGTGTTGATTCCTACAAAATTTGTGTTGTCTTCCATAACTCGTGGCTGTATTTCTCACAGTCTAATGGTATTGTTTTGACAGACCATGTCAACTATAATAGCTTCTTGCTGCTGACTGAACATAGCTGTCCTTCCACCCTCGTGTGGCAGTCTTGCAATTCTACAAAACATAAATGTGCGGTTATGAAAATATTCTTGCAGTACAGTACAAATACTGATGGACTTTCCTCCCAGTCCACTGAAACATCTGTAAACAGTGTACTGTGAACTTTCAAGAAAACAATAGTTGTACTGTAGAATCTGAGAATCTGCTGATATTGGTTTGCACTCTTTGTCCTGCTTCCTTCATTGTCATTCCATGGACATGAACATGGGCTGCAACAGTAGCTTGAATTTCATCAGAAATTACTACTCTTTGTGTTCCTCTCTCTCAGTCCCCTCTTCCTCCTTCTTGCCCTCCTCCTCTTCCTCCTCGTACCCCACCTCTTACACGCACTTGTCCTCTGCATCTCTGATAATTTCTTGATATGAACCTTCAACGACCCGTGTGCACTCTGAACTGGCTTGTATTGGTTGTGTCACATCATTTGAAACAAGTGTGATCAATTTTGAGTCATAGTCTTTAATTTATGACAGCTGTGCTTTATTTGGTTTACCTTTTGCCACTTCAGGCCACTGTTATGCGTCACACGTGTGATGCAGTGAAAAATGTCTTTTATTGCATGGGAATGTGTTTAGAGTTTTGCAAATTGCGTTTCACTAGGTGAACATTGTTTATGGATCTGCCAAAAGATTTAATGATTCAATGAATGAGTTCAGGCCACTGAACTTTTGGTTCAGATAATGGGGTTTAGTGTTTTAGCTATTCAGAAATACTGTACTATAGTTTCCAATTTTGCAGCTCAATATGCAAAAAAAAAAAAACACATCCACTGTAAACATTTACATGCCAGCAACAGTTTTGACTGGTAGTGTTTTCAGTTTTTTACTATAGTGTGTAATGACTGCACAGTAATGTTTATTTAACTGACTGGCATGATGTGCGATCTGAAAGCATGGTTTGCATTTCAGCAAAGATAATATAGTTTTGAGAAGATGTTTGATTTTGCGCAACTTGTCAAAGGTTTTGTGAGTGTCACTTGTATTTTAGGATTTCTGCTCAGTGTCTTGAGAAAAAGAGAGGAGAGAGATTTTTGGAAATGTGTTTTAGCAATTCAGAAAAGCTGTTAACAGGGGCCTGCACCTGTATTTACTTAACAGGGATCCGTACCTGTTTTTACTAAATGGGGATACGTACCTCTATTTACTTAACAGGGACCCACAATGGTTGTTAATTAAAGTAAACAGAAAGTAAACAGAGCCAGAGTTTTCACACAGATGACAGGACCCCTTAGAAGTGAAGTGGAGGACTGGGAGATAATGGGAATCTATTCTGTGCATGAGAGAGAAAGACAGAGAGGGAGAGAGATAGAAAGAGAATGAGAGGGATGAGGTGAGAGAGGGAGAGACAAACAGAGGGGTTGTAGGGGGGAGTGAAAGAGTGCGGCAGACAGTAGCAGTGGGTGTGGGAGGCAGCGGCACTAAGAGGTTGTGCGCTGAGCAGCCCAGCTTATTGTCTGGGGCAAATCAATAGTGAGCTGCAGTCCTGTACTAACAGTAATGGGTGACATTCAGAGGATGCATCTGCTAATGAACTACACTTACGAGAGACAGGCGGGCAGTAAGGGAGGAAGACGACATGGAGGAGAGTGAGGAGGGACGGGGAGTAAGCTGGAGGCCAGCCTCATGGTCTCACTCGTCACCAGTGAATCGATCACAGGATTCACTTCCTGAGGCGTCTCCCATTTAAGAGGCGCCACAGCTGGTAAGGCTAAGGCTTCCCAGGAAAGCAGAGGCTTCCCTCCGTCGCTAGTCTGTCCATCCTGAAGTGTTCGCCTGGTGTTTACAGTGGTCTGTTTACATAGTCATGTGACACCGAACACCTGATTTAATCTATTTCATAAGATACTAAAATGCTGAATAGAGACTCCGGGTCTTTCCCCCAGTCCTGGTGCACCTCACAAGTGCTCTATGCCAGCTCTCCCACCCAAAAGCAGCCGGGTGCCAGAGTCCAAGTGCTCACGGTGAGGTAATTACTCACCATCACGATTCCCTGCCTCTGGCTCTGCTCCAGCCCCTCAGCAGCTAACAGCCAAATTTGCACGTCACGTCCTTGGTTTATCTAAGCTTTCCTTTATTTCTGGATCTCATTTGGAGCCCTGGTGCCAACAAGAAGATAACACTAGTGGCTATCTTAATTCAGTAAGTTCAGCAGTGGTGCAGCAAAAACTCCTCAAACCAGAATGACTTTAACCAACTTAGTTTACACCGACCCAAGTGAACTAATTACCGTGACCACAACAGTGACTACGACAGACTTAAGATTTTATTTACAGCTCAGCGAATAAATTAGGCAGCACAGACCCCTATCTAACACTTTATGAATTTATGTTAATCCATCCATCCAAGCGTTCACTTTTTAATAACGACCCATCAAATGGGGCCGTGAAGACATATCTCGCCTTTACATAATGTAAAATATATCTTTCCATATTCCATAATGGCTATAAAATAAATTCAAGATTTGTAATCAGAAAACGAATTGAACCTTGGCCAAGGGGCAATATCTGAAAGAACATTTTCAAAACTCATAGTTCTGGTGACCAGACTGGTCCTGGGTATCGGGGTATTGGCAGAAATATACTTTCATTCATGACGAGCAAAGCAGAGGCACCTATAAACATACGCTTGTGATGAATGCTTTTAGCACAATGCATCATGGAGACAGACCATTTCCTGCAAGTGATATTTCAGTTCCCCCGTTGTCTGAGGGCTGCTGCGAATATTCATAAGCTGGGGTATGAGTGACAGTTGGCGTCTCTCCGCAGCAAACATGATCGTTAACTTTCGATCACCAGCCAGCCCAGAGGTTCTTTGGAGACAGATAACGGCCCGTGCAGAATCCCAGCTGGCTAAAGCTGTCATTTTGCATTTTGATTTCAGGCTTAGAAATGACACATTTGTCCCGGGTTTAACAGATTAACTGCTTGCAAATCTCAGGCCGTTAACAGACATAGAGGTCGCTAGCTGATTAAGTGATAAGGCGAAATCATTCTGTTAGTCACAAATAGAGCCAATCACATGTAGAACCACAATGACCCATGCTGTCTTGATGCACTAGGTGGATTAATGCGACAACACTAGGTCCTGTAACTATGAACCCATTGATATTCAGTTGGGCCAGTTTCTGGGTTTGGGTTCTGTGCCCATATTCAGCAGGTCGGGCAGAGTCACATCACCAATGGCCCCCAGTACGAGGCCCTTAACTTCAATTGCTCCAGGAACTAGCCGACCCTGGTTTCTCAATTGGAAGCTGCTTTAGATAAAAATAATATGTTAATTAAATGTATATTTGTGATTCTTTGAGATGTTTCGTAGCTACTATGGTGCAGACAAGTATAAAGAAACCGAGGGTGTTTCTGGGTCCTGAGGGAATGTCTGTGTCCCTGTAGGTGGGAAACAGGAACGTTTGATCAGTTCCTCATTACTATGCTCCCTGGCACACTCTGAAGAGCAGAGCTTTTAGAATGAAAAAGTCTCAACGACAGAAAGGAACATGGGAAACCTTTGATGGATCAACTTGAATACAAATAGTGAATAACCAATCACCGCTCAACATTTTGGCAACATTGGGACTTTTTTTATAAATCTGACTCAAGCAAAGTGTGTTTGTGCGCGAGCCATTGGATGGTATTCAGAAATCATCCGCATTTCTCTAGTGGAAGAGCACCTCCATGATGATGACGGTGCTATTTTCAAAGTCTCCACTAGAGGAAGTAAGTGGGTTTCATCTTGGATAAGGAGTCGTTTATTCAGGGATTATTCCCCTTATTTATGTCCCCGCACTGCATTTCATTTTATCCATGTCCACAAATGTATCTTTTAGGCGCTAGGCTAAGGCCCTGAAACGCGCCTTTCTGTTTTTACTTTTTTTTTTTTAATCCAAAAAGCAGGTTTGTTCACTTTTAATGTGTGTGCCAAATTAGTTTATTTGTGTAACTTCTGCATTCGCCTTGGAGGCAGCAATGTGTAGACCTGAAGAGCAGGCACCTGTCTCATAGGCAGAATGTAATAAGTAGTTTAAACGGACTGGAAAATGCGTACGAAGAGCACATCCTGACCCAAAAATAATATTTTAAAAAATCTGACGTGAAAAAATGAAAACCAGCAAAGCTGCTGGAATAATAATCAAAACATTTTTGCAAAATTTTAGTGGGTTTCACCTCAAGGCTGCTATATCGATTAAAGGGTGAGGTCACGTTCTGCTCCACTCCGATCATTTTACCATGCGTTTATCTTGTCTTGATGTCACTTGTCATTTAATTTCTTTCGCCTTTCCTGCAGCTTCAGACCGGAAACATCGTCCCCAGTTTATAATTAATGTAGATCTATATATAGGCTTAGCACTGATTTCGGCGCGCAGGAATTGCTCATTGAAGGTTTTTCTCTTTTAAATTGTAGACAGAGTCACACTCTAAAGTGAGATCGTTCAGTACTGACTGCATGGCTAATAAAAAGTACACAGAAAGATACGTACAAATGCCTGTAACACACACGCGAGCGCGCAAACACACAAATATACAGGGAAGGCTGTAAAACTCAAAGGAGGCTGTAACACACATATGAGGTTGTAACACACTCAGAAGTACTCACAAAGGAGTAGGCTATATATGTTACATGCACGCAATACTCACAAAAGACTGTAACTCTCTCTCTCTCTGTCTCTCTCTCACACACACATGCACACACAACTACATACAGGAGGCTGTAACACACTCGGAAATACACATATGAACGCTGGGAGTCTGTTAGATGCACACAATACACACAAAAGGCTGCAATTCTCTCTCTCACACACACAGAACTACATACAGGAGGATGTAACACACACATATACATACACAGACACAAGTACTCACACGCGGGTGTATAACGCGCTGAAGGCTGCATTTGTGTATCTGCGGGAATCATGCGTGTATACACGCAAACCGACACTATGTCTTCCCTCATTCATAATTAGGCTACTCATTGATCCAATGAAGGAAACGGGGATCCGTGGGGGCAGAGATGGGGGAGACGGGGGAAGTGAAATACGGGGACGGGGGTGTGGTTGGCAAGCTGCTTATGTTAAATAACGGGAGTGACTCTTATTTTACAGCGAACGTCTTAAATCCTTACATTTAAACAATGGAAACTCGAGCGCCTACAACGACACATATATATGTACTTTACCGCAGATTAAAGGTAAACGGTACGATCTGGTAATCGGACCTAGATTTTCCTCACAAGGCTTTAAGAAGAGAATCATCATCTCAGTGCGGTCCCGTCCAGTTTTGGCTTTCCGGGCGCTGCGCAAAGCTCCAAGGTCCTCCTCTTTACTAATGTGACAGGGGCAGAAACCCTTCACCATCCACAGATTCACCCAGAAAACACCCAGAGACTGACTGGCTGGACCGGGCACCCGGACCGAGGCGGACACTGAGGACCCGCAGTGCCGGAATCCGTGCACTTGGACACATGCGCTTTTTTCTTTTTCGCCTTTGATGTGTTTTCACAACTTGAACCTTCCCATAAACATTAGGCATCTTCAGATATTAATGTTCTTAAAAGCTACTGTTTCATTGACAGAAACACCAGACTTTTAAAGTAAAAGTTTCAAATCTGCCGAAGCAAATTAACCACATAAAGCATACGGTAAATGGATCCCATGTTCCCCACGACGGACCCTCCAGGCAACTGGAGCAACATGTCCGGTCTCAACGACACCGACGAATACTGGAACCAGTTCGTACAGCCGGCGTGGAGGATAGTGCTGTGGGCAATCGCGTACAGCAGCATCGTCATCGTGTCCGTGGTGGGCAACGTGGTGGTCATATGGATCATCCTGGCGCACAAACGCATGCGGACGGTGACCAACTATTTTCTTGTTAACCTGGCTTTCGCCGAAGCATCCATGTCTGCCTTTAACACCGTGATCAACTTTACCTATGCCGTGCACAACGAGTGGTACTTCGGGCTGGTGTACTGCCGCTTCCACAACTTCTTCCCCATCGCGGCGGTCTTCGCCAGCATCTACTCAATGACGGCTATAGCGCTGGACAGGTGACCATCTCTGCACGTTTCTACTTGTTCTCATGCAGATCTTTGCCGGGCTGACGTCTCTGTGTCGTGCGGTCTCCGTTTGCCGGGGCTCCGTGCTGCTAACTCAATGCGTGGGCACAAGGCGGTCTGCACTCTCCTCGGCGCACATCCGCTTATTCATGTGGTTATGAATAGGTTACGATAACGGTGTCTTCGTGTTTTCTTCTGCATTCCATAATAATTCATACATCTAATAAATTTCTTACTAATAATCTCACTAATCGAGACATAATGCACTTCATTGTCCATCGCGTCAGTTTCCCAATTTACAGACTCGTACAGGATTATTTGCATAAAATTAATATTTCTAGAAACCAAACACATAATCCAAATATAATAAATTACCCGGAAAGCTAAATATATATTAAAGAGACGGGTTTCTAGATTTTTCTAAATGTTTTACAATCTTCTACAAAAAACAGACCAAGATACGGGTAGAATGGAAGTTCTTCGCCATGAAACTCGTCTGATGAGACAGTAGTGATTGTGATGATTCTTCCACTCCGCTATTAGGAATTGCTGTAAAAAGTACGTAGAATAAATAAAATATATAATGGTGAATAAAAATACGCTGTTTAACACCTTTTATGCATCAGGTAGAATGAAGTAAACTATCAAATAGGGTGTCTTGTCTGCACAGTAGGGACTTGGGCACCTTGTTGTTATGTATGTTAATATTAATGATTTAAAGGTGAATCTGTACTAGTTTAATATGCATTTTAAGAGACGTATTCGGACAGGCGGTTTCTTTGTTGTTAATAATTTTGTATGAGCTAGTCGGAAGGACCAATAATTCAGCGTTTTTATAAATGCAACGATGGCTGTTCCTCCGAGCAAATTAGTCTGTTTCTACGTGTTCGTGTGTATGCGTGCCCGCATCTATGCGTGTGCTAGCGAGCGTGTGCGCGAGCGTGCGTGTGAGTTTATTTTGACTCGCGGTACACGCACTGAATAAGTTATAGTAAACCCCTAAATTCGGGTCACAGTCAATGCAAGTGTCATAAGTCATCGTGAAAAGTTCATTAAACGTGTCACGGTTTAAAGGAGACTGTAGGTTGGGAAAGACAGGATCAACTTGTAAACAGAACTATACATAATCAGCACACTAGTGCGTTTATGTTTAATCTTAGAACCTACCATATATAACAGTAACTGAAAACGTACATTGTTTCCCCAACCTTAACGGACAAAAGAAGCCTTTATGCTCACAAAGGAAACACAATAAGAATGGAAAGTGTTTTTGTTCAGTCTGCTGATTTCTAATCTCGAGGCACAGACATGACCTTCGCAGTATTACAGTTTAAAAGAGCTAAGAAGAGTGAAAATAATTCTGAAAGTCCAGCTAGCGATGGTCCTGAGTTCGACGTGCTCATCTCCACGTCCTGTTGCTGTCCATGAAAATACAGGGGCCCCTGGGGGCTGTTGGTGGCCTTTTAATAGTCACCTGAGTAGAACAGTGGGGGTGGCGTGAGACATGGGGAGATATGAGCCGAGGGGGGGCGTGTCTCGAAGGGGCTTCAGCGGCCTTTACCTCAAGCTTTGTGCTCTTGCCACAGCGGCCTTCGTGCCGCACGCTCTGAGCTATGAATATGCGCGAGAATGTCGAGCTGCCATCCCCGAGGGGCCACCAGCTGCTCTCAGATCAGCCGCACCTTACGCCCGGAGGCAGCGCGTGGCGACGCCTGCATGCCACACAGCTCCAGGGAAACAGCTTGTCACATGAGCCCCTGTGACTGTCATGGCCGCAGGGTCCGGACCCCACCCGTCCGCCCCATCCCTGCTGGTGCTCCTCTGGACAGTCACCTGTGCCCCCTTGACTTCATGTTTATGGGCCAGAAATGATCCTAATGTGAGACAAAGAAAATCACTTTTCCATATGCCTGTCTCTCAGCTGCTAGGGCGTAGCTTTGATTATGGGGACGAGGGACATGTCTCTATCAGTATTGTGGGAGTCCCGAGTATGTTTAGGGGGTAGAGGGCTTAGGGCTGATTTGGTCCTGGCTAACATTGAAACCAAACCTGCGTTCTTGCTTATCTCGCAGATTCACTATTTTTCCTGTACAGACATACGAAGGTCATGACCCTGCCGGCAGGGCAGGCTTGCAGGCTGCGTCCTGGACCATGAAGCTGGATCTGGTCTGTTTGGGCCCAGACACAGCCTGACAGAATGAGTCTCAATGCAAGGGTGACAATCATTAAAAATGTGCATGCACATCCCAGACACCGGCCGGCCCTGGCACGCCCCCCCCCCAGATGTCTCTTCCGTGTTGAGTGTGGGCGCGCTCGAGCCTCATCGCGATTCTGCTCCCTTCGGCCATCTCCTCGGGACTCGTTTTGACTCCAACGGTGTCCGTTTGTCTCTGATTGATGGGTTTTGCCGAGAGGTCAATGTGTTGGGGCCTGACGGCATCTCTCCAACAAATTGGTCTCTTCACTGGAGCAATGAAATCTTAACTCTGACGCACACACGCTCCGTGCTTCCGACCTCTTCCTGCATGGTAATGGCTGCCCGTGCCTCTGCTGGACTCCCTGACTCCCGTTGTGGAGGTCCTCATCTCTGATTCATGGACTGCAGACCCTTATCCACACCGCAGGATCTGCAGATTCTCATTCATAGCATGATAGATGCCCTTTAAGCACACGGAGTGAAGGAGATTCATTGCACGTCGGACACGCTGTTGACGTCTTTCCTTACTGATGCTGCCACATGGACACCAAGGCTCAGGAGCACCTGGTGTGTGTCGCAGTTAATTAGGAGAAGCTCGTTTGCTGGGAAGCAGGTGTATCAGGGTCTGAATGGGTCTCTGTGAGGATTTACCCTGTGCTGTGCAGCACGGAGCCCATCAGGTCGTCACGCCCAAACGCAGTGAGGCTCCCGCTGGGGTGGATCGTATGACGAGCAAGGTGGGGCAGGGGGCAGCGTACTCTTCAACAGGCCAATGGGAAAAGACCCACCTGCAACCTTCGTACACTAACATTTCCACTTAATTAGTTTCATGTTTAAAAACTATGCACAGTTTTAGTAATATCACCGTGACCTATTCAGTAAAATCTCTGCGATTTAGATGCTTCCAGACTCCAATTAATACCCTGTTTTGCCCAGAAGTGGGTACTTATATGTAACCTAACAAAACCTCAGTGAGTTAATATGCTCCAGTATGGAAATATTCTGAGACAGAAGCAGTACCTCCTGCATGGAGACTCCCCATAGGTGGCGTGTGAAGGTCTGACCGGCCAAACATCCCGACGCTGGCAGCTTCCCGGCATGTGAACCATTACCACCGAGAGCCTGTGCGTCGTGCCGGCATGTTAAAGGGCACTTCACTTGCTCACGCAGGGAGTCGTTGCAGTGAAAATGCAGCGGGTCTCGCCCCACCTGCCACAGCCATGTTATGTGACTGATTTGGAATAGAAGAGAATCGTGACACCTTATCGATCCCCTTGCGGCATCGTTTTTTTGGCAATCCCTTCTCGCTCTCCATGAGAGACACGGACACATATATAGGTGATACATAAATACCCACGAGCCTTTGAGGGGGTGAGATCACACTCCGCTCATGTCCGGAGGGATGTCCGTACTGACCCCCCCCCCCCCCCACCCACGGGGCTG
>JAODUD010000040.1:21463325-21476627 GCA_026784285.1 Stomatorhinus walkeri | reverse complement strand
CCCCGCCCCGCCCCACCCCCGATGCACGTCCCAGCACAGCCCTTTAAAGGTGAGCCTGCCCCCGTCCCCTGTGCCCCCCACCCGCACAGCGTTCCTGCCTTGTTCTTCCTTGCCACCTGTACATAATGTGTCCACAGGCGGTCTTCAGCAGGCGCAGGAGCGCAGCTCCATCTGCCCATCGCTGAAGGACTTCTCCTTCACCAGGTGGAATCCCGACCAGGTCAGTCCCCTGCATGTCCCCATGTCACGCGGCTGACTGACTCGGTTGACATGGCTCGTTGAACCCCGGTGGTCTCACATGCTCCCTCTCTCTGGCGGGTTAGACGATGAACCAGCTGCTGGAGAAGATGAAGCAGGGAGAGCACGTGTTTGACGTGAATGCGGAGGTGGAGCCGGAGGATGAGCGCTTCCACGACTTTGGGGATGACTTTGATGGGGACGACTGCGACGGGGGCCCGGGTGAGGAGGAGCCCAGAGAGCACAAGGCGGCCTGCGCCATGACGCCACTGGGACGCGGAAGGTGAGGGACCGTGAAGCGACTGGCTCTGCATGACCTGGGGAGGGTAGCAGCGAGGGTCTCGGTGCTCCGGTCTGAGTGTCACCGCTCTGCCCCCAGGGACGTGATCGAGATCAGCAAGGGAGACATCAGCACCATGTGCCTTCAGTTGTCCTCCCAGCCCAGGGAGTACTCCTACTTCAGCCCCAGGACCATGGCCACATGGGCCGGGCCGGGCTTTTGGCGGTTCAAACCGCGCCACAAGCGTGAGTGTGTGCTCTATCGGACCGCTTTCTTTCAAGGCTTTTAGAGATGCCCCCTCAGTTAAATCTCCGCATCCCATAGTCTTACCTGAGCCCACTGCGATGTCTGTGTGTAATTAGAGGATCACATCCCTGACAAGGACACCCAGAAACGGAAACCCAAGAAGACCTTCGAGCTCAACTTTAGCGACGACATCAACTTCGACACCTACTTCCGCACCACGAGAGTAAGTGCCCTCTTCTCTTGTGAAACAGATCCACCTTCCTGAAGTATTTGTCTAGCGGTACAGGTTTAATTATTGACCCGTGCTGACCGTCCATGTGTCCGGATCTCCAGGCAGCCACCACAACCAACAAGTCTGCCCTACACGCCAGCAATAAGAAGACCACCCTGCCGGCAGACTTCCACTACCCCCCCAATAAACTGTCCCAGCTCAGCCTCAAGCCCTCCAGCACAGTAAGTTCCCCGACGCCCCCTATCACGGACAGAAGATGATGCCTGTGTTGCGCTGATGGCCTTGTCCTTCTTGTTCTGCAGCTGTGTAAGCAGGGTCCGAAGATGGTGACCGGAGCACTTGGCGAAGACATCGGGGATTATGACTATGACAACGCCAATGACACAGCCAACTTCTGTCCGGTCCCTCAGGTATGGACAGCATTTCTCCCCAACACTTAGACGAGCATCTCCCCCAGTGAGCAGTGTCACTGTCAGCTATGGCTTTGGAGCATCTCACCATGACGTACATCTGCAGGGCGGCTCGAGCAACGACGAGGCTGGCGGCTTTGGAGGTCCGGATGATGGCGAGGTCTCGTTTAACGCCGGTATCGAAGGCTTTCCTGGAGCTTCTCAAGACGATAACATCTCCACCTACGGGGGAGACAACTTGGTGCCAGAGCCTCAGAAGGTAGGGTACACTCGGAGGTCTGGCCCATGGCGAGATGGACGAGAGCCGCCCGTTCTGTTACCGCGAGTATTCCAACCGGCATGGCTACAAGCCTTCACAGTGTTTTTGGCGGGAATCTGTTCCAGGTGAATAAAATTGAGATAAACTATGCCAAGACAGCGAAGAAGATGGACATGAAGAAGCTGAAGACCACCATGTGGAACCTCCTGACCGACTGTCAGAAGGATCCAGAGAAGTTGTTCAAGGTCAGCTTTGCCTCACGTGGCATTTCTCCTTCCGCATCTCCTTGCTTTTCCTTTTCCTGCCGCTGCCCCACCTCCACTTTGATCCTCTCTGCCGTCAGCTCATCATAATCTTTCCCCAGCAGGAATTGGACAATGTAAAGGAGGTGGTATCTGGGGAGAAGGCTTTCAGCGAGACCACGAAGGCCCTCCTTCGGAGGTACCCAATGCTGTCTTTTCAGGGGTTCATTTCATGTGTGAATCACCATTAATCTTTTCTCAGAGCATGTTTCTCTGCGGTCTGTAGTACCTCTGTACTCCCAAACAATCGCCCCCATGAAGACTCAGATCTGCTGTTTCTCTACAGGCTGCCCTCCACCATGGCTCAGAACCTCTCAGTCCCGCTGGCGTTTGTGGCCCTGTTGCACTTAGCCAATGAGAAGGTGCGTTGGGGTTCTGGGTAGGGCCGGGCAATATCATATCGATATATCTTGCATGCGCAATAATCACCAGGGCTTCACATGACAGGCAAAATATTTTGCCGAAGCCAGCTTTTCGGTATTATACGGACGTTTATTTACGCCCACGATTTAAGCAAATTAATAGTATGACTAAAATATTAATGAGGCATTTTATGATGCCCAAATGTTAGTAAGTCCAGCATATCCTTATGTTTAATAAACGCATCAGACTTTGACCTGCGAAAAGTGCCACCACACCGCCGACGTCTTTGTACCTTGTTCATCCACAAGATCTCCTCTTTTAAAGATGTCATGGCTGCTGAGCTGTTCCTTTCTTCAGACACTTCAGTGCAAATTGCACTAAAGAATACCACTCATAGTATACCACTCATAGTAATACCACACACAGTATACCTAAACAGCATTATGTGGAGCGCTCCACTAACCAAATTTAATAAAGATTACTAAGTTTTTGGTGTCACAAAACACATCTCATTAAAATTCTAGCTGTACTCCTATCTGCTTATCAAATATTGGGCGTAAATAAAAGTCCATACAGCGTCAAAAAGCTGATTTCTGGCCAAATGCTTGGCCTTTGATCCGAAGCCGTGGTGATTATTGTGCATGGCCATGTAATATGGATGTGATATCACCCAGCCGTAGTTCTGGAATGCTTAGGCATTAGGATTTGCGGGAGCTTGCTTTTGTGGCATCAGCTCACACATATCATAGAGACCAGACATGTCAGCTACTGGCATCAGCAGTTGAGGGACGCATGCTGGCAGCTTCTAGAATGGCCTGAGCAGACGGCCATTGTGCCCCATGCTAACTTGGGCTGCCTGCTGCGTCGCAGTGTATTGGAAGTGGAATGCACTTGTCTTGCCTGCCCCCTGGTGGCCGAGGTGTCCTGTGCCTTTTATGCCTTTTGTGATATTTGACGTCTGGCCTCTTCCTGTTTCAGAACCTGGAGCTTCTCAAAGTGGACGACATGTCTGATATCATCATCAAGCAAGGTTCCTGAGGCCCTGCCTTTTAAACGGTGTAACACTCTGGCATCGTGCTGTTAGAACATTGTATTTTTACACTCTGTTCTTAAGATTTTTATTTAAACTCTTGTGTTTTAATTAGTTACTCCAATTTAATTTAACAGTTTCGCTCCTCTGGTAGCTTCTGTATATCTTTTCTCTGGTTCAGTCCCTCTTGTCTACATGGTTTCTGCCCTTCCCCTATCTCATCACTCTGTACATATGAAATAAAGCATATGTTTTTTTTTTAATGTCCCGCTTAATTCTGAGTGTGACATGCTTCAGATATTTAATGTATCTGTGGGGGGGGGGGGGTGGTTGTGTCAGGCTCTCACGATCGGGGTGTTGGTGTTCTCCTGACGTCTGGCTTGGCTGAGAAGTCAGACTGGTTTGGAGGTGTTAACGTGGCCTGGTATGGCTGGGTGGAGTGGAACAGAGAATGGAGACTACGTCAATTGCCTCAGTCCTGGCTTAAGATGTGGGTCTCTGACACGTCCTCCCCAGTTGTGATTTCATGGTGTGTGATTGCCTCTTAGGCCCAGAGAATAATGTTCTTATGTACTGAATTTGCATTTTATTAAAATTTTGACAGTCTTGAAGGAACACCACCATGTCACTGAAAACTTTAAATCACTGAAAATGTTACTGCTTTCAGAGGCAATAGCACTGTGATATCTTTGACTCTAAACTCTAAGTTGTGCCCCTTTGATGAATTTGTCGTGTAACTTAAGACATATAACATGGAATGTAGTTTACATTAATTATAAGTTATTTTTAGCAACATTGCGTCAGTTCCCATCATCAGCTACGTAAGAAATGCAGCTGGAACGCAAACTTCCTGCTCGCTCAGAGACAGCTGCAGGATCACCTGGCATCCGACGGCCACCAAGACGTGCCCCGTGCTCGGTCAGGTATTAATGCAACACAAACAATGCATAGTTCCAAAATCACGGTGATCGTATAGCTTATTGCATCTCTACTTCACCTGTCCCCAGGTGAGCGAGTCGCGTAGCGATGCGCCCCCTAGTGGACGCAGGAGGTGATGACACCCAGCAGAGGCGGGCCGGAGCGAAGGAATTCACTTAGAAATAAAAGCAGGAAGCAGAGAAAAAGGCACACGGACGTCGGCCGGACAAGTTGCCGACGATCTCTCTTGTTTCGGTTTGTCCGGGTCTAGTGGTGGTTTCCCGAATTGGCTTTTCTGCCGGATTTGTTGTAACTTTTGGATTTACAAACATGGAGTCTAACATGGTAAGTGGCACGATCACCGTCCGCGTCCCCCTGCAGTGCTCGGAAACTTCACCACCATCGCCCCGCTTGTTTCTCGGTCCCATTTGATGATTTACTTGTTTGGCCTGTTTTGCGAAACCGTGTTTAACCAGATTCCCCCGGGAATCAGCTGTTACGGACCGCCTGATTTCGGCGTCTTTAAGGCGAAAGCAATGGGCGATGAAAGACGGGGGCCAGGAGCTACAGGTTGTTTTTCGGAACCTGCGTTATTCACTGGGACTGCGAACAGACAACGCCAGTTATTCTGAGCAGATATGCATATAAATGACTGAGATAACTCAAAAGTATGTTTTGTGTAAATACGACACTCCTCGCTGTGCCCGAATACCGGAAAAACCGTCAAGTTAATCCTCGGTCTTCATCCAGCACGAAGAAAAATGACTTCAAGTCTCTTTTCCGCTCTCGGGGGTTTTACTCAATAGACGGAATTTCCTCATATCTCAGCTTCCCCTGTCCGAGCCTGCGGGCCATTTCTGCACACGTTTCTTCTCTGTGCGGGGCATCGCCCCTGCTTTTGGCCCAGATGATACACCCGAAGACCCCCCATGTCGTCCGGCTGCTCCATTCCTGACCGAAAGACCCACCGAGTGGTGAAGGCCAGAGACTCTAAACAAGGTCCCGCAGACTGACGCTGATCTCGCAGCAATGGGCACTTATTATTAAACATCACAGAGGGTATTAACATGTATTGACATCAGCTCTATTCAAACAGCAAAATTGCGCAACAGTTATGACAGAAGTCCAGACAGCTGGTTCACGGTCACCAACTGATTAGATGGCTGCCATGAGACAAGTCTGCCACACATACACATGCACTTATGTGTGTGTAACAGTTTTATTGCCTTGAAAATAGTTTGTAGGGTTTGTAAACTACCCCAAGGCTTTTGATGTGTCTAATTTTAGGTTTATAATGGAATAATAGAGATTTCCTGTGAGAGTTCTTGCGTGAGTCAGTCTGAAAGCGTGAGTGTCACGACAGATGTATTTTTTAATATTTGGGTACATGATGATCAGAGCAGGTAGAGAGAAGGTACCACAATGGGCAGCTCTTTGATGTTGACTAAGAAAATGAAAATCAATCCCTCTGCAGGATTTTCAGTGTGAATCCTAACTCCTAGCTCTTTGATGTTGTGGAGAGCATTTTCTACTAGAATGACCTACAACCTGGTTCTGTTTACTCCGCGGTGCATTAGGATAGAAGTGGCCGTCAGTCTCTTCAGAGTCTCTCAATCTGTATGGTCAAGAAAGCTTAGGAAAAAGTACAACTATGAGAAATAAACAGGGTCCTTCATACTATAGTTCATCCTAAATACTGTAACTGGTGCATATGAGCTTACGGCTGTCTGCTTGCTGCTGCTGGTTTGGGTGACTGGTACCATGTAACCAGTACGACATGGACTGATAGTTCCAGTTTGGGCAGATAACCAAGTTGCTGGCCTGTGTACTGGCTCTGTTGTGTGTGTGTGTGTGTGTGTCATGGCTCTTACTGAACATGGAGATGGCGCTCTTCTTTGTTGCCTTGGAGCAGCTTGTCACCTGACATCCGTCAGCCATTTGGCAGAGCTGGGAAGGTCAGGGGTGGGGCCCCTGCCGGCAGCAATGACGCAGCACCTCCCCGTCTCCTAGCAACCGAGAGTGTCAGCTCACTGGAGCTGGGCGCGTCCTCCTTACCTGTACACGCACACAAACACATCATCGATTCCTCACATGGTTTCTCAAGGTACCTGGGAGATGGAGACTGATTGTGTGAGACCTAGATCTTCGTTTTGTGATTCTCTGCTATCTGCCATCCATCTATGAGTGTTTTGCCCAAGTGTGATATCAGCAGACTCCTCCATCCAGCTAAACGGCCCTTCAGCGTGGCAGTGAAATGCAGTGAAACCAACCTAAACATGGCTAGCTGAGGCACTGCGGCATCGATTCTTCATCTGTTTTTGCACCATCAGGCCCCAAGGGAGTATTTTTTTTTACAGCTGAAGTATTATTTCACACTTTTTTTTCTCCTTCTAACACATTTTAAATGTGGCTTCAGACTCTGCACTTAGGCTAATGCTGAAGTGTTGGGTGAATGAAAATTAAACTTGTTTGTAAAGATTCTGACGGCACATGCGTAGTTACACCAGTTATCATCAATTCTGTTCCTGGTGCCCCCTACCCCCCCCGAATATTTTCATTCCAGTCCTGCCTTAATCAGGCGTACATGGTCCTAAGGTTAATAATGAATGTGACAGGTTGAAAGTGGGGTGGGGTGAAATAAATACATTCGGGGGGGGGGCAGGAAACTGACTCAAGAACCACTTTGGGTGCCACGGAGCTCAAGGTCCCCTTGCTAGTCCCCATTCCCTTACTTAATCTCTGAATATTAACTCTTTCTTCCACCTGGGGAATGACGTGCTTCATCGCCTGTGCTGTGTATGCATGTAATGTGGAGTCAGCCAATGGTCACCCAGAGGTCAGTGTTACAAACGAAAGCAGCGCTGGGCTTTTCTCCCTCCATCTGTGCCCCAGTCGGTTGGTGGCTCTTATCCGTCGCTGGCAGACCCCGGGCGGAGGGGATGGTGTGGTTCTGCCCGTAGAGTCATCCTCCATTCGCGGTGCTCCTGCCGAAAACTCTCCCACACCCTGCTCCTCTCGCCTGCTCATGGCGACTTCCTCCTCCTCTCCTCCTTTCTCCATCTGCAGGAGCAGGGTGAAGCGGAGGTGCAGCAGGACCGTGTCAAAACCCTGCAGTCTCAGGTGGAAGGGGTCAAAGACATCATGACCCAGAACGTAGACCGCATCCTGGCCCGGGGAGAGCGTCTGGATGACCTGATGGGCAAGACTGAGGACCTGCAGGCTGGGGTCCGTTAGCTCGACCCTTCTCTGTTTCTCCCACCTTCCAGAAAATTCTGGTGTCTGGTGCCACCTGTAGATCAGTTCATGACATTTAAATGAGGCCAAGGAGGCAAATGTATGCAGTACTGTGCAGAAGTCTTAGGCAGCCAAAAGAAATATTTAAAGCTATTTATCTGGGTTGTAATGCACTTTTGCTCAGAGCAAAAAACCACAATTTAGCATTAGAACATATGGAAATTAAGAGTAACAATAAAAACCAGAAAGAATCTCTTCTGTCCTCCAGAAAATTACTGATATCTAGTTGGATGGCTAGATAAGCACCGCTTCAGTTCCCAAACCTCGCCTCAGGGGCACCCCAGCCATTCCATGTTTTGGTTAAATTTTACCACCAGCTCGATTAATTAAACTGGCTATTCCGTATCCCACTGCCTTGTTAGACTATGCGAGGTGGTCTAGTGTGCAGCCCTTCCTCTAAAACCATCCCTGACCTCTCTGCAGGCGCAGAACTTCAAGCACACCTCGCAGAAGGTGGCGCGATCCTATTGGTGGAAGAATGTGAAGTTGGGGGTGCTGATCGCGGTCATTGTCGTCATCATCATCCTCATCATCGTGCTACTGGCCACCGGGGTTATTCCAACAGGCGGGACCAAACCATAGCTGCTCGCTCACACCAGTGCTTACAGAGAAAACCTGACACACAGACACACACTCTCTCTCTCTCTCTCACACACACACACACACAACCATTTCAGACCAGTCAAAGCTGGCTGCCGCCCACCTCAAACACCTTAATAAAAACAGGACTGAGCACCGGAACCTTCCTCCCCTCCCCATTTCCAGGCCTGATTCATTGATTGAGTGAACGAGGTCTGAGCTTCTGTGATCTGTACTGTGTGCTGGAGGCTGTAATTGTTAACGTGAATATGCATTATAAACAGAGAGGGGATTTAAACTGGTACTGCAAGACTTGGATAAGCTGTTATTGCTGTAATGTGTAAATTATTGTCACGTTGGTATATCTATTATTTGTATGTTTTTATAGCACAGATAATCTCTTTATTCATGAGTTGTGAGGATTATTTTCCCTGTGTTTTTTGAGGCGTTACATGGGGAGAAACGTTTTTACGATTATCCTTAAAACTGGTGCCATCCTTTAGGTCTTAAGCGAATTCTGGACTAGTGAGTGTGTCTGGGCTGCTACCAGAGGGCCCAATTTGATAATGGGACACCAACCAGGCGTGGGGGCGGGGATAATGTATCTTGTGTCAGCATACCCCTCCCCGGCATCTTTGGCATGTTTGCGCTGTTTCCGTCAATCTGTCTGCCACATTTACTTGGTCATTCCGTCCAGACTAAAGAGTGTTACCAGTGTAACAGAACCCGGGCTGTCTGTGTAAACCAGTTAATGAGTCAAATTAGTGAAATGCCTTTATGTCAGTCAAATAAATTAACTTGTTTCCTGCTGACCGCTGTATAATATGTGTAAACATTTTAAATTTTACCTGAGGAGCCCTAATAGATGTATATTCTGTGTGTGTGTGTGTGAGTGAGAGAGAGTATATATTACATGCAGACAAATGTTAAACATAATAAGGTTAAAAGTGATAATTTCCTAAAAATGTATAGCACATGTAAATGTACTTTTATTGGGGCTTTATGGATTAACTTCATAAACATTGGATTATAAATACCCTACTTCACCTATATTTATATATAGTTTAGTCATTTTGGTGACTTATCTGTATAACTAGCCCTGCAATACAGCCCTGCTGTGGAAAGCTTTTAAACTGGAACGTAGCGCACCCTGTAGGCAGGGAGGACTAAAATCTGCGTAGTAGACACATTGATTGTTTTGAGATACTCTTTCCTTTGCTGGTGGGGGGGACAGCAACCTTAGTCTTGCTTGTTAGTCACATGGTACATAGATGAGCAGTTTACTTCAGCTGTAGCCTGTTTACCACACAGCCTTGAGGGACAGGAAAGCAGGAGTGTGTGTACACCTACCACACAGCCTTGTGGGACAGGAAAGCAGGAGTGTGTGTAACTTCTCTGTGGCCCTCTGCTGTTACGAAGCTTCACCCTCATGTTGTATATATGCTCATGTTTGTAACATTTGTAAACAGACAACCGTTGAGTTCTTCCTCATCGTATTCATATGTCATGCCTTGGTTACAGAACCCTTAATTATTGTTTTCCAGGAAAGATCAGCCTCTCCCTGCCGTGAAGAAGCAGGGTGTGCAGAGGATTATAGCTCTGTCCCGACTTTCCCGTTACACAGCCCTGCAGTCAGGACTCATACTTTCCATTAACCATCCATCCATTAACCATCCATAAAACATTTAAAGTGTTACATACTTGTGATTTTCTGCATCTGATCTGCCCTTGAAGATCACGCTTTTCCTTCCCTTTAACCATTGGAGAGCCATTCGTGACGCTGATCATGCCGCTGTCCCCTGACAGCTGTCGCTCAGCCCCCCTGCCTGCAAGCAGGTTTCAGCAAAGTGGGGGGTGAACTTTGTGAACTTTGGATGTGGCTGCTTCTGGGATATCGGGCCAGTTGATTTACATATGTATGTTGTGCTGCTTATAGAGCACGTGAATGGAAATGGCTGATATTATCTCATGTTACAATAAACAGCTCCTGCTAATTCAACCAGCAACTTCTGAAATGTCCTCTGTATTAGTATAAATGCACTAGGGGGGATAAAGAGCCTATATGGACATAATGAGCCGATATGCGTCGACATCCAGCAGAGGGTGATATTGGGCCTTTTTGGAAATACTGGGTCCATGTACTGGGGCAATATTGGATCAGTCACAGATGATATTTAAAGTTTCACATGAGTGCAGTGTCAACTGTATATTTGGTACTAAGTTGAGTCTCCAATTCAATAGTAATTAGTATTGTTTTACTGTTTTCTCAGCTTCTTTTACATGCCACACTAGCTTAGCATCCTCTCATAAGGGGCTTATCACTGAACCTCTACATACAGAAAACATATGGGCCCTATTAAACTAACCTTCTCCTTCTGGAAACCTTGGTGCATACATCTGCCTGCAGAAAGAATCTGGCCTCATAACTGCCAGATCGCAAATTCTTAAAGTAAGAGAGCTAACTTTCCTATGTGTGCCTGCCCACGTCCACAAAAGGCTGTCAGTGCTGTATAAATGCCAGGACGCCAGGACACAGAAGGCACTATTCAGATTACGGACATTACAGCAGATGGAGATAAAGGGGTTCAGTCAAAGAATAATGTCACGAGTGATGCCACCCAAGGTTGTGACCTCATCGGCGGGGGCCCATACACACTCAGGCCAATTGGATTTACGAGAATATGAATCAATACTACTTCCCGGATACCAGTTTTCTTTGTGTTAGTACAGCCCTTCTGAAAAGTGGCTGAAGGCTCTGAATGCTGATGGGGGGTCACATGCTCTCTTTGGCAGCCCTTTATGTGAGAGAGGGGAGGGACAGAGCTGGGCAGAGCCATGACCCTGCGGCAAGACCACAGGGAAGAAGTTCTTGAAGATATAGCATGGGAAGAGCTCTGCCGACCCTGGGTGCTGCAGAGGAGAGCTGAGGTCCTGGGGGCCGGCACCGTGCCGTCCCACTAGGGGTAAACTACACCCCAAGAGTCACGCAGCCGTCTGGCCGGACCCGCAGGGGAACTTCTTGCATGGAGTCATGGATTCAGACACCTGCACTCAGCTCTGCTCTGATTTAATGATTCCTCACATTGCGTTGTCGCTTCTAAGACGTCTGAGAACATCGTGACACAGGTTCCTCAGCTCTCCAATTTTTGGGATTAGGGGAGACTATCAACAAAGAACCAGTAACAATGAGGAAAGATTTACCCCCTTTTGAAATATTCACTTCTGTATCAGTCACCAAAGATGCCAGCCAAGTGAGGTTCAGTTGAAGCTCTGAGGCGAGGGAGTTTCCTGGACAACCCATAAATCAGAGCCAAAATTCCAGACCTAGAGGGCCAGCCTGCTCAGACACACTGTATTCAGCTCACTAGCTAAATACCAGGTTACTAGGTGTGTTTGAGCAGGGAAATTTGCAAACTGTGGCACTGATTGGCCCTCCAGGATCGGAATGGGAGAACCTGCCATAAACATTCAGACAAAAGTAAGGGCACACTAGAAGCAAAATTAATCAACGCCGCACCTTTAACCTACTTAACTTGCTGTATAAATGGGCATCATTGTTTATCATTGCAGATCAAGATCCTTTATTTGCCTTTAATACATCAGTACATAGGAAATCTTACTCCTACCATCCAGTCAGTAACATATAACATGTAACAGAATTAGACAGTGCAAAACATAGGCACTCACAAACATCAAAGTAACTGCAGAAGTGCATTTTTATGGAATAAATGTAAAACAAATAAAAGAATCGGCTGAAATAGGAAATATGGTAAACTGCAATGTGTATCACTGTATCCAGGGAAATGCACTGTGTTGGGGTATCATTGCTCTGTACTGAGTAGCTGAATGGATTCATGTAAACATCCCAGATTTCCAATTTTCTCAAAAATTTCACGGTCAGGGCTGTGAAGCTGAGCTAAATGTCTTGTTGGGGATGAATATTTGGTAATGGAACGCTGCACCAGTTCTAAAATAGCTTCCCCACCCTCAAACCTCACTAGGTGCTCATTCTGCTGGGTGGCGGCTGCAGCTGTTTACTTCGCCTTCCTGCGTGTGTGAATTATGAAACTAGGTTCTTTTTTACACTAAATTTTATATCTGTAAATTATAAACTTTGTGATTAATTAACTTGTAAAAGTCACATACAAAAATAAACAAAAAACTTGATTATCAGTGTGCACAATTATTAAGCAATCAGAAATTAAGTGAATTTTCTCTCCAGCAACAACAGAAATAACAATAGTCAAAATTGTTAAATCAGCCATTCTGTGCAGTCCAGTCTATGAAATTAATTTCTTCTCAATAACTTCTCATCAGCCGCCATTTCTCCACTAAACCAATCAAGTTGTTGATTTGATCACAAGCAGCTAGGACGTCTCCCAGAACTGCTTGCTACCTTAGTAAATCTCACACTTCAGTAAGGCCCAGTAATTCTCAATGGGGGTTAAGTCAGGTCATAATTTAATCACCTTTCTTGGTCAATCTATGAAATATGAATACTTTGATGTGTGGGAAGGGGCATCGTCCTGCGTGAATATCACGGTAAGGGGCATCGTCCTGCGTGAATATCACGGGAAGGGGCATCGTCCTGAGTGAATATCACGGTAAGGGGCATCGTCCTGCGTGAATATCACGGGAAGGGGCATCGTCCTGCGTGAATATCACGGGAAGGGGCATCGTCCTGCGTGAATATCACGGGAAGGGGCATCGTCCTGCGTGAATATCACGGGAAGGGGCATTGTCCTGAGTGAATATCACGGGAAGGGGCATTGCCCTGCATGAATATTGTATGCTTTTTGAAAGCTGCCGACTTCTTCTTGTACCAGTGTTTGAAGAATATTTCTGCTAGTAATTGGGAGTAGATCATTTAGCTAATTTTTACACCATTGGCATGTTGGAAAACAAATTCATCACTAACAATTGTAACCCACATCACTCCTTAACCACCTTGTTAGAGCATATAGACTCCATCAAGAGTCACTTGCATCTCATCTGTCCACAAAACCTTTGCAAAATCAGTCTTGAGATGTGTTTGTGCCCATTCTTGATGGTTTAGCTTGTTTGCCTTATTGAGAGGAGGCCGTGTTTCAGCCTTTGTGACCTTGTCACATAGCACACTGCATCTAGGACTTCCAAGGATTCAAATGAGCTT
>JAODUD010000040.1:21446000-21458587 GCA_026784285.1 Stomatorhinus walkeri | reverse complement strand
GCTGAAGTGCTGGGGATACCCCATGTTCCGACTGTGAGCAGCACGCTAGCTGAAGTGCTGGGGATACCCCATGTTCCAACTGTGAGCAGCACGCTAGCTGAAGTGCTGGGGATACCCCTTGTTCCGACTGTGAGCAGCACGCTAGCTGAAGTGCTGGGGATACCCCATGTTCTGACTGTTTCAAACTTCAGAACACAACTTCCTTCTTCAGTCCATCATATAAGAATGATGTATTTATTGAATTTAATTGTTCCTCATGTGAAAATATCAGCAAGTCTTTTCACGACGGCCATTTGTTTATCCTTAGAACATGCATTCTAGAGTATTCCCTGAATTTTGTCTCTGTTACTGTACAATCGAAGTTGAAAGATCTCTATAAAATCAGCTTCAGTCTAAGATTCAGAGCTTGCTGTACCGACTCAGTTCATGGTTGTAATTTAACATGCTTCATGGTCATATAACGTGCTGTTGGCATTATGGATGAAAATTATGGGGCGGCAGAGGTTGTAATTGTCCTAATAATCAAAACCAGTCAATACAACCCACTGGACTCCCTTGAATGTGTGGAGACCTCAGCCCCCCGATGCTCAACTCAACCCGATGCTCTACGTTTCATGCATAGCCGACATTGCTTAAATGATCTATGCCCCATCTAGCCATGGCCTTGCTGAGAAATCGAGCCCCCCCCCCCCCCCATCCAAGGCGCCGCAGCTTTAGCTCAGTCTCCCTGACACCCACTGGAGCTCATGACTGATCTCCTCACATCTGCTCCCTCTAGGAGAACGGCAAGAGCCACCTGCAGCAGGTCCAGGATGACGCAGAGGAGGTGAAGGGCATCATGCTGGAAAACCTGCAGAAGGTCGAGGACCGGTCGGGCAAACTGGGGGAGCTGGAGGTTCGGGCCGACCAGCTGCTGGTGCAGGTGGGGTGCGCACGGCGAAAGGCCGAAAACGCAACCGTCATTAGCGCGTCTCCTGGTGCGACAGCAGTGGAGTTCTGCCAGTGTCTATCCCAAGGCCTTCATAGTGGCAGCTAATAATACACCATGGGTGGGGTGGAGGTAAAAAAGAATGTACGATTTGCATCCTGATTGTAGTTTATGTAGGTATTTTTAGAAAGGTATTTCCTTTTTCGCTAGATGAATGAGCTGAAGGCAAGTTTCTCCGTCTCTGAATGTCAGACTGACCTGGCGTGTATATCTGCATGGCGGCAGCCATGTCGCAGGGCCTGAGGAGCGCATCAGTGAAAATACCTCCATTGTGGGATCTGTCCACGTGCTCACACAGTTCCTCTGTAACACCACAAGGCTTCCTGACTCCCTATAGTCACAATCTTGTGGCTTGAATGGCCCATTGTCACAAGAAAATCGAGAAAAATCTGTGTCATCACAGGAAGAATTTCAGTCTAGACATGTGCACATATCATTAGTGATGTTTCCTTACTCACCTGATTACAAATCAAATGGAACCGACTGGCTGAGACAATATCAGGAAATATTAGTCACAGCTAAGCCGATAGATCAGCCTTTGTTCCAGAAAAAAAGGTCTTGTATGTCAGCTACTTGTTAAGCATCTTTCGCAGTGTCTCTCAGCTGATGATGTTTGGTTTGTGCCTTTGCAGAGCAAGGCCTTCCAAAAGACCACAGCGACCGTGAAGCGGCGGACCTGTTTGCAGGCCATGAAGATGAAGCTGCTGTTAGGGGGCCTCGTGGCAGTGCTTCTGGTGGTCATCATTGTGGTCATCATTGTATTTGCAATACCCAGCAGTAAGACAAACAACACCAACCCAGACAACGAGGGGAGGAGATAGACCGGAATGGGGAATTGTATGAAATGCCCTTGGGAATGTGAGATTTGGAGGGACACTTTTTTCAATGCCCAGATTAGTGTTTCTGTCACATGCAGACTTGCAGGATCCTGACAGCTTACCTGTGCGTGGACCGTTGGACGTAAAGGATCACTGGCTACAGCTGCATATTCCATATTCCAAAAGAAAAGCTGTCCTTGTGTGAATATTTGCGCCATTTCGAAAGAATGCAGCAATTCCCTGTACTCAGAAGACGTCCGGTCTCAAACATCTGGCCTTGTTTGTCCTCAACAGAAATGAAGAACAAACAGTGACATCTGGCATATTTGTTCATTTTTCTGTAATCATGATCATAAATTGTTTATGGAACTGCAATATGCATAGAACGAAGTTTTGGTTTCAATAAATTGATTTAATAATAATTCCATAGTCTTATACAGGAACCTGCAACACTGATTTAGGTGATGATGTAAACTTCTGTTTAGGAAGCGGTATGAGATATGATCATATGGACAATATTAGCATTGAGCTGTAAGAAGATCAGAAATGTTTGCTACTCTGTAAATATTAGTGGTGTGATTTGAATGTTTGTGAAAGTAATTAAACAATAATACTGAGTAAGAACGTGGTTTAATGCATCATGGTACAGGTAAGATGTACAGTGATCTTTGACATGCTAATGTCAAGTTCAGGAGAGAAAAAATAACCACACAAGTGTGACTTCAGCATTTCAAAGGCTCTTAGATTGGGTTTTGGAGGAAAAAGAGTATTATACAGTTTTTCTCATTTGATTAAGAATTTTGTCTCTTAAGAAGTCTATTTCAAAATGATGTACACACAGTATGCTGCTGGCCAAAGTGATATATTTTCTTTGAGAATGTTTTAACCATCACAAAACATTATGTTTTACACAGTCATCCAATGATTTTTTAGAAAACTTTTTTTCTGTACTAATTGCTTTGCTTTATAATAAGCAAAAGCAGTGGGAAAGTTTTCACATATTTACTGGACAAGACCTCTGTTGCACTAAAGATAAGAGAGATCTTCCTTTTTCATTAGCTGTGTTTTAGCAGTCAATAAAAACATAGAGGGAAAACAGAAGCCGCCAGAAGGCAGGGCAGGATGGAAAGAGTGGTGAAAGTGAGTGAGGAAGTTACCCCACTGCAGAAATAACAGCACTTAGTAATGATGAAATGCAAGATGAGAGCGGCTCAGAGGAACCGAATCTGTGGAGTCCAAGGTGGGGGGGCAGTGTGAGAAACTGCTGAAGGCCTACAGGAGTGTTCTTTAAAAAAGAGACTAGGGTCATGTGTGAAAATGCATCTGCAAATGTCTGCATCACCCTAAAATGGTGCAATAAAAGAAAAACACAAGCAAGTTTGGTGAATGACAAATATGGTTTTCACAAACTGAAAAATGTCAGGCAGTGCAGCCAAAAATATTATACATTGAATAAATATATTATTTTTTCCGAATGATAACCCCCTAAAGTAACCAATTTAAGTGCCTACAATGCATCAGACATAGTTAATTCCTATTTCCCTTTTTGCACTTATGATTAGTAGTAATATTAATAGCTGTTTTGCAATCTTCTTTTTCAAGCTCATTTCAAACCAGACAATCTGTTTGGACACCTGAACCAACTTTTGATAAAGTTTATGCATAGTTTTAAAAACAAATAAAGACTTTTATCATATTACAATACTTTCAAGGTTTTCCACTGGTTGTACCAGCCTAACCATAATTTTAAGTTGAAAATGGTTATTTTTGTCAGTATTTGAGACTAACTCAAGAATGAAAATCGCTTGGGTTCTTCTTTATGATGTAACATCTGGACCCTTGTTTTCTAAAACGACATTTAAATAAAAAGCCCTTTTCCCAGTTGTGCAGCCTGACATTTGACGTAATGTGAATTTGCCAACATGTTTTTCAGATATTGTAATGGTTTTTAAAACACAGCTGTTTTGCAACTTTTTAAATGTTTCATCCTTAGAATTATGCCTAACTAATCATTACATTTTTAAATAACTGAATTACCAATTTCATTGTTCTCTTACACCACACATTTCTTCTGACAGTTACAATTACATTTAAAATAGACTCCACAGAATCATACAATTACGTAAAAAATTGACTCCACACAAAAATATACTTGTCATGGGTTAGAATAATGCCCATATTGTTGCAGGTCACACAGAAATGAAGCGCTGAGTATTGCCATTCCACCCCACACTGTATCCTCCAAGTTGTTTGTCTGCATCCTGGCTGCTAACTGGACTTGCCATTCACATAATGGTTATTTACATACCAAATGATTGGCCGTTGTCAGTTTGAAATAAACCTCCCTCCGGCTCTTTTGCCAGGGGGTATTTACGGCACTGAGCTGAGAGTGAGCAAACACAGCACGGTGAAAGTGCAGCTGTCTTCCCAGACTGGAGGGCCGTTCCCGGAAAGCCCCCCATGCGCATCACGTGCATTCTCCTGCAAATGGTTCCTCATGACGTCTTCTGAACCTCAGGACACAATCCCTTTTACGGCTGCCGGCCGCCTGCACCTGAAGGGGCGTTTTTTGTTTTACCATACTCACAGTGTACATTATGCTAATGAATTAAAACGAATAGTGTGTACTACAAATATTAATGTTCTCTCTTTCTGTTGAGACAAATCCTGTATTTTAGCTCACTGAGACTTCTTTCAATAAAATATACATTTTTTAGAAAAAATATGCAGCATTTATGTGATTCTTACAAGATCCCTGTTTCCAAATGTGCACCATGACTATTAAGTGAAAAACAATGTTTTTGTTTTTATTTATGTTGTATTAACAATTACTGCATAACCCAGGAAATCTCTTTTTTACTAATTAATGTTTATTTAATGAATTTGTTTCTTCATTAGTCTGGCATTCTCGGGGAAAAAACGTACAGTGCTGATAAACAGGAAGGGGATTTGGGGATCTTTGTTACACGATCTTGAGATAAAACAAAACGGGTACCCCGCAGAGCTGGCAAAGCCTCCCCCTAGTTCCCTGGATGTAGGACACACACAGCATCTCCACGCTACCTGTCACTTCAGGTTGGGCAGGACAATCACACGCTGCCGGCTAACGGCACACAGGTAACCTGAGGGAGAGGTCATACGTAACGTTAACCAAATCAGTTTACATAGTAATCCTGTCTAGCGGCCGCTCAGACCCACCACCCCCGCACGTCATATAATCGCTGATAGCATCTACGCCAATCACAATTCACTAGTTACACGCAATCTACCGTCACGTGCTCGAAAAGTACCCGCCTCCCTCCACTCTCATTGGTCTACTTCGCGCAGCAATTTTTATTTTTTGTACCGATTGGCTTTCTTCGAACAAACCCCGCGTTGATTGGTCGAATGAAACGCTGCCATTGGATCTTAGAGGATTTTGTTTATTCCGGAAGTATGACTGTGCTCTGGTGAGAATCGGCACATTATACAGACGAAACTGGTATTCATATTAGGTAAATTCAATTTAAATTAAATTATGTTGAAAACGGTGTGTTTTTCTTGGTGAGATGAGATATTAATAAGTGGGCTTAATTACTCATTATCGTATATTGTAATTTCCGGGCAACCATGGGACAGCGATCAGTCTGTCCTGTGTGTCCGCAGGCGCAGGGTCCCTGATAACTTCTGTCTGTTTCTGGAGCCGCTGCATTCAGCACTGAAGGAAGGATGGCGTCCTACTTTGACGAGCACAACTGCGAGCCCACCAACCCGGAGGAGCAGTACCGCCAGAATGCTTTGCTGGAGCTGGCCAGGTGAACCTGCGCCTGGGGAGCGGTGAAAACGAGACACCTATTGGCAGGACACGTGTAAGTAACCCCTGATTGACATGCCTACAGGTCTCTGATGCAAGGCATGGACATTGACCTGGGTCCATTTGACATATCAGAGTGGGACCAGCGCCTACCGCCTCCTGCAGCCCAAGCCGTGGTACAGAACCTCCCCATGGTTGTTATCACCTTTGAGCAAGCAGGTACTCCTGGCCCAGCAGCACAGTGGCAGGTTTTTAGCTTGCTTTATCTCTGCACTACCTGCTTGTGTCGTCCTACTGACTTCCTGTCCTCCTCCACCTAGACAGAGGTCTGAAATGCCCTGTGTGCTTGCTGGAGTTTGAGGAAGATGAGACGGTGAGGAAGATGCCTTGCGAACACCTTTTTCATTCCAGCTGCATCCTGCCATGGCTGGGAAAGGTAGGAACTAAATTGGAGGAGTCGGCAGTCGAAGTATTGAGTTTCATCCTGTCCCTCTGGCTTTAGTAATGAGGGTAACGTGTCAGTGTCCATCATGTGGGTCTCAGGATATAGTCAGTCCAAATATATCTGAGCCGGCCTCCTGCTTGTTTTTCTTAGACGAACTCCTGTCCGCTCTGTCGCCTCGAGCTGCCGACAGACAACCAGGAGTATGAGGAGTTCCGGAAAGACAAGGTGAGCGCACCAGACACCCGGAGGTGCAGGATGCATACTTAGCATGTCTGTCTGTTTATTAGTGGGGTTTTGGATGAACAGCTTAGCCCCCTGGTTCAGCATATCTCTCTTTGTGATCTCTCTGGTGCTTTAGGAGCGAAGAAAGCAGATGGAGCACAGACTGGAGAATTTGCACGGAACCATGTACACTTAGGGAAAGGCCCAGTGACGACAAGATAGTGTCTTTATAATGTACTATTTTGGTTATTTCTGGGTTTTTTTTAATCATGGGATTCCAGCTGGGATTTGGGAATATTTTTGTTGAGTTTGTGATGCTTATAATGATATTTTAAAATTTTTTTAGAAGGACCAAATAAACTGAATATTAGGACTACGTCTATCAATACTTTTACTAAAAATGAGTTCGACAGGAAATCCTGACTCAAAATAAATGAATGTACAGTGTACATATCCTGTTAAAATGTTGATATTAAGTAAGTCTGCAGTAAGTTAGAGGAACAGGATATTTATTACCATGTGAAGTTATGTATAATCTGAGCTTTGCCTCAATCCTTTTCCATCAAATGCTGCACAGTTCATTGGGTATTTGTAGGAATAAATTATTTTTTTATTATGTTTTATATGCACTGTTTATTTGGGGGCAGTGTGTGGCTCAGGGGATCAGGACCCAGAAGGTCAGTTGCTCGAATCCTAGGTCTGGCAGACCGATGCCTTTGTTGGGACCTTGAGTAAGGCCCCAGTTGCTCCAGGGGCACTGCACATTGGCTGAATCTGTGCTGTGACCCCCCAGCTATAGTGTAATTTATTATTTGTATAGTATCGCTTATTGTCTGTGTACAAGAGAGTCTCAAGCTGCCGGAAACAAATTCCTTGTGTGTCCCAGCACACTTGACGAATAAAAGCTTATTCTGATTCTGATTCTGATTGCTCTCAACTGTAAATGTACCACACAGAGAGCAAGATGCGATAGAGAGAATTCCTCCATGAGGGTGAATAAAGTATCACTATTCTGTTGTATTATATTAAAACAGTATTGCAGTATGTACACCAGTGTAAACATTCAAGTGGCCACACTCTGCCAGTTCACTGTCATCTGCGTAGTTTGTTGACTAGGCTGCACGCTGGGGAAAGGGGGGGGGGGGGGCTTGGCGAGTCATGCTGAGTGGGCCGGGTGCATTTTCTGTTTCACAGCCTGTTTTAGCCTATTTCCTGTCAGTTGCTGTACTAGTTCCCACATAGTAGAAGCAGGCAGTGATGAACCACCCAAGGTAACTAACTGCCCCTGGGTTTTAAAGGGTTTTAAGGGTTTTAAAGGCTCATTTCTGCCAGCTAAGGAGCTCAGGTTCCTAGAGGTCACCAAAAACCGGTGGGGAGGAAAGCAGAGCTGAGGGAGCAGAGTATGATTTTAGGGACAGCATATACAGTGATAAAGGGCATTGAATGGGCAGTGGGGTTACGTCAGCATGTTAACTATTTACCTCTGGTCTTATGTACGAGTCCGATCCCTTGATATGCTTGGACGAGATTAAAATCATGGAGTACCTCAAAGTTTCCTAGTCGGAAATGTCGCCCTTTTTCTGTTGTAAACAAGTGGGTGGAAAACAACAGAATAAAACTCAGCAACTGTAAACAACCCATTTATTTGTGTTCAAAAGCTTAGAGATCGATCTCAGAAGACACAATGACGGCTGCAGATGGTGGGAGGATCCAGTGTGCCTGGTTAAAGGTCACATCCAGCCAGCCAACCAGGACACTCAGCCCAGCTTTCCAATAAATGCTAAAAACCCAAATATTTTACAAGAAACAGTGTATGTTTCCTAAAAGAAAGGGAATGTAACATGAAAACCTACAAGGATACGATTTAGCAAGAGTGAGCGGCTACAAAGCGACACAGGCAGAATTTTAATATGCATAAATATCAGGTTTTTCTTTAACGAAGAGCTCTTACTGACATCTAGAGTAAAAATAAGCATTGGCAGAAGAATCACATTTTAAAAACAAAATATGCACCAAAAGACATTGGGATTCATTGATTTTGATTTTAGTCCCATCCACAGCCTTCACTCACCATATAATTATTAATGTTCAATTCAATTGCAAAGCAGGCTTACAATGAATTGTAAGTTTGTGTAAACTCCAAAGAACAGTGTAAGAAATGGTAGACGACACAATACAATGGAATATGTCACACAAAATAGGTAATATGTGAGGAAAGAATGTATGAGAAGGAAGTATGCAAACATAAAAATAACTGACCAAGTATCAAACAGTAACGTCCATTATTTTCAGCTATTTACTCCTGCACTTCCAGACTGATGAAAAGCTTTGACCCCAGAAGGCATCAATCATTGTAACCAGGCAACAAGCTGAAATAACCCCACTGCCCCCCACGAGCTGCACCCATCTGCCAGCCTGCCCCTGTCTATTGTGCTGCTAGTTCTTATCCATGTGACTGCTGCTGATTTAATGCACTGTTTAATGCTGCCAAAAGATTGTAAGTCCACTGTAGCTTTTCATTCGCCCGATACTATAGCTCTATGCTGTGTTTATTATTTTGTACTTTATTTTCGTATTCATTTTTCATTTTGTTTTATTTTATTCTATTTTATTTATCCTGTATTGCTTTGGTGAGAAGCACACAATGTTTCATTGTATATGGAAAAGATATTCTATTCTAATTTAAAGTGAATTAGTGCTGTAGTAATAAATACTGACCCAGTATGGTAATTTGCTCAATGGAGCAGCATAGCTGCATAGCATAAGAGTGTAGGACAGAAGGCTATGCTTGAGTACTGAGGATAGGCTATTTATAAGTGCATAAACAGGTGCTGAGGTATGTTAAGAAAAGACAGATGCAGTATGTGCATGTATGCACAGTACAATGAACACTGTGTTCTGCAGAGCATAGTCAGAGTTAGCAGAAATTCATCTGCTTGATTACCCTGGGGAGAAACCGTTCGTAAGCTTAGTGGTACAGGTCTGGAGACACCTGCAGCCTCTTCCAGAGGGCAATCTGTACCTGGGGACTTGAGGTCTCACTATAAGCATTCAACACTCTTTATGTTTAACAAAACAATGTCCTTCACAGTTAACTCCATAGATCTGACTCCCTGTTGTCTCTGCTGACTCTCACTGCTAACCAGACTGACTGATAACCAGTTACAGGATGTCTTCTGACACTTTTACCATGTGAAAGACAGGGGTCTAAAAAAGGGTTTGTTTTGTATTGTAAACTTTGTATTGTGAAGTCTAGGTACACCAACATGCACACATACTTAAAATAAAGAAAAAGTGTTGCATCCAAGGCCTTGTGTGGTCTTTTGACATGCAAACAGTTGTTTCACAAACCAGTGGGGTCCTTCTTCAAGCATGCAGCTGTCCAAGCAGGTTGAGTGTCGTTGGGTAAGGAGTTCAGCACAGTCCAGGCGTCCCAGCAATACGCTTGTAGATCACTGCCACAATGGGGCTGAACAGCAAAGTGGTGCTATAATGTTAATTACTGAAACCACTTAATTCTACTTGACATGCTTATGATTCACAATGACACATGATTAATTTTAGAGAGAACAGATTTGTGTGATGTTGAGATACAGAGTTGAATTAGCCAAGGGACGCACCCAAGAATGGGCACATCAAGAAGAACCCGGTAAACGTATAAGGCAGTGTTTCCTCATGTGGTCCTTAAGTAACTCCCTACAGAGTAAAAATGTGGACTGTCTACAGGGAGCTCAGAAGAAACATAAACATGGACCAACTGTGGGTCCCCGAGGATCGGATTGGGAAACACTGGTAAATATCTGGCATATCACGTGAAATCAGTGCCAAAGAACAGTCGTCTTCAAGTTTGCTTTATTTTTGGCAGGTAGTTAAAACTATAGCATATCCTGAAATATGATACATGACAGCACATGAGACATATATACAGTCAGCCCTCATACATTCGCGCTTCATGATTGGCGAATTCACAGATCTGCGAAAATTACATGTACATGTTTCCTTTACATATTTTATTAAATAGTACCTTGGTTATGTATATGACTTCTGTCAGTAAGTTTACAGTCCTGTTCGTTTACTCACTTTACCTTACTGTCAATGCAATAGAGAACCACAGCCAATGCCGTGTTCTATGAATTAGTAGGGTAACATTAGTATTGTGTACTATAAATGTGCTAGTGTGATAAATATCCGCTAGGTGATACTGTACTCTATTTTTACGTCAAAAATTTTTTTTTTAAAGCTAATGTATTAAGCTAACTTTTAAATGAAATTAAAGTGTTTTGGGAGCATGACCGGGGTCATATTTAGGGGTTAAACTATATAAATAAGCACATATTACTATTTTAGTGACTATAAAACATCTGTGAATCCTCCTCATTCGCGACGGGTTCTGTAACCTATCCTCACGAATGTCCGCGGTCTGACTGTACTGACTGCTCTAATCTGTTCTCTAAAGGTTCATCTAACAGGTTCAATGACGACAGAAGGAAAGGAATAGAAGACCTAACTAAACTCTTCTAAACTCTAATTCTGGTCCAGTGAAAGCATCCAGGGACACTGTCACTGATAGAGACATTCCTGTTATACATTGTGCCGTTTCTTCTGGCTGCATTCTCTGCTTACAAGTACAACTCTTACATATTTTCTGGTCTCCTGTGAGGAGGAAATAGAAGCAGATAACTTGTGTTTTTTGTCTTTTGTCCCAAGTTTTCAAATTGCTTCCTGATATAATGACAAATGAAAGGAAAAAACACCAACGAGGATAGGTGTGTACAGGAGTGACGTTTCCTTCCATCTGTAGCTAATCTTTTCCTCTTGTTAACAGTGATTTATTTTGAGTGCTACAGTGTATCAAGATCAAAATTCTGGCTCAAGTCAAAATAGTCTAATGAACAAACACTGAACTTCAGAAGAGAAAACTGTGTGGACACAGGGAAAGTTGTGAGCAGCATTTGAACCTGTGCTACCTGATTTACATCAGATTGTATTCAGACATCTGTAACATAAAACACCACCTGAGAATATTCAAAGAAGAACAGCACGCTTTTCATTTGCAATCACCACACGCAAAACCCTTCGCAAGCTGGCTCCCTTAAATTACTCTCAGACAGTCTTCGTCCCTGAGCGGAGGGTGAGCTAACAATGCTGTTCCTGTGCTCTACTCTTCAGCAAGAGCACTCTTCTCAGTGCAGGCACCTGGCACGACATCACAAATCCCAACTGGAAACACAAGGTAGATATTAAGGCCATATATAACAGCACACCACAATCTATGAACTATTCTTAATGTGACCTGGAATGTAGGGGATCCTCATCCTGTTTGTGTAAGTTTTACGTACACAGTTTAATATTCTGTTGGGACGCCTTTAACTTGGATTGCAGTGTACATTTGTTAATGCAATGTTTCCATATTCTCAGCATTTTTTTTCATCCAGATTTGCATTAATTTCTCGTCAAGGTCTTGTATTGAACAGGTTGAAAGTTGAACCACTCCGTAGTCTTCTTCAGCACATATCAAAGATATTCACTGAGGTTAATGTCAAAACTCTGTGTTGCCTAATTCACGTATGAAAATGATTCCGTGCGCTCCCTAAACCACTCTTTAACAGTTCGATCTCTATGAATCTTGACATTACCATCTTGGAATATTTCCATGCCTTTAGGTAAGAAAAATATCCATTGATAAGATAAAATGGCTATTGAGTAGTTTCAGGTATTCAGCTGACTTCACCTTATTGCGGCATAACGCTGCTTAGCTTTAATAAAGATGCTATCATTGGCTTTTAAGTACTTGCCGATTAAAATTCAAGTAGTGACTTTTTTGGAAGGCAGTGTAAGCGAAAGCAGCCATCAGCATATTATTTTATGATATTGTAGCGCCCTCTGCAGGGTCGTGGGGGGCAATGGGCAAGAGACTGGGCACTCATAGCGTGCCTACTATATTTAGCATATCAGCTTGTCTTTGGAGGGAAACCGGAGTTAGCATGCCTAATATATTTAGCATATCAGCTTGTCTTTGGAGGGAAACCGGAGTGCATGCAAACTCCACGCACGTAACGCAAGCAGGGACCCGGGTCCCAGGCAACAGTGCTAACCACTGCACCACTATGTCACCCGTTATTTATGTAACTCTCGAATGACCAGTACCTTATGTCCCCTGCTGTGAGTTTGGCTTTCTGAACTTCTGGACTATTACGTTGTGAGAGAAGTCTGAGATGAGTTGGATGAAATCATTTTTTCACAGGCTATAGACCAATTATCTGTTTGTAAACATCCGGGATGCGCGCGCATCTTGGTTGCAGAAAACACGTGAGACTTCGC
>JAODUD010000040.1:21357857-21368967 GCA_026784285.1 Stomatorhinus walkeri | reverse complement strand
GTGATTTCCATTGGGAGCTTGCACATGAGGAGCAGGGGGCGTGGCATACATGAGGCTGGAACGAGTGGATCATGACAAGAGGTGCGAGAGACGGCAATGGCAGTACTGTGGTGTGCGGAGAGGCCGCAAACTGAGAGCCGGCACGGTGAGCCGCAGCCACTGCCTGTCCCTCTGCGCGCTAATTGAATTAGACTGATGGAGCACATTACATTAACGTTCATATTTCACTCCATTTTATTAGGCAGCCTGACAGGCTGCGAGAAATACTGCGAGTCTCTTGGCGCTTGACACCTGAAAGCCCCCCTGCCCCATACTCTGTCGTTTGTTGTTCCGCTTTCACCTGGCTGCCCGCTCTGAGCTCCTTCCACCCAGCAGTGTTGAGTCAGGCGAAACTGAGCCAAGCCAGGCCGAGCAAAGACAATCTTCAGGCAAATTATCTGGTATCGCTTTGACCGATTTTCATTAGCAACACAAAAATACCAATAATCACTTTTCCAATGTACAGCGTAGCTAACTAAACTATTCATGTCCCAGGTGTTCAGTGTCCCTGTTCGGTTCTTTCAGTTGAAGGAGCTGAAGTTGGGCCATCCCTAGACATCCGATGGAAGCATGTGAGGGCCTCCCGTCGTGGAGCGGGAGGACAGGAAGGTGGTGTGAGCCTGGGCTCCTGCAGCCGGGGAAGGTCTTGGCGGATGAGGAGGCGTGACGGATCTGTGAGGTGATGACATGTTGGTTCTTCATCTGAAGCCCATTTTTAAACTGCACTGGCATGCTGTGAAAAGACAGGGGGAGGAAGGGGGGCAGGTTAAGAATAACAGCCGCATGATATTAACGAAGCACAGTCCTTTTATTAACAATATTAATTAGTGCTTTTCAATTACGAATGAAATCAATATGGCGGAATAAGATGGGGGGCATTTCCGATCAGTCACAGCGAGTCTTTATCTGTCTAGCTGCCTCTGTGAGGGCTGAGGGAGGAATGCTGGGCGGCGTTTTTAATTAGGCCGACGCAGAACGCCATCCTGCTCTCCTCTCTGTCTCTTATCCGTTTCACTTTTAATCTCATTTGCGACCCCCCCCCCCTTTTTTTGTCTAAATCTTCTCCTCCTTTCTTTCCCTCCATCTCTCCCTCTCTCATTTGCCTTCCCAGTCCTGTACCCTCTTAATCAGACAAGCAGCAAAATGGGATTAGAGCTACCCACGGAAATCCGACATTTGCTGGCGTGCCCTAATTTATTAAGCCTCGCTTTTGTATATCCTCACATCGACGTGCTGGGAGGCGCCGCCAAAGCGACGTCGCGCTGTTTCTTCCTCCATATTTCTGTGTTTCCCAGAACCCCCCAGGACTGTGAGAATCTGCTCCTCTTTGAGGACATAATTATGGTGTCTCCCACAAGGCGAGTGGTGATGGGCCAGTCCCATCACATTTCCGCTCCCTCCGTTTCTCCGGGTCCCACTGCTGCCGTTGTTGTTGTTTCTGCTGCTCCTGTCATCATCGTCATGACAACAGCTGTCACCCGCGTCGCACTTCTTCCATCATCGATGCTAAAGTCGCGAGGTGACCCTCGAGCCCCACGGCTCCTGTCCTCCCCCAACAACATGCCTGACTGCTCAACCAGCAGGCGGGAGCCTTAATCACAGATGTGCATCTCACCTTCGGAGTGCTTGTGTCATCCCTGCCCCCGAACCATGTCACCGGAGCAAATTAATGCCCGCTCCTCTGTCCCAGCGGTGCCATAGCCCTTCTCAGCACATCGCGCGCCTCCGGCCACCACAGCCTCTTCGCCAAAGACTGCAGGTGCAGATCTCACTGCTCGGTGGGCCCAGCTCACGCCGCCGCTCGGCTGACGGCCTCTGCTGCGCCTTGATGGGGCGTCTCGAACTCCGTCCTCCCGCATTAGTCTCAACGACAGCTGTTACGCCCAATTTCCAAAAGACCGCGAGGTGGAGGGGAAAAAAAGACATATAAAGGAATGGCAGTTTGTCCTTTATGATGATCACCGGGGCTCCCATTAAAGTGAGCATCGCTCATTAATCCTGGGTCCCTCCGCTCGTCTTTTTACGAATTTTATTTTGCTGTTTTGCTATCCCGTCAGACCAAATGAGGTTTCTCTCTGTCTGCGATACGAGACGCTTATCACCGGGGGAGGTGGTGTTGGGGGGGCTGGTGAGAAGCTGTGGTACAGCTGTAGAGTGGAGTGGCTGGACAGGTAGCAGGTGCTAAAGGCTACAGGAGACCAGGCCCAGCCAAGGTGGATGTGGGCAAAAAGTGGGCTAGCTGCCGGCTTGACCTTAACTCTCGTCCGGTCTTTCTCTGTTTGTCTGGAGTTGAAATCTCTGCTTTACGTCACATCATCAATCGCCAACGTGCGACATACAGCCAAAACACCCCCCTCCCCACTCTGTGAGGTCTTCTTGGGGTGATAGAGATCGCTTATGCGTGAGGTGACCCACCTGAGCTTGATTAATGACGGGTCTGCTTAACCTCTCGCTGCGTTACATTCAGCATGATGATGGAGATGAAGCGGACGCAAGCTCAGCCAACCTCTGCCAGTTGCCCTGTCTGTGTATCAGTGTCTGCGTGGTTCTTAGGACGACAGGGTGCGATGTTTCCACACATGTGCCTGTGCCTCCGTGCCAGTGGCCCATCCGGGCCCCACCCTCCCAGGCTCTGGGCTATAGTGGAGGCGGGGCCTAATTCCTGCCTAATTCATCAGGCCACGTTGCCGCCCCGAGGACCCATTAGCAGTACACACTGACACTGCGTTCCCTGGCTCCTGTCGTAATTTATTGTCTTATTACAGCACCGAAGCAGCATCAATTAATTACCCATTAAAGTGTTCCTGTCCCCAAGATTAATGGGGAGTGAGGGCGGAGCAGTCGGTGCGGGGGGGGGGCACATTGGTTTCTATGGCAGGAGTCGGGGGGGGGGGGGATGTGAAAAAAAAAATAAGGGAAGGGGAAGGGCGAGTGTTTAAAGGCAGGAGAGGGGAGAGCTACAGGGAACTCTTAGACTCTGTGTTTCCTGTTCGCGGTGACCCTTCACGTTTTCCCTGGGAGCCTGTCTCCTCTCCCTCTTACCTCCACTACTGTGACTTAATGCGAGGCACTAAAATGCAAGCAGATGGATCACTTTGTGAAAGGAATGCCGTCATGAAAAGGCACATCAAATATGAATGAACTGGCGTGACGCAACGCCAAGCCCTTCATCCTGTCCTGTTACCCACAATCCCCAGCGGAATACCCTCTGGTTCTCAGAGATCTGCTGACACGGTTATAATGCAGTGATTATTGTTTTCTTCATAATTTATTGCTGTGATTTAGCTTTCAGAGGTTGTCATCACTGGAGCTACCACGCACCCCCGCATACCTGCACACGGGTCCGCCCCCCCCCCCCCCCCAGCTTCTCTGGATCAGCACATGGCTCCCCCAAACGCAGAGGGTATGGGGCTGCCTTAGACCAGTGGTTTTCCAGTGGCTGCGCAAACGATACCAGTCCTGACGACAGTGTCGGTGAAGGAGGAGCCCGCAGGAGGGCGGGGGGATTAATTATTAAATAAAAAGCGTCCGCTGCTGTCAACGAGACGTGTCCCTGCGTGATTTACACCCCTCTCTCCCCTTTCTCCGGCTGCCTGGATCTGTAAGAGATCTTTGTGAAGGTCGAGATAAGTCCTCTGACAGGGTGTGTGGGGGGAGGGGGGAGCTAACTCTGCTCTGTCACCGTCCCGGTCCAGTGTCGGGCAGCTGAATGCCGCCATTGGCAACCGCTGGTGTCCGAACACGCAGGACTCACACGCATGCGGTGAGACATGTTCAGAAAATGTTTGAAAAATAAAAATAAAAGAGTGACACCTTCACTCTGGTGCTGCGTCGTGATGCAGATTAATGACCCCCCCAGCTGTTTCTCTTGGCTCTGAATTGCCAGCCCACTGAGTCACAAGGTCAGTCCGCCAGGGCATCGCCGGGCAGAGCAATGGCCTGCGGCAGATTGGCAATGATCACACAACCTATTGTCAGGCCACACGCAACATAAAATGTTCCTTCTTATTGTGATCATCGTGTGTGTGAATTGAGGAGTCTTCACTTTAAAGGAAATCCCAGCGTTTTGTGTGTGTGAGCATATTCTCTGAGCATGCCCCTGCCCCCCCCTCACGGGTCCATTTTGACACATATAATGCCTTAATTCATTTCTGCACTGGCCAAAGGAAAGAAATGAGTTTCGACACCCAAGGGTGGGTGGGATTTCTTGTGCTGTCAATCATGCACTGGAGCTACGCCCTAAGAGCCAAGCTGGTAGCCAATGAAGAGTTAAAAGGGTGGTTGATTGACAGCACACAGAAATCCCGCCTGCCGTGGGTGTCATGTCTGTCATCACCGACTAAATGTGTGGTAAAAGAAAGTGCCCCCCCCCCGCCCCTGGTGGTTTAAGCCCAACTTTATTCTCAGCGACAGTGCTGATGGAGTGAAATCAAATGTCTGCTCTTCTGTTTTTAGCCACCCAGCCTGCGTGCTTCAGCCTGCCACTGACATCCCAGAATAACTTATAGAAACAAATGAAAAGATGTTACCGGAGCAAATTAGCTGCTCATCTATTTTTTATTAACCAATCAGATGGCGGCAGATGGCTTCTGGAGTTAATGGGCGAACGTGTTGGACACGGCGCGGACGAGCCGCCAGAGAGCTCCCCAGGAAGCAGGCGACAGCGCTGCTGCTCACGGCGCCGGGGGCACCCACCAATCAGCTCCGCCGGCTCGGGCCCTAAATTTTTTATGTTGCTAAGTTTAGCTGGCTGGTGGAGCCTCCATCATTGCCATTCATCTTGATTCCTTTGTTATGATGCTTGCGTGCTGCGTCTTTCCGCTGCACCAAATAGCCCAGATAAGTGTGTCAGTCTGATGCCCAGAACTGTCTGACTCTGTGATTCTGTTATTCTGGCCAAATTAAGGGCCTTAAATAGCTGCTGCAACCCGTGAACGGCGTTGCATGAATTCGCCGGAGTGTGTCTAGGGCCGACATGCGCCAGGACGTCAGGGAGCTACATGGACTTTATAAACTGTCACTCGGATTGGTTGAGGGTCGCTCGGATTTGATGCTGCCACTCTGTGTTAGAGCATCAGCAGCATTAGGAGCCAGATGTGTTTTTTGGCTTTTCAACATCTGTCCATCCATCTTTTTTCTGTGGCTCCTTACAAATGTCATGATCTGGTTATTTGAGTGCTTTTGTAACTCTTACCAGCTGATCAATGGCTGATATATATGAATCCTTGGACAGCAGATCACACAATTCCCAAAAATTCCATTCCCAAAAAATATCATGCTAATAAATATGAAAAGTTTTAAATAAATAAAAATGTCATGCCAAGCCAGTGTCTTTCAGCGCGGAACATAATTTAACATGAATGCTGACAGTTCCTGGTCTTTTGCTGTCACTTGTCATCTAAAAATGTGAACTAAAATAATCAGGGTGCCCTTAAAATGACAGAGTTAAAGAATGAGGACATTTACAGGAAACGGTCACTATAGAGGTTCTGAACTTGGGAGTCCTAATATTCTGCTCCTGACAAAGGAACATCAGGTTTAGCTGATCCCCCAAGAGCACCACAAACAGGAATGGCACGCAAGCGGCTTTGCCCCATCGCCCTGCAGCATTTCTCACACTGACAGGGATGATGGATCACCCCCATCACCCTCTATGTGCAGTGCTGTAAACCCCAGGAAACCTAGAGACAGGGTCCCGATGGACCTGACCTGCAGAGCAGCATAACCGCGGTGGGTCGTCTGTCAGGGCCCCATGTGCCAGCTGGGCTCAGGACCTCAGTGCCCAGGTTCACCCCACGCCTGGGTCTAAGCCCTACAGGGAACACCAGCATGATGATGTTTGGTCACATGTTTAATCACATGTCCCATGTTGTTTGGTCACATTTGATCACATGTCCCATGTTATTTGGACACGTTTAATGATTTGTCCTATAATGTTTGGATACATGTTTGATCACTTGTCCCCTGATCTGTGATTACACGTTTGGTCACATGTTTGATCACATGCCTCCCGATGTGTGATCACATGTGTGATCACATGTTTGGTCACATGTCCCCTGATGCGTGATCACATGTTTGGTCACATGTCCCCTGATGTGTGATCACATGTTTGGTCACATGTTTGATCACATGCCTCCTGATGTGTGATCACATGTTTGGCCACATGTTTTATCACATGTCCCCTGATGTGTGGTCACACGTTTGGTCACATGTCTGACGATGTGTGGTCACATGTTTGATCACATGTCCCATGATGTGTAATCACATGTTTAATCACATGTCCCCTGATGTGTGATCACATGTTTAGTCACATGTTTGATCATATATCCCCTGATGTGTGGTCACATGGCAGCATATTTGGTTTGTGTTATTAATTCATGCAGAGCAGGGAGGTTAGAAGAAAGACCCTGAGACTTCCTTGGACACTAGGCTCCCAAGTGTATGACGAGTGATGGGTGTTACTTATACATATCCCACCGTCTGATCTGGACATCATATTAGGATAACAGATTATACTGAGAAAATGTTGTCATAGTGAGACACGTTTGAAACATGTTCGTTAATAACATTCTCTACGACGCCCCTCCCTTCTGCCTGTCACTACTGTGAAGTCTCTCCAGAGATTTCTTTCAAACATGGATTTGATTAAAGTGAGAATAATGTCCCCCCTGCTTCCCTGTCAGTAAGAGTTTACAGCACAGTATGTCGCCATGGAAAAGGACAGGAGCAGAAATGGTGTGTAGGTGTGAGAATCAATGATTAGCGTGAAAGCAGACATGAGGAACAGGGAGTTCTGAAATCCTATGGACTCTGTCCATGCCTAGGAGATTATCCGACTGACGACAGGGGGGGTTGAAGCAGACCCCCACCCTAACCCTGACCGTGACCCTCGCCCTCACTATCACCTGTAACCTGCCCAGCAGACCTCGATGTACACGAGCCTGCGGGGGAGGGACACTGGCCCAGTGCTGTGCTTCTGCTAATGAGAGGTACAGTTCCGCAGCTGCGTGTCCTCTGGCGGCAGGTCATGCTGCACTTGCCGACACGGTCCGCCTGGGCGTCTGCAGAGACGGGGATAAAGGCCCCCCTTTCTGACTGCCAGAAACAGCCTGACGTGCAGCCCCCACTCTCTCAGTCCCTCTCACCCTCTCTCACTCTTCTGCTCCTTTCCGCTTTTTTATCCATTTCTTGTCTCTTCATGTTGTTAAGGGTTTTCCTGAGAGGCCTTTTTAATCAGGACACCCCTGTCACTCTTTTGCCCCCACCCTCACCCTGAGGGGTCATGCTGAGACCGTCCCCACCCGCCTGCCCCCCGTCGCTCACAGTCGCCTGCGTGACAGCGTGCGGTATTCCTGAGCACTGTTTGTAAAGGGGTCAGGCCACAGGCTGGGGGGCTGGGTACAGGGAAAGGGTCATACGACACCTGATATATCATCCACACAGCTAAAGGTACATGTGGGGGAAGAACAAGTGCTCAAATAAGGCTGCTTTGTACACGGCACAATTGCTTCATTCTCTACAAATGCTGTTAATTACATCCCTGTTTCCCAAATAAGGTGGGATGCTGTAGAAGATGTAAATAAAAAGAGAATGCAATGCTTTACAAATAATACCAATCCATATTTAATTGTAAACAGAGCAAAGACAACATACCAAATGTTGTGTTGTATTGTTTGATGACAAATTTATGATCATTTTCTATTTGATTCACTCGTACACCCTTCACTCACACACCATTCACACACATCATACACTCTAACACCATTCACTCATACACCAATCACTCGCACACCATTCACTCACACACCATACGCTCACATACCATACACTCTAACACCATTCACTCTAACACCATTCATTCACACCATTCACTCACATACCATTCACTTGCCCACCATTCACTCACACGTCATTCACTCGTACACCAATCACTCGGACAGCATTCACTCACACACCATACACTCTAACACCATTCACTCACACACCATTCACTCTAACACCATTCATTCACACCATTCACTCGTACACCATTCACTTGCCCACTATTCACTCACACATCATTCACTCGTACACCGTTCACTCGCACACCATATGCTCACACACCATACACTCTAACACCATTCACTTATACACCATTCATTCACTCACACACCATTCACTCACACATCATTCACTCACACACCATACACTCTAACACCATTCACTTGTACACCATTCACTCATACACACACCAGTAAGACGATTGGGTATAAAAACAGCATCCCGGAGAGGCAGAGTCTCCGTGCAGTGAAGATGAGGAGAGGTTCACCACTAACCACACAAATACTGCAACAATTTAAGAATAATGTTCCTAAATGTAATATTGCAAAGAATTTGGGAATTTCGTCATCTGCAATACATAATATCATTAAAAGATTGAGAGTCTGGAGAAATCTTTGTATGCAAGAGACAAGGCCAAAAACCAGTATTGGATAGCCGTGATCTTCTAGTCCTCAGGCGGCACTGCATTGTAAACGGACAGAATTATATAGTCAAAATCACCGCATGGGGCCAGGAATACTTCCGAAAGCCACTGTCTGTGAACACAGTTTGTCACCATATCCACAAATAGAGGAAGGAACTCTACCATGCAAAGAAGAAGCCATATCTAAACATTATCCAGAAACGCTGCCGACTTCTCTGGGCCTGAGCTCATTTATGATGGACTGAAGCAAAGTGGAAAACTGTCCTGTGGAATGACGAATTTCACAAATTTCAAATTCTTTTTGAAAGTCATGGACGCCATGTCCTTCATGAAGATATAGTGCATTAGTACCCATGGCCTGGGTAGCTTGCACGTCTGGGAAGGCACCATTAATGCAGAACGATATATATGTATATATTCTGCCATCCAGACAACGTCTATGTCAGAGAAGTCTCGTTCTTCAAACCTCGTTCTGTGCGTATTACAACACCATGGCTCCGTAGTAAAAGTGACTGGGTGCTAGACTGGCCTGTCTGCAGTTCAGACATGTCACCCAACATTTGACACATCATGAAATGAAAAATACGACAAAGGAGACCCTGAACTGTTGAGCAATACTATATCAGGCAAGAATGGGACAACATTTCAGTTTCAGAACTCCAGCAACTGGTTTCCTCAGTTCCCAAACGATTACAGAGTGTTGTAAATGACAAGGTGATGCAACGCTGTGGTAAACATGCCTCTGTCCCAAACTTTCTGAAACATGTTGCTGGTATAAAATTCAAATTGAGCATATATTTGTCATAAAACAATATTTCTCAGCTTCAGCATTTTATATCTTGTCTGTGTTCTAGTTTTCAGTTAAATATGGGTTTATCGTTTGCAAGTCATTACAGGCTGTTTTTATTTACATTTTATACAGCATCCCAATTTTTTGGGACCAGAGTCATATTTGCCTTCCAGTAAAGCAACGCTCACCCACCCTGCAGATTTGGATGCCTTGGTGCATCATTGACGCTGTAGGTCTATGTGGATGCAGCGTGAGGAACGAGGCCTGGGAGGCGGGGGGTTGATGCAGGGCTAGTCTGTGTCCCCCACCTCCCTGGCTGTATCCCCAGCTGCTGCAGAGCTGCCTGCCTGACCAGTCAGGATGTGTGGAGTCCAGATGGGTGTGCAGCGTGTGTCTGGCTGTCTGTCTGTGCTGCCTGTCTGGCTGCGTGTCTGTGCAGCCTGTCTGGCTGTCTGTCTGTGCTGTCTGTATAGTTGTGTGTCTGTGCCACGTGTCGATGCTGCCTGTCTGTGCTGTGTGTCTGTGCTGCCTGTCTGACTGTGTTTTTGTGCTGCGTGTCTATGCTATGTATCTGTGCTGTCAGTGCCCCTCTCCCCTTGGCCTTGGGGGGGGGGGGGTGGCTGCTCACCCAGTAAAGCACACTCTTTCCTGGCAGCATGACTCCCCCCCCGCCCCCATTTAGCTGGTGCCCATAAATCAGCGCGTAAATGAACTCACAGGTTTATTAGGGTGTGCTAAAACAATCTGTCCGGCCGTAGCTTCCAGCGCCTCTCTGGGCCTGGCTGATGGTGTCCTTCCCCGACCCCCCACCCCCCGGCAGATCGTAAATACTGCCCTTCTCTCCCCCTTCCCTGACTTTCAGGAAAAATGTCTGCTTCCCTGGTCTCAGCTGACTGCCCAGCTATTGGTCTCGCAGTTCATCCACAGGTTTGTCTGCTCACTTATATGAAATTATCACTACACTTTGCCCACTCTTCCCCTTAAGGTGGCAGGATGCCTGATGGGCCATGGGCTCTGCCTCCCTCTGATCCTGGGTACAGATCTCACTGCCTTCAGGAGACACGTGTGGATAGTGAGTGTCAGCTGGTGGGAGGAGCTTACAGGCATATGACACCTGCTCAAGCCAATCCCTGCTCCCCCTTGCTATGATGCACCATGCGGATGCCCCAATCATTTCTTCAAATATGATTACATATTTGTCCTCCACACCGGATGTCCCCTTCCTCACAGTGCTTGGATTGGACATTTCTTCCACATCATTTCCTGATTGGACTTCACTCCTCCATACAGTGTCTCCCACCACACTGTGTCTTGATTAGATGACTCCACATTGTGTCCACCAGAGCCTTTCCCTCACTGTCTGTAAGAAGCCTTCTCATTGTCATCCATGCATGCAGAAGAGCGTCATCATCGTGTGTGTTAGTGTTCAGTTTGGCTGGACCTGCTGTATAAACTACAGCTGCACGTATCTACGCACATACATACACACACACACCCACACAGGTTGGTGTAACTATCTAAATGGAGACCTTCCATTCATTTCTATGGGAAAAACCCTAATCCCAGTCATGACAGCCTTAACCCCTACCCAACTCTAACCTTAACCAGCACTAACCTTACCCATAAGTAACCAAACAGAATACAAGACCTTCGTAATTTTCACTTTTATGATTGCATACACAGATTTTTTATAAAATTGAGATTATCCAAATGGGGACCTGAAAAATGTCCCCAAAACTAAGTGTCAAGTTTTACTACATTATGGGGACATTTTGGTGCTCAAATCTAATCTGTGCAGGGGGGGGGGGGGGGGGGGG
>JAODUD010000040.1:21296514-21327029 GCA_026784285.1 Stomatorhinus walkeri | reverse complement strand
GTGAGCCAGTACCCGTCTCCTTACATTGACCCTCTCACAGCCTTTCAAGTTCACTTAATGTCATACAGACAGCCTGAAACATAATACTTTAAACAGTGAAAAGAATCCCAACTGTGTTTCACAACACAAGCGGTAGAAGCCAACCTGGACAGCTCGACCCATCTTGGTTCATACCGCTACACTTTCAGTTTGGGGAAGGTGGTGTAATTATTTCTGAAATGTACACGCGAGACGTGCTGAGTATCTCAGCCATAACAAACGCTTACACTGAAGCCGACCTTCAAAACTTGAATGTAGGGCAAATGCTGTGTCCTGATTTCACAAGGACATCCTAGTAGATATGTAGGATATGATAAAGCTGCTTTTATAAATGCGAGGGCAAACGATTGGGCGTGAATCACCTGAATGCTGTTGACTCAAGTTATAGGGCCAGACACAAACACCAATGTATGCACACTCACGCACAGCGGGCAAAGGCAAGTTTCTACCAGTTAAGTGTAGCTCTTTGTATGGGATAAGATCCAGTCGCCCTTATCTTGAGGTCAGCGGCGAAGTTAGAATTCCCTGCTCTTCAGGTTTTATGAGTTTATTCAGGTGTTGATGGGAGAATGAGCAGCAGACAGTGCTGTCGGTGTTTACAGGCCAAACGCTGAGCTTATCGGCCACAGGAGAACTGGCTACGCCACACACCCAGCCCATCTCCTGGGAGCAGACAGATGGAGCTGACAGTGATAAGCTAGTGCTGACCTGCACGTCACCAACCAGCCTTGAAGCCTCTCCACTCCAGCTCAGAGCTCTGGAGGGATTTAAGCACCTCTTTTAAGGTTTCAGACTCCAGCTGGCACCTTGGCTTGTATACGTGGTACGATGAAGTGCCATGAGAATGGACCTCACGATGCATCCGTAGAAAAGCATTTGGATCTTCTTCATCCATCTGAGGAAGTAATGGCCCAATGAGGATTCATCATCACTTCTGTGGTGCAGTTAAGAGTGTGAGGAACTTTCTGCTTCCTGATGTCAATGACCAGCTCCTTAGACATGTTGATCTTCTCCACAGCATCCCCACTTACGTAGATGGAAGAATGAGGAGCCTTCTTCCTCGATGACCAGCTTCTCAGTGCTGCTGATATTAATGAAGAGGTTGTTCCCCTAGCACCATCCTAACCGCTTCCCTGTAGGCTAGCTCACTGTAATCAGCACACTTGATGGTGGCACTGCAGCCGTGTCTGACTGGGTTTATGTTTTGAGCTTTAAGGTACAAGCACGGCAAATTGGGAAATCTGGCCATTTAGACACTGGACATGGAGCTGTAGATGGAGGGACCGCTGATGGTGGGACCTAACTGTGTGATGTGAGAGCGGCAGGTGCCTGAGCTCTACATTCAGGCTACTGGTTAGACACACACATGTGCTGGGATTAAATAGCAGCTATTTATCATAATAGATGATGGTTAACCAGCATGTAGCAAACAAAAACAATCCCAGAAGATCTGCCAAGGTAGACTGCTCGACAGTCAGTGAGTAAATAGAAATGTTGCACATGGTCATTCGTCCAATGGATTTCAGTTTGAATTAAAATTTGAAATGTTAGTTTTTCCAACACGTCCATGCAATAGTAGTTCAGGCAAGCGGTAACCTAACCCTAACCCTAACCCTGACTCTTCCCATAAACATACTTTACTACAAACTACACAGAAACTACATTTTACATACTGTTGATGTATATTTTATGTACTGCACTGCAGACAGGAACTCGTGACCCAAGATTTTCACTCACTAGTTCACTCGTTCTAGTGATGAGACAATAGAAGTGATTTGATTTGTACTAAATGTACATTTCACACTAAACTTATGAACCACGGTTGATCGAAATGTGAAACGCAGGTGTCTGAATGCCAAGGAAGCCAGACACTCCGTAGACTGATCCGCACGGCTTTTGAAACAGCCTTACTGCACCTTGTCTCTGGCAGTAATGACAGGCTCACCTATCAGTTTCAGTGTTGAACTGTCAGGCTCCTCTGAATCCTGGCTGCTACCAGGACTGAAAAGCAGGTTACACCATATGTGTACAGTACAGAGCAGGAAATGAAACACAAATATACACCTTTGAATTTTAATGAAGATTAAACAAACACTATAAAAATCAACCATTTGGTTCAGTAGATATGAAGAAAATGTGAAATTAATACACAATGGTGGATTTTCCCTTCAAGACAAATACTGTAACCAGAGAGAATATTAATAATACAAAGCCACATGTTTTCACATGCTCGTACAGTAGGGAGAACACTGTTGACATCTCAGCCCTTTGGCTGTGTGATTAGGTATGCAAATTATGCATGACTGGGTACTAATACAGGATTATAGCACTTCACCGAGTGCTTATTAATGAAAGTGGTGGAATAAAAGCTGAAAGATGAAGATGGACCTGCTCCTTTCTCCAGCGGCCACGGTGAAATGTGATAATGTGATATTTATGTCATCTTTATTCTGACGTCTTCCCATGTGACAGCAGGGCATACCGCTTCTCTGGGGCAGCTGTGCCGTAGCCTGGCCGGCTGAGGAGTCCATGCTGTTGTACTGCCCTGTATTGTTGGGGTTCTGAGGGGCTGTGTCCACACACCTGTACCCAGACTTCAAGTCTATTTCCTACATGCAATCCTGGAGTATTACCACCTGACTTCCTGTTAGCCTGTTGACTGTATCATGCCAAGGAGTCTATTGGGAGGAGATTTCGATTTTGGACCAAACATAAAAATACATCTGACATTCAATATTGCGGACCATTTACCTGTGCCCTTCTCTGGGCTATGCAAGAAACACCACAGACTATCTGGAAAAAAAGCCCCTGAACTCACATTCCACTCGCGCCGTTATTCTCCGTTTTGCACAGAGCAGGACACAGCAATCACCATGACAACCCTTGGAATCACAGGGCACTAAATGACTGTCACCTTCATTTGCTACCAAAGATGCGGAGTTTAAAGGTAATTACCCTCACCCCATCCGACTAAATACTGATCATTTTCTTAAGGTTTTTCTATGATATATGGCCTCTTAGCAAATTGTAATGCCAACAATGTATAAAATGTTTTCTTTAATGTACTTTTTTGTGAAGCCATAGTGATAAAAAAAAAAAATCAGGGATCCTTGTCATTGAACTTAACGGGCCATGTTGGGTCTCATTGGAGAGTTGGATCTGGTTCAGTTTCCGCAGGCATTCATTCATTTCTGTAGGATTCTGAAAAGTTCCAAAATAATTTCAATAAATAATTGATTACCCCTGTTGGCTCATCCGGCTGCTGGTGAGTTTGTTGACTGACATCAGTTTTACTGTTAATGTCACACTCAAACTTATCAAACTTAAAAGCTGCAACAGGTTTGAATCTTGAACTGAGGAATATGACCCAGAAGCTACACAAAATTCCAGCACTCTGAAGATCCTGCCAGCAATTAAAAAAAACCGCAAGCGTATGTGCGGGGATCTGAGAGCAATGATTCGCTGCGAATGATCAGTCTGTGTCAATCAGGAAGTGACCCTGGCACCATCATGGTTTCACGCATTTGCCTAGAATGGATGTAAGAGAGACAGGCACAAAGAAAATGGACATAAAGAATGAAGGTATAAGAAAGACTGTGAGGCTGTGAGGTGAAAACTGGCAGCCCCGCGGAAGTGCTGAGGAACAGAATTTTGGGAAACGGGTAATGGAGGCAGACATAGGGTGAAGTCAGCACTCCACCCAGCACAGCAGGGCAGCCCTTTCTGCTGCGGGGAACGGGGGCACCGTTCACTGAAGACACTGGCATCTGCTGATTCAGAAGCACACGCCCCTGAAACCACGGGCAGAGGAAAACAGGCAATCAGAGGACTTTCCCAAAGCATGCGAGAACAGCGCAGGCATCCAGCCCTAGTGCTGCCACGGAACTTCCGACGATCCACAAAGAACCGATTAATCTCGTTTCCAGTTCTACCCCAGGTCAGTGCCCGTGCCCGTTAAGGTCGGACCCATCCGAAAATAGCGGATGACCTTAGGAGTGAGGAAGGCGTGCGCAGGCTCCCAGAGGAGGAAAAGGAGCGTGGTCACAGGCATCTGAGTAACAACCTGCAGACATCGTAAAAAAGCACGATGCTCCAGAAGGCTGTACAGGGACGAGGAATCCCAGCTCGCCATTAATCAACCGCCAATTCAGACTAAAGCGTGACGAAACCTCAGCTTGAACTTCAGGCTACCCATGGGTTAGGAGCTGCAGAAATGTCTAAGTTATATGGGAATGTCTGTTTTTTTCACCCATTACCAGCGGTACTCACATTTTACAGCATCCAACAACTAACGATCACACCAGCATTACTGGTAGGGAAATAGCTATGCAAATGTCCATGAATTAGTTAACACCAGCTATGAAAGACTTGTTATGTACGTTACATGTATGTCACACTAACTAAAGAAAAATGATACAATTTAAAATGTTAAAATTCAAATAGTCCTAATTAATCTGACTATCCCGCATCCCTGACCTGGATAAGTGGCTGGAAAATGGATGGAAGGATTCAACGTCAGCGAAAAACAAAATTAAATGAAATTCGCCAATGAACAGTCACAATGAAATGAATGCTTTGGAAACATACAAACGGTATTTTGGTGTATAAAGTTAATGTATTTCAACAGATGGTAACCATGAAAAGTGTTCCATGCTGAATAAACTGCACAATGAAGTAACTGGCAGAATAAAAATGGTAGGCCTAACGAATAGGCTAATATTAATGCTAAAAGTGTCAAGAATGACAGCAGCGACCAGCATGATAATTTGTATTATTAAACTTATTAATAATTTTCAAGTCAAACATCAATAACGGCAATAACATTTTACATTAAAACTATAAATATAGGAGACCATTTAGGCGTCACGTTGCGGTGGTGAAGCGAGCTTTGAAAATTTCGCCTATTGCTCATGAGTGATAAGGGATTTTAAAAATAATTCGCCCACAACTCAAGCATTTTCAGCATCAAAGCTGTTCCGACTCCAAGCTGTTTCTAATAATTTCTGCCAGGCGTGATTTTTATGAGATTTACCTATTTCATCGTATAATTAGGTTCAGCAAAATTACCACATTGTACAATCTGGCAAGAATAATGTAATAAAGTTCCCGAATCATCGAGTAGGCGCGGCCATACTCTTTATTTACTCACAAATCATTTTAAAGATTTCCCAGGTGACAGATAACCTGCTGATAAATGTAAAGGATAAAAAAGTATTTACTTTTCTTCAAGGGACTGGTGAAACTGGAGAGCAGAATTAATGTGTACAGTTTTGGAAGTTACTAAAGAAAGCTAGTAATTATAGTTGTTAAATATTGCAAATAAGACATTGCCACGTCAAACTTTCATGTGTTAAGGGAAGATAGCAGAGACAATTAAATAAGGTCATGAAAGTGAAATGCATTTCAAGGTGACTCTGTTTATAAATTATGTGGTGGGGGGGGGGGGAGGTACACAGATGGCGCACTTGACAGTGCTTGATGAATAGCGAGGGGAGTATTTTTTAACGTTACCACTGAGGTCAAGGTACTTCAGTAATAAAAGTAAGTAAAAGTCTAGATATTTTAAGTTGTTAGAATTGGGAAGAGGGAAACCATATGTCCCGGTATCTGTTATCCTCTGCTGACACCCTGCTTTCCCCATTCCGAGCTAAATTCACTTCTTCTTCGCCCTTGCGCTGCGGTTCGGCAGAATCCGACCCAAGCCCGAGATGCTGACTTGGGCCAAACACAGATGTTTTCTAGCGTGAACAACTGTTCTTATGTATAAATGAAAATCTGAAATGTAAAGCAGGCCATCCGGAAATTACAGATGTTGGGGACAAGAGGGTCAAAACAGCTGAAAGAATATCATGGGGGAGCGAGAGAGAGAGAGAGAGAGAGAGAGAGAGAGAGAGAGAGAGAGAGAGAGAGAATAATGGTTGAACGCCCCGCCCTGCAGGGAGCAGCAGCGAGCTCCTCATTAGCTATGCCGCTCCCGGATTGGACGGCGGCTGCTGGCTTTGAAGTTCCCTTTCAGATCTCCGATATTTGAAGTGTTCATGGTAGAGGGGACGTGTGTTGAGGGAGAGTCCGCAGGAGCAAAGGGGACGTCCGCGTTTGGGATTTCTTTCGCTTTTCATTTCTTTTCCCGTCTTTCTCCTTTCTCTGTTTTTTGGATTTTTTTATTTCCGCTGTCAAGCGAGGACGGCGGCGACGGGCGGGTTTCATTACGGGGAAGACGGATTGGGACACGCAACCATGAATTTCTTTTTTTCTTTAGGGTAAAAATACACAGTCGTCTGCCTTTATTCGGCTGGGACCGCACTAAGAGAGCCTCGGGGATGCTTGGATTATAAAATACGATCTGCCAGGAAGGTTATTGTGCCCGGTTAATAATGATTCGATAAATGCATCCTAGATCACACCCTGCCGCTTCGCCCTGCTCCAAATGAACGATCCTCCTGGTCCATCTGAAGGCAGACAGACAACCCAGCGCACCGGCAGCGACGGCGACCAGAGCAGCGGCTTTTGCTCCGCAGCCAAAAGCTCTTCGCCCCCTTTACTGTGTCCCTCGGATCCTGCGCGTCAAGCCAAGCGGCTGCCAGTGCGGATTCTCAAGATGCTGACCGCCCACACCGGCCACTTGCTGCACCCTGAGTATCTCCAGCCCCTGACCTCTGCTCCGGTCAGCATCGAGGTAACGGTCCGGGTCCGATCCCGCCGCGTCTCTCGACGATATCCCTGCCCTCGGTGCCGTACACTTTCACTCCTACATCCCTGTTTTGTACAGTAACTTTCCCATCGTTTTTTTCCTATCGTTTGGCTAAATTCAGGAGTGGCTCCCGGGACCGGGCAATCCTTTCCACCGCATTTTTTTATGGGGGGGGGGGGTATCAATGTTAATTTCCCCACCTCTAGATGTTGTACCTGGCTATTTAGTCACATTACCGAAAAAATATTTTAATTTAAACCATCGATTAATACCCACACGATTCCACGCACTTTTGCTTACGTTTGCTGTTTTTTTTTTTTTTTTTAGCTTTTAAACGCCTTTCCTGTTATACACCCTGTATATATGCACTACAGAAATGGCCACTGTCCCTTTTCAGTCCATTTTGGTGTTATTATATAGAAACGTTTTCTATCCGCAGAGCGTGCGGGGTTTTTCTGCGGAGAAGCTAAAGAAAGTTGAGCAGTGAGGTCATTATAATGGGCGCATTGAGTGCCGCACCAAACGGGATGGGCAGTCAGCCTGTAATGTAGCCTCGACTTAGGATGTTTGTACCTCTGCTCTGTCCCGTGGTGTTAATGAACCCCCCCCCCCCCCCCACCTCTTTTTTAATAATATAGATCGTTTTTATTTGGAGACAAATTCCTATACGCACGCCGTGCGTTTGTGCTCTGGCGCAGCCCTGTGGGTAGAAAGGGCGACTTGCACAAGGAAATCCAGAGCAGAAAGGCCAGCTCGCCCTTTCCCTGATTTATGTGCTTCCCGAAAGCGCTGCCAGTAACAGCCTGACGTAATTTAAGGCTTGCGAGAACAACTGCGCCTAATGAATACTCTGCAGTTTGCCCGGTGTCCTGCCTTTTAACCGCTTCCGTCCTCAAGACGTCCTTGGTTGTTGTTAATAAGAAATGGATTTTGGTATTTACCGGGGTCATTGAGTAAACAGCTTTCTACCGCCTCTTTGCAGCTAGATGCCAAGAAGAGCCCCCTGGCCCTGCTGGCACAGACTTGCTCACAGATAGGCAAGCCGGACCCACCTCCCTCGTCCAAGCTGAGCTCTCTCACCTCGGGCGGCCTGGGTGACAAGGAGCCAGTCAGCCGTTCTTCCACCTCCACCCTCAAGGTGACGGAGCAGCACCAGCCTCTGGACGACAAGTCCAGCTTCAAGCCTTATTCCAAGGTGAGCGGGGAGTGTCGCAAGGACCCTGGGGGCGCTGGCGGCAGCACAGAAAAGGGCGGCTTTCGGGTCCCGAGCGCCACCGGAGCCGGCCCCGTCTCTGCTCCGCCCTTCGCCCCCCACACCCTCTCGCCGAACAGTCGGGTGGGCTCGCCCCCCCAGCAGTCCCAGTCGCAGACCCCCCCGTCCCAGCAAACGCAGCATCCACAGGCCCTGCATTTGGATTCCAAGCCACTGGGGGCAGAACCAAGCAATTCAGAGAGCAGCGGTGGCGTCAAAAAAGAGGCGGAGCCCTGCAAGTCCAATCTGGAGGGCGCCCAACTCGCTAACTCCAGCGCCGCCCGCGCCAGCGCCAACGGCAGCAGCGGCAGCTCGGCGGGCAGCCCGCACCACGAGGGCAAGGCGGACGTGCACGCCCCGCCGTCTGGCCTGAGTTCCGGACATGTGGCTCCTGTCTCCCCCTTCAAACCAGGCCATTCGGTCTTCCCCCTGCCGCCCTCCAGTATGGGTTACCACGGCTCTATAGTGGGCGCGTATGCAGGCTACCCCTCTCAGTTTGTGTCTGGGTTGGACCATACCAAGTCTAGCTTGGTGGGAGGGGGGATCGGTGTCCCGGGAAAACACCCCAGCTCTAGCCCCCTCACTGGGGCTTCGCCCCCATCCTTCATGCAAAGCCTGTGCCGAGACCCCTACTGTCTCGCCTATTCCAATGCCCCCCACCTAGGAGGCAGCAGCTGCTCGTCTTGCGTCCATGATCCCTCTGCACTCAAGTCCCAGGGCTTACACACCCAAGGGTTTCCGTTGGTTTATCCCAGCCACCCGCTGCATCCCCTGCACCCCAGCTCGCTGTCGTCGGGCGGGACGCCCTCACTGTCCCACCCGCTCTACAGCTACGGCTTCATGCTTCCCAATGAGCCCCTCCCCCACGCCTGTAACTGGGTGTCGGCGGGAGGCCCGTGTGACAAGCGCTTCGCCACGTCCGACGAGCTGCTGACCCACCTGCGCACGCACACCACGCTCCCCGGCATCGACGGCAAGCTGCTCTCCGCCTACCCGTCCTCGGTCTCCTCTGCCAGCTCCTGCCATCTGCACCTGCCCCCACCGAGCAGCCCCGGCTCCTTCTCGCTGCGAGCCCCGCCCAGCCTGGGCTTGTCCCGCTACCACCCGTACAGCAAGGCCCACCTGCCCGCGTCCGCCGCGCTGCCCGTGCACTCGCTGCCCGCCGCCGCCGCCCCCTATTACTCCCCCTACGCCCTCTACAGCCAGAGACTAGGCTCTGCATCTGCCCTGGGCTATCAGTGACACATGCCGGACCCTCTTTGTAATTTTCTGCAGGTGCGCCCCGGGTTCCATGCCCGCACCCTGTGCTGGGGCGCCCCCCGGTGACCCCGGGGAGGAAATGGACGCAGGCAGGCCTGACTCGAGGCGTCTGAGATTAGCTTTGTCTGATTTTTTTTTTTTTTTTTACATGTATTTATTTTTTACTCAGCGCTTGGATTTTAAGGTGGGGAATTTATTATCCAAAACAATCCTAAAATTCTTATGATGATGGTTATGATAGATATTATAATGATACTCTTTTATAAATAAAGTCTAACGGTATGCAACATAGTGAACCTGCACTCTGGTTCCTTGAATCCCATTCTTACTTTCCACTTAACCACCGCCTTCTGAAGTTATGATTTTACATTTTTTTTCGTTCTGTCCCTGCGATATAGGTAGTGTGCAAGACCTCGCTGATGTCACACGCTCACCTCCGGGGTCTTAAAAATGCCATTTATTTTTGATTTGTACAGGACAATATAGGGGGGGGGGGGGAAGATGTAATATTTTTTTGTAACTGTGATGGAGAGAAGTCCAGGTCGACTCATGGAGGGAGTCAGACAAACTCTGAAGCGATGAAGATGCTGTCCGTTTGATGGGGAAGGTCTTATTTTGTTTAATAAATGATTCCTGATTATATTTAATAGGTGTTTGGATTTTGTTCCCGGGTTCTGTTACATGTAGAGATATCCATATGTGCTCCTGGCTCATGTGACATAGCCGACCTCGGTCCAGGAATTCTCATAATCTGAAATGGGCAGGCCAGAAGGGCACAAATACCCCCTCATTCATCACCTTGCTTGTCTTGCTGTCCCTGGTCCCTGCAGTCGAATCTGAGCGTTCCTCGGAAGGTGAGTGTTACTGTGCGCGGACGCTTCAGGGTCGACTGGTAGGCCTCACGCGCTCCCCTCACAGCAGGCCGCGATGGACGTGCTCGTCAGCGATATCCAGGGCTGCGGCTGCTGCTTCTCAGCACCTCTGTCGGGGTGGGGGGTGGGGGGGGGGGGAATGACCCCGGCTACATGTCAGCCTTTGTCACAAAGACGAAGGTATCTGGTTCTTTCCTGCAGCCCCCGCACGCCCTGCCTCTCCTTCCCGTCCATTTCGCAGAGGAAATGCTGCCCTAATTACTAACGCCTGTTTGTTTCTGCCTCTCGCCAAAACGCTGCCTCAGCACTGGCGTCCTTCTGCTTCTGAGAAAGGCAGGCCGGTTGGGTTCGGGATTTAACAACAGCCCCCGGGACCTGAGGGCCAGCTCCGCTTGACCCTGCTCCTCAGTGCGACGGCTTCTGCAAGAGGGAGGTTTACACAATTTCAGCAACCCTCCTAGTGGTGCTTCTCAGGAAAGGATTCGGTCAGGCTTACAGTGGCTATTAGACCCACCCGGATCCACAATCTGACTTTATTAAATCCTCTGCTGGGCACCTTTTTTTATGCGGGCATGTGTGCGACTGAAGTAGTGTGGACCCTGACGCCTTCAGACAAGGGTGCCTGAAAGCTGGCGTAAGCTGACAGAGTCCTTAACAAGCCCCTACATACTCTGCAGCTGTGGTTAGTCCTGGTAGGCCGGAAGGATTACGACACCCCCACTCTGTGATCCAGGTGGGTAACTGGGAAGTCAGGAGCGTGTTATACACAGCGAGCCGGAGCCAGATGCTGGCGTGGGTGGAGAGGGCTGGTGTACTAGGAATGGGACTAAATCAGATACCAAGTTCAGGAATTTTACCCAGGATAATATTATTCATACATCTAAAAGTAAATCACTGCTCCCTTCCGGTTTTTAGGGTACGTTTTTCTGCCTTGCGTATTTCATTTTTCAGAATGTCTCAATGTAATTTGGAGAATAAAATTTTCCTTTGAACAAAAGCAGAGTTTATGTCGATAATTACCAACCCTTCGACAGGCGAAACACAGCACCAGTTCACAGTCACCGGCGAAACTGCAGATTTGTTTTAATGGCTTCTCCGGAATGTTTTTGAGAATGACGGGGTTTTGTCTCCATCTAAAGGTAACAAATGGAAGTGCATCTGGAAAACTGCGAGGGGTAAAAAAAAAACACGGGAGTTTTGTTTATTTTCACGTCGCCTGTGAAAGGTCCTGTCACACTGACCAGGATATGCAGCTGAATGATGGACGGATGGATGGATGATGGAAGTCAGAGGGATGGCCATCCCCTTCCTGGCTTGTTCTTCTGACTTGTGCAGGCAGGAGACTGGAAGGCACAGTGATGCAGGAGCGCTCCGGCTGCCCGCGGCCTCCTTAATCTTGCCACCGCTCTCTCCTGTTGGTTAGCGGTCCAGCTGTATGCGGTCGGCTCCACACCATGATTCTGCCTCCTCAGCCCCTGGGGGTAGGGGGCATTAATTCTTCCCGGTCTGCAGGGGCCTGGCAGGACTGGCAAGCAGCCTCCCTGGCATGGGGGGGGGGTAGCGTGGCAGGGGCCCCTCCGGCACCCAGCCACCCACTGACAGCCCCAGTAATTAGCCATGACAGGATGTGGAGCTGCTTCTCATTTACACGCCAAGTACGCGCTTCCTCACCACGTCCCACGGCCAGGAGGGGGGAGGCGGAGGCGCACACGCACATTTACCGTGGTTCCACCGCTGCTCACACTTCATATTCATGAGCAATCAGTGGATGACCCCACCCCCTGCTCTTTCACCATGTCCTGCAGTTCATAGCGTTTTCACGTTTTTCCCAGAGCAGTGGACACTTCGCTCAATGGTACAACAGCAGGGACTCGTCTTGATATTTTAACTGGCTACCCACCCAACTGATAAACCCTTGATGAGTGATGAATCTGTAAAGGATACAACACTGATTTATCATGTTTTTTTTTTGGCTGTTGGTGGTGTGTGGCTCTGCCAGTTAGGATGCTGTATATTTGTAATTGGAAGGCTGCTGGTTCAAATCTCAGACTAGCTAGAGTGATTTCACTGTTGGACCCTTGAGTAAAGTTGTTAACCTCCCAACTGCTCCAGGGTCCGACCCTGCTTTCATAAAAAAAAAAAAAAAGTATGTTGCTTTGGATAAAAGCACATACTTAATAAGATTTAATCTGTACTGCTGCATGTTTCCCTGACATTACAGCAGGAATTGTTTTGGCTTTCCTGTGTCCATCCCTGCCCCCACCAGGGACTCTCAGGATCATGTGACCAAGCTGGCATAAGGTGGAGCGTGATGTTACCACACAGCCTCTACGTGTATACACACACACACACACACACACACACACCTGCATCAATGAACACAGCAACAGCCCCTCCTTCACTTGCCTCCCCCCAGCAAATCACCTCCGACTCTTCCTGTCACGTCACATGACTCTCCTGATGCGCAGATAGACACCCATGCCCCCGCTGAGCGAAGCACAAAGAGTCCGTTGTAATTACTGCTCACCACTAATACTGCTGCCATGGGCCCAGCTGGGCTCCATTAGCCAGCACGCTGGGGACACTCTGCAGGGATGTCAGCTGTCCTGCGTCACATACACCGCGCTCATGGAAAAACGTGCCTTGGCACCGGGAACGCGGCAGCGGATCCTCACGCCGCCTGTGCCCGCTGCTGACGGCCTGTGACAGCCCCCCCCTGCCCTCCCCCTGGAATGCGTCCTCTGTTTCAGGCCTCAGCCCCTCCCTCTGGCTGCAGATGCTGACTGAGCCCGACTCGATCCATCACCTCACCTCTCCAGAAGATTGATCATCTCCCTGCTGGCGAAAAGACCGCCGTGATGTAATCGCTTGCCTGAGCACACGCCACATAAAGACTGAGGCGCCAGTGATTGTGGGTAGAAGGCAGCTGCTGACCAAAGCATGCATTGAATGAAAACTTGATATCAACTGCACTGCAAACAGTAATCTTCACATTTCATTCACAGTATTATCAAAAGCCCATATGGGTAAGGTATGATAGGGCACGGTTATGTAATAGTGCTTTGTTAAACCCGTGTAACTTTTGAGGCAAAAATGAGTCCCTGTCTTCTTAAATATAACTACATCTTAATAACTACATTGCATGATGTTGCATTTTGGGATACCCTTGTTTCATACCTGTATGTCTCTAACATTATTCCTAACAACATGGTAACTGTTTCATTAATAGCAATCAGGCTGTGGTGCATGTTTACAGCCAGTGTTCTGACAGCATGTGGGGTGGGGGCACACAGTTAAACCGTGCTAAGGAATGTCGTTGATTGGCCATAAATTCCCTGACGGCCTGACAGTGAGGCTTGTAGACACCCCACTGACTCTCTGTGTTAATTATAGGTTACATGTGATAAACATAATCACATTATTTAGTGAACATTAAAAGTAGACAGCTTCCCCACCTCCGTGTATCATGCCCTGCTTTCCGGCCCCTTCCCCCGACCCTGCGAGGTGGGGCTGTGTTTTTCCTGATGAGAAGTGCCCAGCTGTGGGCCCCAGAACTCTCCCTCCACCTCGGGAGCCCTGACAGCCGGCCTCGGGGTCCCCACCACTTCCCTCCACGGGGCTTTCAGGGTGGCTGTCTGGGATGTGATTGCCCACCCACAGCATGCATGTTGCCTCTTTGAGCTGAGAAGGGCAGCTATTCAAACTGGGAAAAAAAAATAACAGGAAAAGTTTTCTTGAGGAAAAATCTCTCTCTGTCTCTCTTTCCTCTCCTATGCCAAGCAATCGGCCAAGCCAGGTGTTTTTGCAGAGTTGTCTCTCTATAATGGGAAGCTGAAGCAGTTGTTTTTGCAGTGCTGAGACGCCGCAAAGTGCTCCCATTGCCCCCATAAACGCAGTTGTTGTGCACTGTGGAACTGCTCCCTCTCGCCCCTACACCAAGGTAAGAGAACTGTGCCGTTGTTGTGTACCTCCATCCTTTCTCTGCAGCGCTGTAACCTAGCTGGAGAGAGGGAGGGGAGGAATGGGGGGGGAGCCAGGCAGGCGTACAACAGAGCTGATTATCCAAATACAGTCATTAAAGGGGAAATGTGTTTTTCAAACTGTCAAGATGATTAATGGCTGAGAGAAAATCTGCACAAATGCTCTTGTTTAGTCTAACTGGCAGACGTGATTTTGCCCATAGATTTATGGCAGGACTGCGTGCACTGAGTGTGAGGCCACAGTGAGTTTTAGGGAGAGCAGGGATTCGGGGGGGGGGAGTTAGACATTCAGCAGAATCCGGCAGATTGGCTCGTACATATTTTTGCATTAAAGAAAAAACTGATGGTAGCCCTAGAATAAGTTTGTGCTCTTATGTATTTTTAGCGAAAGCAGGACAAAGTGTGATACATCATACAGCGGCCTGGCTGTAATTAAGCAGAGCTGCTCCCGTGTAGCAGCCGTACTGGACAGTTTGTGCGGCTAATTAGCACAAGTGTCCCTAGGAGTTGATATGAATTTCTGTTCGTTTAATGCTGAATTTAACGACACTCCTACACAGCCATCAGGATAATCGCCACAGTGCTCGTCTCCCGCTGATGTGCTTTATATACTCTGATTAATAAAAGAAAGAAACTCCCTTTGCTGTCTGTGTCCCTGCACGAAATGAGGTTTCATTCGCCATTTGCACAGCTACGTTGGAATGCAGCTCGTCACATATCCCATCAAGCTCTTCTTTAAGATATACATATATATATATTGACAGTGATGCTAGCAGGAAGAGGGTTGGCTTGCATCCCTGGAGCATGTCAGAGGGTTAAGGGACTTACTCAAGAATCTAACAGTCATGTGACTTTTCTCCCAAGGGCAGGATTCCAGTTGGCATCCTTCCGATCACAGGCACACAGCTCTAACCCACTGAGCCACACTCTGCCCCTAGTGTGTTTACCTCCATGTGTTTGTCCAAGAAACTTAACCCCTCTTCAAGTACAAATCAGTCTTCTGGATTAAAATATCTGCGAAATATCTGAAGCCGTTTGTGACGGAGAAGCTGTCGGCTAAGCTGAGTGTTTGGAGCAAGTCGGCTTTGTGCATCATTGGGAAGTACCTCCTTTCCCAGTGTGTATAGGTCTACACACCAGTTTGACACATACCGAAGGACTGAGAGAGGTTCCACTGCTTCCCTGTGCTGGGAAATCCCCACCAACATCAGTAAATCATTTCTATGGTGAGCTTTCTCACTCCTTGGTTTTGCTCCCTACCTGCAAATCAGAAGCACCAACAACAGCAATGGCAGGCTGCAGGAGTGAGGAGTGAACCAGCAGGTGACTTTCCTAAGGCCTTGATACATTAAGACAAGTAAAAATAGAAAATAAAGTGCAAGAAGTGTGGCTGGGACCTAGGAAGTGGCGACATCCCTGCTATTTGCAGCTGCCTGTTTGACCTCATGTGACCAGGACATCCGATCCACCAGAGGGAGCTGGAGTTACAAATCTGGACTGCCCTATGGGGCATGGTGCCACCATGACCCTCACCAGAATAAGCAGCATTAAGATGTGTTGATGGACAGGCTGTATCAGTGGTTAAGTGGTTGTGGTTTTCTTTGGTGCAGAAGAACAACTAGTATTGATGAGTAAGTTGGAGTACCAAAAGAGCCAGAGATGATCAGGTACTATTAGAGGTCATCTCTTGGGTTGTTACCACTCAAGTCCTCATTGGCTTTTTCTCAGAGCTTTTGCCTGGCTGTCTCTACCAGGATTTGGTGATATTGCCTTTGTAGTCCTACCTCACCACCGGGAAGATAAAGATATTCACTTACAGTCTTGATATTTGTAGATAAGCCAGACCTCTGTCATCTGCAGTGAATCTAAAAAAACAAATGAAAAACCCTCCCCGTGGATCAAAGTGATGAAAACAGCGATCTGCTACCTCAGGATTTTCAGTAACATTCCACAGTGCTCCTGAGAAGTAAATGAAGATATAAAAATGAAAGGAGATATCACACCAAAGATCCTGGCTCACAAACCGCAGGCTTTGTCACTTTCCTGGGTAAAGGTTTTGCTGTAAGTCAGTGGGCGGTAGAATGGGAATTTCCAGATTGTTCCCGCATTGTGAATCATGCCTTGTTATTTTGAAAGCACCCTGCCATGGTTTAGGCGGGACCAGCAGAAGGCCTTGGCCCACTGAAGTTCCCGGTAATAGACCAGCACTCGCAAAACCGTGACTAAACGAACTACTAGGTTTATTTCTCACTGCTTCCCAGCTTGAGAGAGAATACAACGGCCTAGTTCCAGGACCTTAACTGGATCCCTTGGAGCAGTGAGGAGCCTGTTCCAGCAGTAGGCTGAGCCCTGGAGTGGCCCCCTCCCTACAGCTGCCACCTTCGCTGGGTCAGGAGGCTATAACATTCTGCTATAGCATGTGACACCAGCCAATGGACACGTTTAGTCAGACAGAAGAGATGGGGACACCAAGACTAAGTAACGGCACAGCGACTTTCCAGAGTCACCTTATCCAAGTTAAGATCTTCATGAAACATGGAGTCTTCATGAGCGATGATCAATGGCATTAGCAGGATGACATCCTGGGGTGGGCATTAGGGTATATTGGATGGGAACCAGGTCTGGATTGTATCAGAGGTCCTGGTGGGGCTACCAGACCCCTTGCTGAGGATGGTTAGGAACCGCAACATCTGGGGACAGCAGCAACATCCATGACATGACCCCAGCACAGAGGATCTACCTGTCACCTTTTTTCAGATCTCAGCCCCAGTGCTGACACCCTTTCTGCTGACATGAGGGACGGGGCACATAGGCACATGGGATCTATAGACACAGGCAGAATTTTCCATTCTGTGGTTTATTCCACCTCTTGTTTTGCATTTCTGCGATAATTTGAGCAGCTAATGACTCCCAGCCGACTCACATTGAGAGGAGTGATGAATTGCCTTCATAATCAGCTGGGCTGAAGCACACAGAGGACTATGTTTTTTTATTAGCGAAAGAAGTTTCCTTTAGTTTACCATTTAGTATTTTTAGTTTCAGTTTTCCCATCTGAATTTAAGGAAATCGTTCTTAAAGGGCCAGTTCCACTATTATGTTCTCTTTGCTCTCCTTTCGTGCAAAAAAAAATAATAATTTTGTCTGTTTCCCAAAGTTACCATACTTTGTGCCAGCATGACAATAAATGTTCAGGAAAGAAGGGATTTAAATACGGGAATTAAATCTGATACTTTATATCTTCCAAGATACTTGGAAAGATCCAAACATGTTCTGGTAGTCGGGAGGAGTAATGTACACAGTTTCAGCAGGAAACACGGTTTCCTTGCAAAGACGCCTGCTAAGATTTTACGGGCAAGTCTCTTTCATCCCGCATCACTCACTCTCTACTGACTAATTAGTATTAATGAACTCATAAATTACTCAATAATGACTAATGAGTGCAAGCCAATGCTAACATTCCTCCCCAGAATATGGAGTGCCTCATTGGCAGGACCTAGACAAGCTGACATTGCAGTCTCTGCCTGCTTCAGCCTGTTCTTTCACTCTTATGGGCCTTTGAGAAGCTCTTGGGAAGCTCTTGCTAAGTTGAATACCACCAGCTTGAACTTGTTTGTAACGTGCCATTGGTTGATCAACACCCTTCTGGTGTCTTTGCTAAGACGGGTATTGGTGGTTTTTCTGTGGGGTCTTCAAAAGAGGCTCTCTGAGCCTTCAGGCGGGAGGTGTCAGTTCCTGCGATTACTTTGGAGACGGCTGAGTCTTCAACATCAGCTCTTCAGTAACTGTGTCTGTTACAGGGGGGCATCTATATCATGCTGTCGAGGTCACTGGAAAGGTTTAACCTTCATTAAGATGTGTTTCGAGCTCTGTCCTCACAGTCAGTCTTGTTACTCCACCAATTCTAAGAACTACGGGAGTACAGAACTCCTGATTGGTTGCCGAGGAAGATGTGCATTATTTTTTCGGCTGAAAGTTTGATCTACTTCAGAATGTTACAAGAGCACTAAGTGAAGTGTTCATTTGCTTTAGGCTTAGACATCTGTGAATGACTCCAGGAGATTTTCCAGAGACAGCTCACTGCAGAACTCTAAATCAAGTCTTTCAAGCTGTAACTGGTAAATGACCATTATGGAGAACAGGATGGCATCAAGCCCCTGATGCCTGCCATTACTCCCATAATAAAAGCTGTTCTGAAACCCACCAAATGCAATCAAAGGGGGACTCAGAAGTGGCTTCGTCAATGGATCAGGTCAATGCTTGCATTGATCCTGCCAAAGATCAGCTGGAATGGCACCTCTTCTTCATCTTCTACAACTTCGGATGGCAGAGAGGGCAGAGATGCTAACCTTGCAAATCCTTGAAAAAATTTACAATAATAACAGGAAATACAAAATGAGTAGAGTTCAGTCACATGGTGACTCTTCATGAATCAGCAGGACTAGCTATAGAGTGTTACATTAAATCATTCTTTCATACGTCATATAATTACTGAGTAATTATAAAACTTTCATAATCACACTCCGCTGAAATAACTCATTTCATAATTAGATATTTATCCATGCAATTAAAGTTGTCATTAAATGAATATCTCACCAATTCACACAGTTATAATCCGGTGGTTTGAAAGTGCAAAAAAGCTATGTGAAGGACTGTCCCCATTTGCAAGCCATCATCATCCAACGGACACTAAGTTTTTTGGGACAAACAATAGCGGTTGTGGGGTGTCCAGGAATAGACCGTCACTAGGGAACAACAAAGGCACTGGCTTGAAAATACAAACATTCAGATGCTGCAGAGGCAAGGCACAGATCCAACACAAACATGGTTTATCACACCGCTAGAACCAACAACGATCAGTTAAAACACCAGGACATCAAGCAGCCCGAAGAAGGTGACAAGAAGATGAAGGGCTTTACTGCGTGACAGACCAGAAATAAACAAGATAACGGGATAGTTCCATTGTTCGTTTTGCTGGGGGAATGTTTTTATGAAAAGTCATGCAGGAAACAAGCAGGGCAGCTTGAGAAGGAAAAGATTATTAACTTAAGGAAGTTGTGTCCCGGGGGGGTCAGTAGGTGCTTTTCTCACCTACCAGTAACGTTAATCTTATCTGGCCCCAAATCCAGCCATTGGCTGGATGAAATGCCAAGAGTGGGCCCAATTCATAGTTTTTCTTGGAAATATAACATATAATATTTCCTTTTTGGGGGGGAGGGGGGTGTTTTTTGCAATCCTCGGGGAGTGGACAGAATGACAGAAACACCACATGAAATAAGACTTTTACTTTTAAGTAACAAAAACCAACGTGGCAAATGCATCTACATAGCTGAGTCATATTAGGCTGCATGCCATTTAGCAGTATGCATCAGGTATAAAACAGGTGTGACAGTCAGCACTTTGAGTGAGTTTTCAAAGCAACATGGGGCACCTAACAGTGTTTTCCATCGGGCCAAATAGTTAATGTGCCTGAATTGGAGATGCATCAGTCAAAAAACTGCTTAGAGTGATTAGAGTTTGAGGGGGAACAGTCACGGCAGCGTGTGTCAAACAGGGACAAACTGCACCAATGACAAGGAACACTGGCTACCAGTTGGGCATAGACAGGCTTGAGAGCAACTTAACAGAAAACTTGCTAAAGACTACAAAAGTACAACCTCAAAATTTATGCTAGAACTGAGTCTGCCCTGCTGTAACCCATCTCAACAAAAACCGTATATCATAAGCTTCACAGAGCAGGGGTTTGTGGCGGGGCTGCCATTTGGAAACCATTTGTTTGCAAGGCCGATGTACAGAAACCCGTTGCCTGGTATAACGAGCATAAAACATGCACCCCTAAGCAGTGTAAACAGTAATATGGTGTGATGAATCGTCCTTTATCCTTTTTATTACATTCAGGTGGCGTTATGTTTGGACAAAGTCAAAAGATGCCTTCAACCCACAATATCTCTTGGTATGGGAAGCCATATTCTGAGAATCGTTAGGTTATCATGCAAACCCCACACACAACGGAACCCTGGTCCCAGTGCTAACCACCGTGCCACCCTGTCTCTCTAGTCATCAGATCTAAACATCATTGAGCCTTTATTGAAAGTTCTTCAGTGCAGAGTGGGAAGTAGATTTCTACCAGTGGATGAAATGGTTACCAGTTTCACAATATACAGTAAAATTTATGACAGGTATTATTACCGTTTCAAATTAGAATTATCATTAATACTGTGGTTGAATACCACGCTTTGAAAAACATGTTAAATACTGTCCAGCATCAACCGAATCAGCAACAATCTCTCAGCATGCAACCTGGGTTTGTTTTGTGTCAGTGGATACATGGAGGAAGCCAATAACAGCAAAATGGAGGATGTTAATGCTCATTTGATACAGTTTTAATATCCTTATATAAGGTATTGACTATGTTATTATTTTAATGCTTATACAAATAAATTGTGTATAGTGCTGCTAATTTCATTTGTGGTTTTCAATATAAAACTTGGTGAAATTATTTCTATTTGTGTATCAGAACTTTTTGGAACATTTATAGCACATTTTAACAATACCGCGATGCTACTGATAATTGTGATCATTTTGGTCACTGTAATCATAATATTAAATTTTCATGCCGTTTATTCTCTATTTCCACCTCCTTCGTCGCTCAAAAAACTGTAGGCTTTTCTTCTTGAAGAATGTTCCAGCATCTCACTACACAAAGTTCAGGGCTTGTGTGACACGTTCTGATGCTGCTCTGAAGGCTGGAAGGGTCTCCACATCATAACTGAGTCCACGGCATTAATATCAAACATGAATATTTATAATTACACGAATGAGGGGCTATCCCAGAATGCAAAAATCCCAGCATGCAAAACTCCCAGCATGCTCCGGCAATACGACGTTTGTACATGTGTGTCATTTTCTCCTCCTTGTATATAACTCACGTGTGGCACAGATTCACATGCATACAGCATGCATAGCACAGTGTAACACAGCACAGCTGACATGGCTCACACTCACACACATGCTTGTAGCCTGATTAGTCTTGGCATGACAGAAAAACAGGAGGAGCCCCCATATGGAAGGAGTCGGAAACGGATATACACAGCAAGAACCAGATCAGCTAGGTAGGATGAATTCAGGTATTTTACTTGCACAGTCTTCCTAAAAACAGCCCCATTTTCTCAGACATGTGTCTGAAAGTATGTTCAATAACTCAAAAACAAGGATAAGGGTAAGCATAAGGACAAGGATACATGTAATGACTCAACTTGTGAATCTATTTTTTGTTCTGTCTAACAATAATGCAGGTTGGGGTCTCCTAGGACGCGAGTGCAGGCCAGCTGTGAGCGCAGCGATGCCCACAGGCCTGCTGCCCGCGTGATGAATGGCCTTTGGGTCCCGCTCCTGCCTCCCATCTCCCCACTAATGTCACCCTCACAGTTGTGAGTCGGTTTAATGGAAAGGGGTGGGCAGGCGGGAACACCCCCCTCCCCTCCGAGTGTGACGGCTCCCCGCGTCGCCTCTTCGGAGCCAAGATCAGGTGTCATCACACGTTCATCTCCATAAAAAAAGGGACTTGGCACGGATCGTCTCTTTCCCCCATCTTAGTGCATAAGCGCAGTGTGGGAGAGGGAGCTGTCCGCACGCGTGCGGCTTCCCAGCCTGTCGGCGGCCTGTCAGCCCATGATTAATGGGACTCCAAGCAGTCCTCGCTGCCAGTTCAGTATTGTTACATGTGACAGCTAATGAGGCTAGCCTTTCGAGCAGAGCATTTAACACCAGCAGCCATCTCCAGAGCTTCAGAACATTCCTTTATCTCCACCTCTTCTGCTGGTGCCTGAGCTGCAGTCAGATGGCCTTCTCGTGAACACAGTCACAGTAGGCACCACGGCTTGAGGAAGCCGCGCTCTTTTTCGTGCACGTTGACAGCAGAACCGGGGTACCTACAGGGGTACAGTTAACAAACATCTTCACAGCGGCCCAGGACACACAGAAGAAGCTCATGAACTGCAGATGGAATGATACATGGAGACAACTAATAGGCGGGAAACAACCTGTAAACCAGCCTGGACTTTTACGGCTGAGACCACATGCAATTTTAGCATTTCTGTAAGCCAGGTGGGTATTAATACTGGTCCACATTTCAACTGCCTTGGTTGTAAATAATCCTCATTAAAAATATCATCTGTTGCCTGTGTGCGAGACAGGGTGGGGGGGGGGTGACAGATATCCTGCAATTAACACAGCCTAAACAAATCTGACATGCTAATCTGAAAAGCTGAACAGTTTATCGTCTCCCGAAAGTATGTTTACATAAGCTGCAGTCCGCGAATGAAAAGCCGTACACAAGGTGTACTTTGAGCCAAACGACAGACTCACTGAAGGCAAATGCTTCTCTACCTTCATGCTAGGAAAGAAACAACTTCTGCATCTTTGGTTTAGGTCAGGATCAGCAGTGTGCCAACAATCAGCTAAATGACAGCTACCAGATTCAGGCTATTTATCACTCACTAAGAGCCCAGGAGCTGGTCTTCTCAACAGATGATGAATGGTCCTCGAGCCAAACAGTTCTCATATAACATATTCAAGACTGAGAAAGACGGGATTGTATACTCAGGAGGTGTTCCCGTGGACAGAAGTCAAAAATGATAATTATTGCTTTTACTCATGTTTGCTTATTTTGGGTTAGTCCTCTTTTTTATATACAGGATTACTATTCTATAAACTCAAGGAAAAGGCTTATTTGTCATTATCTATTTGTTTAGTAATGCATGAAGGACTGCCGACTTTTGTTTATGTGCTGTGTTACGGGAAAACAGAAGCGGCATTCACACACCTGCTGGAAGCGGGCTCTGCCTGTTGAGCGTGGCGTGTGGGGCATGGCAAGCGGAAAGAGTACGCCAGTCCGTTTCCGCAGTGCAGTGGCGCACTTCGGCTTGGACTGAAACTGGAGAAATCCCACATCAACACAGGGAGAACATGCAGTATCCACACACATGGCTGCTGTTGGACACAAACCCACAGTTTTGCAGGTCTAAGAAAACGTACCGGCCACACACAGAGATCACTGTGCACGACTCTGCCGCTCCTGTTACAACGCAGCCATAACTTTCTAAATCTGTATGCCGCAGATTCATGCCACTGCAAGCTAGTGTGTTAATGTGAATGGCGGCTGGGGGGGGGGCAACACATGCAGGGGACCCCTGAGATGTTTTATGTACGTGTTCTTTACAAATTCTGCAGATAGGCGTTCGGCTTTCCCTTCTGTTTCTCTCTGTCCATTAAGCATAATTAGCAGTGTGCTGGTTTGGTAAATCATAGCTCACGCCTCTCCCCTCTCCAGAAGGATGACTTAGAGCTCCCCCGCCCCCCACACACTCCCTGTCAACTGTGATTAATGGCGGAAAGCCCTGCTCCCTGGATGCCAAATGAAGTCTGACAGGTCACCCGCCCCTTTTCATTCGTTTTTTTTTTCTTCTTTAAATAATCGCACCTTTGAAAATCACTAAGGCGACACTTTGCATTAAGTATTTACCGTATATACCGCGTAACCGTGATTAACAGCCAACAGCGAGAAGTTAACAAATAGCTGCCGGTGACAACTTTGCAAAAACCGAGCTTTAAAATATGTAACTAGAAGAATCAAACGAGCCTTCATGTGAGCGTTTTGTAAAATCGCTGCAAATAATTTCTTCCGAATTACCCAAGGATCTTTCCTACAGCTTCGGTACTTCAGTGACTCCACACTCCCTGTGCCTTGTCGCCATCTGTCGGCAGAGACAGAGATTTCATCTCAATAAACGATGAAAAACATCACCGCGATGATTACTATGAGTTTGTGAGATTAAACGTGTAGTTTCTTTAATTTTAATTTTAAACGGAAATACGATACAACAAGATATCAATGGATTGCGCATTATGAAATAGATTATCAAGATTTATAGCTGTCCAAAGGTACGGGGTCATAACCTGTAGCTAGTTTTTCTGAATGCATGTCGTAATTATAGTTTATGGAAGTGCGTTCGTTGGCAGTAAAATGGCAACCAGAAAAACCATGCGGATCGGGTGTACAATACATTTCTTTGCCATAATTTAGAGCAGATGATTTCCGAAAAATACACCTCTTAGTCTGTTAGCTAAGTTAAAAGTAAAATGTTTTTCATTATTGCAGCTACTTCCTTAGTTGTATGCTGTTGTATGTTACACTCCTGTAAGTGGTTGTCGAAAGCGTTTAGTTTATTGGAGGTAACCTTCTAATCGGGCAAGAGTTACTTTGAATTCTGTCCATTCTGTCTACTGTTCTGGCTTAATCGTCCTGCCTTGAAGTCCATAAAGAAAAGCATGACAGAAAGAGTTAATTTGTGTGTAGATTCTTGCATGCTAATTTGTATCATCCAGATGGCATTTATGCAGTTTGGCTCATTTGTCATTTAACATCCTTCCAGATAACACTGTTGCAAAATGACAAACTCAATAAAGATTTGTAATTGTGAATCAGAAGCTGTTGTATTATCCTAGTTGCATATTTTACATTGACATCTGCTTTACATCATGTGGATGCTTTTCTCATGACTCGTAATATTTTCCCATATTTTGTCAGGGTGACACTGTTTATTTGTCATGCAGTATCTATGCTCTAGGGGGAGCTGTTCAGTCATGACAGACACACAGGAGTCAAAGCCCCGGAAAAAACTGAGACCAATCTATAATTTTAAACAAATCTACATTTTTTTAATCCTGGTTTAATTGTCGTTCTGCTGACAGAGGCTATGCAGAGCAGCAGTTTGCTTCCAGGTTCTAAATTTCTAAGACAGCAGTAAACAAGACTAAGGTGAAACAGGAGACACTGGGAACAACCATAAACCAGCCAGGCAGAGGGGAGAGGCGACTTTCTAATGCCAGAGATGACCATTATCTTTATCTCATGAATCAGAGGATGACATCAAGTGACCTTCAGCAGGAATGGGAAATATTAAGTGCAGGTGTGAAGTGCACTGCTAGGACAGTTCATATCAGGCTCCCAGAAGCAGGACTGAAGTCCCATAAGGGAAGGAAGAAGCCCTTCATTTATGAGAAACAGAGAAGAACCAGGCTGTAGTTTGCAAAAAGAAAGTATATTTTTCATAGATGCACACCCATATATTGATAAATGAGTGAAACAAGAAATTGTGCTGTGGTCTCTTAGTTTTTTTCTGCAGTATATACAGTGCAGTGCAAAAGTCTTAGGCAGCCAAGGAAATGATGTTTAATTGATCTTTATGTTGGTGCAAAACTATGCTATTCTGACTGTCAAAGTATGTCAGCTTAGCCATTTCAAAACGTCTGCTAAAATCACCCCATTATTTCTAGCAGCTATACAATACACCCATGGTGAAACACCTGGTTTTAAATGACTGTAATTCATGAGTATAGTGTAGGGCCTTTGTCTGCGGCCAATACAGCATCATTTCATCTTGGCAATGACAGACACAAGTCCTGCACAGTGGCCAGCACCATTTGAGCCTTTCCTCTTGCAGAATATTGGCCAGGTCACTACATGATGCTGTTTGAGGGAGATGTTTCCTGATTTGCTCCTCGAAAATATTTCTCAATATTATTCAGATCTGGTGACCGTGCAGACCATGGGAGATGTTCAACGTCACTTTCATGTTCATCAAATCACTCTGTCACCAGTCTTGCTGTGTGTATTGATGCATTATCATCCTGACACATGGCACCGCCTTCAGAGTACAATGTTCGAACCACTGGATGAACATGGATGTCCAGGATGGTTTGGTAGTCCTTGGCAGTGACGCACCCATCTAGAACAAGTAGTGGACCTAGGGAATGCCATGATACCGCAGCGCACACCATCACTGATCCACCCCTGTACTGCACTGCAGGTATACAATTGTCCAGATGGTAAGCCTCTTTGGGGCTTCTCCGCACCATATCTCTCTCGGATGTGGGAAAGACAATGAAGGAGGACTCATTAGAGAACAATACTTGTTTCACATTGTCCACAGCCCAAGATTTGCTCTTTTAACACCATTGAAACCAATGATTGTCATTGGCACAAGTGACCAAGGGTTTGGCTAGAGCAGCCCGACCATGAATATTGCCCCTGTGGAGCTCCCAGTGAACAATTTTGGTGAAAACAGGAGAGTCAAGGTGTGCATTTAATTCTGCAGTGGTTTTATGTTTTTTGAATACAATCCAGGTTGGTGCCCAGACAATCCTACCAGACAGCCTCCTCTTGCGTCCACAGTTACTCCTGTTGGATGTGGTCTGTCCTTTGTGGTGGTTTGCCGACATTACCTCGGGCACCGCGGCCCTCGATACACCAAAGAAATTCCTGTCCTGGTTACAGATGTGCCAGCAAGATGAGCACTAACATTATTTATAAGTTTATTCACTGAAGTCTGTGTTCCTTTTTGCTATTAGAATGGATACTTTCTGCAGCACAGCTGAGCAAAGCCATTGAGAGAGTGCTAGCTGCCCATCAGGTTGCTTACTCATGGCCAACACAGGTATTACTATCTGACTGTGTGTTACACAAACTGCTGTTAGCATAATTTAAGTGCAGGACAGACAGTGTTAAACGATCTGCAGCACAGCGTTTAGCACCAATGGGCTGCAGCAGTCACTGCCCGTTCATGCAGCATTTTGCTGGACTGCTTTCCTCCCCTCCACTGGGCCTGGCTTTCACATAATGGTACCTTTTGTTGCCTCCTGTTATGATGGGGCGTGACAAAGCAGAGAAAGGAGGGAGTGACTCCAATGAAAAGGGGCTTATTATCAAAACAGAGCCTAACACAAAGTAGAAACCAGAAAGTAAAGGGACCACGAGGGGTGAAAATAAAACAGGAAAATGAAGAACAAACTAAAGAAACCACAAAGTAAACACAACTAGAGAAGAGAGGAAAGAAGGAGCAGAACTAGGTAACAACCACAGCTACTAAACATGACAACAACTACAATGACTGACTGACAGAACCAGGGGCAATGAAGAGCAGGTGAGGGCAATTAACGGGGGCAACATGTTCAAACACTAAGGGAAACAAAACAAGGAAAACAGAAAATAATAAGCCAGGGAATACATACAGAAATAAACCAAGAGAACATAAAATAGCAAATCAAAGAAAAACATCTAGCTGAGACTGGCTTCAGACCAGCCTCGAACCCACAACAAAAGGCAGTCTGGAACTGCAGCCAATCATAGCTGTGAAGTGACGTGGTAGCCCAGGGAGCACACAGTAGGGTCTAAGGGCTACAGTGCTCTCCAACCTTTTTTACACAATGGACCAGTTTCATGTAAGACAATTTTCCACAGATCGGCCATTGTTCACATAATAAAGCGTAATAAAATGCCTAATGAATACATCACACCATAACGCAGAATCAGTGAGAGCCCAGAGCATGGTTCCATTTAGGGGTGATGGGAGACAATGTGTTCCTTATATATCTCATGAGCGCAAACACATTCCAGCTAAATATTTTATATAAACTACACAGTGAATGGGGTTACTGTTACGTCAATATCACACTTACCCCTAGTCACATAGTGCTTCAGCAGTTATCCATAACATTACGTTTTCATTAGGTAGCTATCGTGACGATCGTGTCGGGTCGTCTTCAGGATAGTCTGAAGTTACTTCATATTTACTAACTTACATAACAATAAAATACAATAAAATTGCTTCTTATTTGTGAAAAGTTATCCCACGGTGCCTGTTGTCAAGGTTTCATCTGTATGGATGACCCAAATGTTGCAAATGCTCGTGGCATTTTTACAAGTAATCCACTATCAGTGACTCGAGTGTTGATTGGCTCAATTTGGCACCCATCCAATCGAAAACATGGTACCTACAATTTTATATCTATGATCAAAACTGTGAAAGAGGCACAGATGGAAGTGATGGGGAGATGATCTGGTCTTTTTTCAAAATAAAACGCTCTACAGATTCCAACAGTCAAGAAACTGAAATGTTTTTTTTATATATTATTTCTGTGCAGCCTGGTAAAAATGATACATGGCCCGCTACCAGTCCATGGCCTGATAGTTGAGGACCACTGGGCTACAAAACTGAGGGGAGGACAGGATGGCCAGCGACACCTGCTGGCCAAATGGGGACAAAACACATGGGACAGGGCTAGATGGGCTCCAATCCTGACAGCCTCTCACACTGTTAATGGCTTTCACCTCATGGTACCTTTTGTACCTGTGATGTCTTCCCTGTTTGCCCTGCTGCTGTTTGTCCTGCCATCTGAAGGAGCACAAGCATCTGCCTGCCATCACCTGTCTGCCCCCACCCCCCCCCGCTTTGAGACTCGAATATTAAAATTTCGACAGAGTGAACTGGGACTTTGCCATCTTACTCATTTCATCACTGCAGACATCACTGCGGACATCACTGGAGACATCACTGCGGACATCACTGCAGACATCACTGCGGACATCACTGCAGCTCTCCGTTGGCCTCGGCGTCATTTGTAGCAACTTGATCTTCTCCTCTGTGGACTTTGTCCTCACTTTAGAAAAGGGCCAGGTTCACACAGAGATATCTCACTTTTTGCCTTTGTGCCTGATTGAATTACCCCCAATATCTGTCACGTAAAAAAGAGCTTCACTTGTGTCCCGCTCTTCACAATCTTACAGTCCTTAGTTCATGACAACCTTGTGATACTTCAGACCCGTGATGTGCATCACTGCCCACAAGAGGGAGCTGTCTGACTCTTTGCCAACTGACTTGCGCTCTGGCTGTAAACAAACAAGACACAAGTCATCATTTCCAAAGAAATCTGTAACAGATGATAGTAAGATTTTTTTCTCTGTGCATCTTTTCATATCTTGTCAATGAGAACGTGAGCAGACTCTACAGCAGGACCTTAAAAGTAAGTCTTGCTGGATGTTATTTAATGAACTGATGTGGTATGTTACATACTGAGGAAAATGAGGAATCATGCTCATGCATATAAGGAATAAACAATCATCAGAGTTTAATAGTGATGATTTGTCAACATTAAAAACAATAATGCAGAACTCCACCCTGTACTATTTCCATCTCCCAACCCTCATCAACTGAGTTAATTATGTCATGACTATGGCCAAGTGTGCTATTGTCATATAAACCAAGCTTTCCTCTCTGCTGTGTTCTTGTCTTCCTTTTTAAAGAAACATCTGTTTGTTATCATTGGTAACCTCAAACGTTCTTCTCTTGTTGACTGTGCTCCAGATTTCAGAACTCAGCTTTCCCAAAAGCATCCTGAAAAATAACAAGGTTATTGTAGATCTGCCCCACAGCTGGCTCTGGTCCTTAAAGGGTCGGGGTGTATGGAAAGTCCATTCTCTTGACCCAGTAGTTTAAATTGTGCACATCTCATTTTACTGTAAATTGGTCTGTGTGTCAGCCAAACTGTATGGCCTCTTGGAACATCCCCCTTGTAATATGAGCCACCCTCTGTGGCCAATCAGAATCAATGATTATTGAACTAACTGTCTGTGGCCAATCAGAATCAGTGATTATTGAACTAACTGTCTGTGGCCAATCAGAATCAGTGATTATTGAACTAACTGCCCAGAAGAACTGAAATTAAGGCCCAGATTTCAAATCAAGGTCTAAATTTGAAGGGCCCTGACCTGTAGGTTTTGCCCAGGACTTCATTTGTTAAGGTGAAATATCATCTGTGGGTTTGCATGTCGCTTACGCTGTTCGGTATCACTGTTATTGTCATGGACATTCTATGTTTACCTTTGTGGATTCCACAGACGTCAGAATCGATTTTTTAATATGACCACATGTAATTTGTTGAAGAACACAACATAAACAAGTAAATATTTCCAGGAAGAACAAAATAAACTATGGTGAAGTCAAATTACATGCCTATTTACTATAATTAAGCCTGAAATGTAATAGTTGGCTAGAAAGACAACTGTCCCCCCCCCAGAATGGACTGTGATGAAGGGAGGGATGGAGGTTTTAACTCATCATAGAACAGAAGTAAAACACAATTAACCATATGGCATTAGAATTTCACACGAATGTGTAACTAGTGTTGCATGTGAACAGGCTATTTTGACATCTTATTCAAAATCATTCTATTACTGAAATGACTCCCACTTCTATGATTCTATTGGCGCCAGACTATTGCGGATACTCCCCCCTCCCACGCACACACACACAATCCATCAAAAAAGCAAGGGAATGTGGCTCAAAAGCCTGAGGTCTTTCTCGCTCTAACCCACAGAGAAGGAAACATAGGAGACACTACTTGGAGACACGACCCTGCCTTTTGGAGATTGAACCTGTGCCATCGGGGGTTAAGCTAAGGGTGGGTAGGTCCTTGGGTGGGAGTTCCCTGTATAGGTCTTCGGGTGGTAGTTCCCTGTGTAGGTCCTTGGGTGGTAGTTCCCTGTGTAGGTCCTCAGGTGGTAGTTCCCTGTGTAGGTCCTCGGG
>JAODUD010000040.1:21263147-21283772 GCA_026784285.1 Stomatorhinus walkeri | reverse complement strand
AGCCCGCTAAGCTAGGTGTGAAGCATGCTAACTAGCAGTATTATAAAATGCATATAGTGATCTGAGCTTTCCAGCCCCCTAAGCTAGGTGTGCACTGTAATAGGATCTTAAAGTAAATCTGCTGCTCTTGCACATCAAAAGGAGGCAGCTGAGGTGGGTTTGGGCATCTATCTATGGTGCCTCCTGGATGTATCCCTGGGGAGGTCCTTCAGGCATGTCCAACCGGGAGGAGATCCCAGGGCAGACCCAGGACATGCTGGAGACATTGTATCTCTTGACTGGCCTGGGAACGCCTTGGTATTTCCCCAGTGGAGCTGGAGGAGGTAGCTGGTGAGAAGGAGGTCTGTTCAGACTGTTGCCCCCATGACCTGGATAAGTACTAGATCGATGTATGGAATTACAATAGAAATCATGAATTCATGAGTCTTGTTTCTTGTTGGTGGATGTTTGTTCTACATTGAATTTAAATAAAACACCAAGTTCAACTAACCATGTTAACTGCGTGATTTTTCAATGTCAATTTCTTCACCAAATAATTGCATTTGACCGTAGAAGCAACATGGTCAAGTGGTGTAACTGATTTGTGTCACATGGTGTAACCAGTATTTTTCACAAAAATATGATAATATACAGAAAATTAATATGGAATAAAATGCAATCATCTATTGCAGTGTAATATGATTTTTAAAAACAATTTTTATGTAGTTTGTCAAAGATTATTTAGCAAATATGTCCTGCTCAATACTGAAAAATTTAAAAAATAAATAAAATAAAGTTGCAGATAATCCTAATAAGGTTTTGTGATATTTTAACTGTCCTACACAAGGAAAAAAACGCTTTTCTTGTAACTACGAATGCAGGCAGGCACCTGGTGTGTTCAAAAAAGAAATCCTTTTAACAGAAATTGTAAAGCATTCAATATTTAATGTTAACCTTGTGGTTTCATTTTGTTTATATGTTCAAAGCAGACCATAAAGCTTCCAGGGACTGTCACAGTTAAAAAAGCTTTGCGAAACTGGGCTTTGTTGACTTTGGACCAGTCAAGGGCTGTTGACGCAGTTTGCTGCAGGAACTAAGCTTGTCCAGTTGTATTGGTTTTATTGTGATGCTTCCATAACATGAACTGGAAAATTGCTTGTGTGCTACCCAGTGGACCTCAGTAGGTCACCTTTAATGTGAGCAAGGTGGACAGCTCTCCTAAATAGTTTTTCAACAGTTGAAAGATGGATGTAAATGGTGTAAATGGGTCTTCATTTTATGCCAAACCAAATCATTCTTAACTTCAGGAAGTCAGCAATAACATACTGTGTAGGAGCAAGAGTATCTGATATGTTTAATGTGGGTTTGTTGCCAGTCTTCCTGATCACCCCACTCCCTTTCTGCTGAATCCTGTCCTTTGCCTGTCTTTCAGAGACTCTAATGCATTAACATGCTCTTTGAGGAATTCCTTCATGCAAGAGCATTTGGAACAAAAAGCTCTTGCTCTTCCTGCCAAGACAAGTCCACGAGCTTCTCAGTAAAGACTGCATATCTCTTCTCAGCTGTCCTCCCCATAATATTATTCAAATGCCGGGCCAGGACTTGTGGATATGATAACTGCATCTCTATGTCTAAATGTCCACTGGCCCCAGCTTGGTGTCCATCCCCATTACAGCTGTCAGATGTCTAACAGCTGGTTGCGGTTGTTTGCACCCCTTGTCAAACTGCACTGACTGAAATTCTAAGGTTAAATAAATTCACAAAACCGTGCCATATTTCTACATAATGATGCTTTCATTACTAATATTTACTGTGGCTGAACGCATCACTTCCAAGTGTTTCTTGCTGCCAGAGAAGGGTCTTTTTTCATGATGTTGGTAGGATGTTTAAAATAGTTTTTCCCAACACGACTCCTGGGAACCCAAAGACGTTCCACATGTTTGCTTCCTCCCAGCTTCCTGCCAGATAGACCTGAGGACTGGATCAAGAAACACTGGGTTAAAATGTTAACTGCTATGACACTTGAGGCCGAGTGAGACCAAGTCAGACGGGAAAGTGGGCTGCTTCTAACTACAGTGTCTGTTATGTTGACTGTATACTGAACAGCAGCCCAGATGTCTCATAGCTTCCTGTGTAAGCCCACACAGCTCCAGGAGACATTTTCTTGGTCAGGAGCAGGAGTGTCTGCTACACTAGCTTTCCTTCAAGTCCAAAGTTTTCAATTAAATCCAGCAAATCAAAAAATACTGCATGACTCATTTAACCACAAAGAAGCATTCCCAGAAGCACTGAAAAACAGCCGCATGATCAAGAATAAAGAAATACAATGTTAAACAATTTTCGCACATAATTCAGAAGGGGAATTGCTTAGGTTCTGCTTGGAAAATGGTACCTTGCCTAATCTAAGGGTATCATACTTTCAAGGTATCCGTGTGGCACCTGTAAGCAATCAGCTTAACAAGGTAATGCTGGAGCAGGAAAGCTGAGATCCCACTGTGTTGGTGGAGGTCATGAGCCCGCGGGCATCACAGTTAAGGACAATGAGGAACAAAAAACAAGCAAGACGTCTCACAGGAATTCATTTACAGCACCAGTTAATAGTCAGGACACATAAGCCGCCTACAAAGGAGAGTGATACAGTGTCGCATCACATGATCTGTCCACTTGACCAAGTCACATTAGAAATGGTTTTGGAGGAGTTAGTCAAGGAAGTGAAGGAGAAGCAGCCAATGAGGGCTCAGCATATGTGGGAACTCCTTCAGAACAGCTGGAAAAACATACCAAGATGCCACCTCATGAAACTGGTGGAGAGGAGAACGTTAGGATAGCCAGTCCCTGGAGCAACTTGGTTTAAGGGCCTTGCTCAATATCCCACTAGTGGATCACTCTGGTGACTCAGGGATTTGAACCAGCAACCTTCTGAGACCCGACCTGCTCCCCTCCTCCCAGTAATGTTTTGGGTGGTACATAATTCTATATACAGTATGCTATTTTACCTATATATGCTATTTTACAGTTTTGATACCTTAAAAGTTATTCTAAAATATACAAATAAACCTTTCGACCAGGTTATGAGTTTGGGTTCAGTTTAAATGTCCCTAGTTTTGAACCTGAAACCACTGACACCCGCTGGAGCCATTGGGCTGATGCTCAGCATGGAGCCGCTGTTGGTTTCCCTCCTTGTCATGGTCCCTTTACACAGGATATGTTCTGTTATGGCTGCATAGCGCAGCATCCCCCCCCGTTGTGTTAACATGCTCATTATGTTCCTTTACGGTTTAGCAAACATGGTACCAGGGTTCAGTACCCGCTGGCTGGGTTTGCCAAGGCATTTGTCAGTAGGGACCAAGGTCATTTTAGTTGCCATTGTTAAAGTTAGTTTTTATTCTAATACTTTGTTTTAAGTTTGTGTCTTTTTCAGTTTAGTTTATGTTTTACCATTTTTCTCAGTTTTTGCTGAGCTTCATAATTCAGTTTTCATTGTAGTTTTAGCTTTTGAAAACGGCCCTCAAATGAAAACACGCAGTGAAAACGTAGCTTTTAATTAACACCGAAAAACCTAGAACATAAAAAAACAGTTTCTCATACTTCTCTCACTCGCAGTGGTATCCGTCTGTTCAAGGAGCAGACTGTTCACTCTGTTTTGAACTTTGGGGGAAGGATTTTCTAGAACCATATAAATGTCAGCAATTCACATAATGTACTTGACATCCCAATTCCCAGCTCGGTGATCACTGTAAGCAGGGTACTCTCCGCTTGCATGCCAGAGCCCTGGGCTGACTAGCCGAGCGAGACCGCCTTGGTTATTTTTGCATGAGGGCAACTGAGAACCTCAAAAGTGGGGCACATTCACCCATTCAGGCAAAAGGGGGCAGCTGCTTAGGCACATCCCCCCCATGCCTGCCTGGCCAAAAAGCTCTTTTGTGCATGCATGCAGTTTAAATTTACCTCCCGTTTCACAACTATTTCTTTCCATGGTGTTTAAGTCCTCAGTCGCTGCATAAACACATTTGTGGCGGCAACTTTGGTCTGTCATTAAATTAGCTGGGTTCATTTCCTTGTCAATTTGAGATGCTTAGTGTAGGCTAGATTAACTGTCCATTATTTAGAGGAGGGACATCTGGTAGCCTAAAATGATGACTTTCTACTCATTTTCATTTATTTTAGTTAGCTTTGAAGTTTGTTGTTTTAATTTAAATGTCCCTAGTTTTTTTATGCTTTAAGGAATTTTTTAATCCTGAGCAACGCTTTTGTTATCGTTTTCCTTTTGGCATTCGTTAATGATTACAGATAGGGACAATGGAAAAACCCACGGCCTGCCGTAAAAATATGAGGAAATTGTGGGGTTTTCCTTCCCTGCAATAGACATAACGGCATGACCAGACTATCGTGAGGCATGGAACAAAGCATTGCTGTCAGAGTACTCAAGATATGTGAGCAGAAAAAATAAAATGAAAACAAAGCGTTTCTCTGTAAGCCTCCGGATGCATGCAAGCTGGTTACGTGGGAGAGGGAAAAGTACCCAAATCCATTTATCCAATCACAGCAAAGAGCAGATTGAACTATCTCTGAAATTGCTGAAGTTTGACCTCCACCTCTGGCAAGTTGTTTAATAAGAATTTATAAATTAACCCCAACTAGTGATGTTTAGCAATGACCTGATTTAGTCTTGTCTTTTCGATCTTCATCAGACTGTAAGTTCAAGAGCAGTACCTAAGATGTCCACACGATGTCACCGTTGCATGAGAGCTAGCAACCAACATCAGCTAAAAAAGAAAGTGGAATTTTACCCTGTATATAAGCCAGTGCAGTGGCTCAGCAGGTAGCAGTATGTGCAGCATAGGGCAGGGGGCACTGGCTCATGAGCAGGACTTAAAGACACTGGCTCAGTTAACCATGATCATAACTAACTTAACTACACAGACTTTTTGTACTATGGAATGAAACCTGTGGAAACATGGTAGAGCATACAAGCTCTGCAAATATGAAGCTTGTAGGATCAGTTGAACTTTCAACCCTGGTTGGGTGAGGCTACAGAACTGCTCACTGCTGCTCAAAAAAACCTAAACTCTTTCTCCATAAACCACCGCTCAGTGTGGATGGCGAAGGCTGAGTTGGTTTTGTACGAACACTGGAAGAATCCCCTGGCACCAGAGAGCCTTCCTCAAAAAACAGCTCTGTTTAGACCAAATGGCATCACCAATAAATCAGATCAACCTTTGTGATGGTCAAATGGTCAAATCTTGGTCAGCCCCTGTGAGGACTTTCGCGTTCCTTCTGTATTCAATAACTTCCTGACATTAGATGAGTTAAATTGAATTATACAACATAAGATATATTTAATGGAGCACAACAGTGGTTCAGTGGTTTGACTCTCTGCCATGGATCCATTTGTGTAGAGATTGAACGTTCTCCTTGTGTCGCTGTGGGGTTTCCTCCAGGGACTCAGGTTCCCCCTCACAGTCCAAGAACATGCTGAGGTTAATTGGGGTTACCAAATTGCCCATAGGTGTGTGTGTAAGTGACTGGTGTGTGAGTGTGCCCTGTGATGGGTTGGTGCCCCATCTTGGGTTGTTCCCTGCCTTGCACCTGCAGCCTCTGGCATAGGCTCTGAGTAGGACAAGTGGGTACAGAAAATGGGTGCACAATATACTTAGCTTAATTTTCTTTGTTGTTATAAATGTACAATACATTTTTTTAATACAATGAGCCAGTTGATGTCCCAGTGTTCCATTTTATATTTTACATTTTATAACTACTCCACACATCCCTCAACACCGTGTTTGTTCCTTGCGGACCTGGTGTTGTGATGGATGACAGTGGTGAAGCAGCATTCCTCAGAACTCCGCAGGCCTATGTACAGCAGAATGGAGCTTCCTCTCTGTTGCGTCTGGAGACACCGTCCCTCCAAACAATCCCAGCTTCTGAGCGTAAAGCTTATCTGATTTATCAGCAGGCAGAGTGGAGGGCGGCCAACTTTAACCCCAGTAGGACCTCTTCTGTCCCTATTACAGACAATTAGAACATTTCCTCCAGTGTAAATAGCCATGCTTAAGTGCTGTCTTTATCTCTTTTCCACTTCATCCACCCAATTCTCCTTCTAGTAGTTGCTGTATCTGCCCTCCATCTTGCTATCTATCGATCTCTCTCGCTTCAGTTTGCATGCGTGCTCCTGTGCACACGTGTGGCTTTCCATGTTCAGAGAATGCCCACCACACACCAATCCTTCTTGCGTTTGTTTCTGATTCTTTTTGTTCCTCCTTCTTACTGCAGACTCCATTCTTCCTCATCTTACTGGCACTTTCTGGCACCTCATCACCAGGTATCCGAGACGCCTTCAGGAGTTATTTTTACAGCTCTGCTGGCCGACTTTCCCCCCCTGTGGGTTCCATCCTCTCAAGAAGGTCTGTTTCCTCCATTCCTCCAGCAGATTTACACGATTCGCAGCTATAGATGGTTCTCATCCTTCATTTACGGACTTTACCACTAGTGTGTTGCTTCAGATTGCTTCTTTGTGTCATGTGACCACACTTAGCATCTGTTTACTCAGATGTTATTTGCCCCCAGGAAGTACAGTTGGAGCCCAGAATGACAAGACTGCTCTCCAGGAACAGGGTTGGGCCAGCCACGCAAGCTGAGCTCGGGTGGAGGGTCCTGAGTGGGTGGACATGAGGAGATAAGGAGCTGTGTGATGCAAAGGGCTGGCAGACGGGCATCATTAGGGACCCACGTCAGAGCTGCGCGGAGGAGCATAGTTCAGCACGCCCGATGACACGCACGCACACACACACAGACGGGCCAGAAGTCACATAAGTAAGGGCTTCACAGTTGATAAACACTTAACTCTATTTCCACAATATAGGACATTATTAAAGACAAGTAGCAGGAAAAAATGAAATTGCTTCACTTCCTGACCTGTGCTCCACACAGTGTGTGTGGATGGCAGCCCTGCAGATGCGTAAATATTCAGTCAACATGGCTCATAATCAGCATCCTGTTAACCTCTGGCTCCTCTTATGTTGCTACATTTAGCAACTATGATCACATTTTTTGTGGCTGGTCATGCTCAGCACTGGAAACATGAAAGATGTGAATGTCTTCATCATGCTTGTCTTGCTGGGAGGTTTGAAGATGTTAGAGTATCGTGTGGATCAGTCAGTCAGAAAGAAACACGGAGAATAATAAAAAACAATAAAGAATGTTTCTGTGGTGCTCATTATCCAGCAGGTGTCTATTTCATCGGGTACTATTAGAGCCACACTATTGTTCAGAGTTTTCCCGGAGAGTGGCGAGAAATCATGAAGTTCAGCGGGCTTGGAAATTTCACAACCCGTTGTCGTCCATCTGATCGTCGTAGGGTAAATGTAGAGTTTTCGCAACAGATCAATCTGTTATCTGGTACAGGCACCAGTACACTCTGTCTGACACGCTGAACCATTCTGGGGTGGCTCTGGAGCCTGGGGGGGGGGGGCAGGGGGGCACTGGGAGTTGTGTTGCTCTGGAGAGCTAACAGCATTCCCCTGTTTCTGCTCCACTACAAGTGGCCACTTTGGAGTGTTGACACAGGTGACAAAGGAGGGCGAGGGAGACACGGCACACCCGCTCTCGCCCCGGGGACGCCTGCTCTGCTCACTGTGGTCAGTGCCGGCCTGAGCCAGAATATTCCGGAAACATTCCGACTTGTCGCTGCAAGTCAACCATGTTTATTATGCACCATCTTCAATGATCCAAAAGCCGTGTCTTGCCTAGGATCAGAATACATTTCTCACAGTGCTGTGTGACCTGTGGTTTATCCATCCATCTAACCAGTTGTCTCAGGCAGGATCACCTGTAGTCTCTCCCAGGCAGCACTGGCCACATGGTTGGGCTACACACCGGATGCCAGTGCATTAGAGGAAGCATGCGCTCACAAACACAACCATACCCTAAGGAAACTTAGGGACACCAACCAGCCTAACTGCATATCTTTGGACTGTGGAAAGAAATGTGTATTACCACAGGAGAACATGCAAATGTTCGCAGATAGGAGATGGGAATCGAACCCATACCGCTGCAGTGCCACCTACTGGAATATTTTTGTTCCTAAAATACAGATCACTCTACCTGCTTAGAAACCACAGTATTAATTTACTAACAAATTAAAGTGTTTCACAGCTATATAGTAGAGGATTCCTGGTTGTGTGGATTCCTGGTTGTGCGTGGTGACCCAGTCAAGAAAGTTTGTTTGTAGTGTGAGAAGAACAGACACTTACACAAACATCCACACAGTGCATTCCGCATTTGTCCATCTGGCACTACAGTTGAAATGTATCAGTTGAAGTCGTTAACTCTCTGTGTTGTTTATTTTTTGCATTACGTTTTTAAATGTTTAAAAATGAAGGATTAAAGATCATTTTCTTTGTGGTTTCTTAATTTTGATCAAAACAGAACAAATGTAATGCATAAACTACATTATAAAAAAGGAAAACACATTTTACGTGATTTTAATATTGTTCACTATGTTTACATATATTGTTTTGCATATGCACCTATTTGTCACAGTCAATAAATTAATCAATAAATAGGATCTTTATTTACTGAAGCAGCACGGAAACAGCTAGACTGGAAACTCTGATTTTGTATTTCAGGAATTCCGGAGTTCTGAAAATTACAAGTGAGTCCAGTAACATCAACAAAGAAGAGGGTCTCGCTGGGCACGACTCTGGAAGTTTGTCACATATTTCTCCTTGAGACCCAGTCTGGGGGAGTTAGGGAGGGGCGGGACCCACTGGGGGACGCGACCCCTTATCCGACAGGCTGACAGCGATAAGGAACGCTGAGCATCATTTCCTTAAAAGTGAGGAATCGGGTAGCCAGGGGTAATGGGGAGGTTTGCCCTCGGCAGGTGGGGGTGCAGGGGGCTTTTCAGAGTGAAGGGTGGAGCTTGTTGGGGCTCAGTCTTAAGACTGAGGAATGTTGACAGTCTTCTCTCTCACCCACCCCCAGAATGGTGTCCAGTCCTGGCGACAGTCCACATGTTTCTCGGTGCTGACACCTTCTTATCGGTCCGCTGTGGAGAGGCGTGCGCGGCATGTGACTTTGGGTGACGCTTGGGGGGTCCTGGGGTCGGCAGGGAAGTTGGCCAGGAGAGATAACCCTCAGAAAGTAAAAACCGGAGAACTCCAGTCCAGTCTGGTTGAGGATTCTTAGGTCAGTCCCATTGGAACATGCAGTGCAGCTGGAGACACGCAGAGCTGATTGGTGCTCTGCCCCAGGCTGCTGGCCGATAAGGGGAGCGGAAGGAACAAACGGAGTGGCCCGTGTTGGCAGAGCAAAGCCAGTCATTCGCTGGGCTCTCCCTCCCTTCCATTCCCTTGGCCGCTCCTGTCAACAGTCCTCGGTCCAGCTGAAGATGCTGCGAACCCCCCCATGGGACCCAACACCTCCAGCACATGCTCCTCTGAAAGGTCACTGGCCTCTGTGTGTCCCCCCGCGTTTGATTGTAAATCCATATTGGATTAGTCCAGTGTTTGAAAGACAACAAATCTCGGATCTTCTCATAAATGTCCAAATATAATGAATAAATTGACCTTGTGGGACAAAAAATTATGTTTAAAAAATCCAACTGTAGACCTTAGTCTTTGACATCCTCCAAGTCAAATCTTTTTCGTTTGTGCGCTGGGTCTTTCACATTCTGCCCGTTACCTTATTAATCTCCATAATCGTCCATAATAATCTAAGAATAGCGGAAATTCACCTCTCACAGAAAAGCACTTATTTGCATGCAAGGTATTACCTTCTCCCCTGTCCTGTTCCAAACCTAGCAGGGACACACAAAGTCACATCACCTCCTTTAGACCTTTGATGACTGAAAACGGGAAAGTGGTGATACTGCTGTCCGCTTGCTAAGTAAGACTCCAGCCCTGAACAAAACTCCTGTTGGAACAATGATCAGAAATACATGTGTACATATGTCTGTCCCTGAATCCCTGCTTCCTGCCTTCATCACTCATTAAATGACATTAACAATGTCCTGCTGTACATTATAATTAAATATTCTTGTTCCTGAAATACAAAATATACACATTTACAAACAGTAAACTCGCACATAAATTAAACATCCCCCCCCTCCCCCCCGTGTCTGCCCCACATGTTTCAGGTTTGAATCACCATTAAAAACATGATAAGTTACTCTGATCCTGAGATACCCTCATGCTGTCACCTAGACACTGTGTTTAATGTTTCGTTTTGACTCTGAACAGGATCCTAATTCCAATGGTATCGTTGTTACTGTAGATGCTGGATGCTGTGTAATGGATGTTGTCTTTAATGTGGTTTCCTTTCCTTCGTCATTAGGATCATTTGACAGACTGCACTCAATTTTAACAAGCCCTCCCGGCCACTAGGGGCACTATCTGCAGCCACACTCTGCCACCACCATGCCATCATACTTGTACTTGTAGGTGACCACACCCGTGTCATCCAAATAGAGCAGGGAGATGGGGTCCAGCTTGGTGGGCACACAGCAAGCCCGTGACACCTTCTGTGGGCTCTTGAGGTTCACCAGCGTTTGGACGATGGCGTGTTTAGTGGGTGTTACATGCTTGGTTAGTGGGTAGGAGCAGGTCCCACTACACTCATAAGCCTCATAGCCAGTGGGGGCCAAGATCCAGCTGTCCCACCCAATGTCCTTGAACTCGACATATAGGGATGTCCTTTTGCACTGGCTACCTTTGGCATTGCGCCGGATCCTGGATGTTGTGTCGTAGATGAGGTTGGATCTCATCTGAATAAGAGCCTCTTCATCTTCCTCCTCTTCTTCAGATGCACCATGCTGATCTCCCCACAGTTCATTCAGACCCAGCTCCAGGTTTTCCTGAAGTCCCACCCCTAGGTTCTCATGTTCAATCATTTCATTCAGCTCTCGTTTATCACCACGGTGATCTCCACTCTGATCATCAGAGAAGACAATGAGCAAGGGCTTGTGTTTGGCCTCAGGGCTCATGTCAATGTCCATGTCTCCACCTAACATCCCACCTTCTGCATCTTCTCTGCTTACAAAATGTCCTACTTCACCCTGGGTGTTCAGACTTGCAATGTGTACCTCCAGCCTGTGGGTGGTGCTGTATTCCGATTTGTGCCACTGCCGGACGGCAGCAGTCAGATCGAAGGACTCCCAGCCACTGTCTGTGCCATAGACCTGCCGTGAGGCCAGCTCCACCCATTTCACCGGCTCTCCTTCCTCATCCTCCCCTGGCCCTTCACTCTCCTTCATGTGGCTCTCTGCTTCTTGCTGCTGTCCCCTCACCTCGAAGATGGTTACCTTGCGATCGACGCCAGCATAGAGGCGCCGGTCCCGCTGCACCAAGGTGTAGAGCCGCAGCTGTGCCGCAGTGACACGCTCGTGGTGGGGGATGGACACGTTGAACAGGAGAGGGTGTCTCCTCACCCCACCCAGCCCGACGCTGTCGGGGGAAGAGTCTGCGGTAGATGTGGAAGCAGAGTAAATACAGTAAAATAAAAGCAATAAAAAAAACACACAGGAAGACACAGATCAGTGAAGTGTCACCTCTACTATACGACCATGTAGTCGTGTTTTTGACAACTTTTGCTCTCTATGACTACTTAACGCATCATAAACATAAACGGGTCTGTGATTTGGACTAAGCTTTATATGCACACACATATAGTTTAATATTTAGTTTAATAATGGCACAGTGGCGCAGGGATTGGCTGCTGCCTCACACCTCTGGCTTTGAGAGCTCAGCGTCTGTGTGTGGGGTCTGCATACTCACCCTGTGCTGCACAGGTTTCCTCCAGTAGTCCAAAGACAAGCAGTCTGGCTAATGTGCTAATCATAATGTGTCTCTAAATTGTCCACAGAATATTTTTGAGTGCATGTACTGCATGTAACCTGCGATGGCCAGGGGTGCACCCAGATTTTTGCCCTAACCAGGAGTTAGAGGACAGGTGGATGCATTTGAAATCATGTGCATGCAGCATAAATTTATGAAGGGAAAAAAAACACATGTAATATCCTTGGTTGACTGAAATAGCTTAGCAGTTTCATTTTTATGCATTAACATTATATTACATTAAATCACGTTATATTACACAATTCATACCATTATTTAGAAAGCACTGCATGATTTATGCTTGCATGCAAGTTGTATCTAGAGATGTATAACTTGACACTAAATTATAAAGTGAAACTCCCAGATTAGTTGTCACTAGTTAAATCTAAATTCAGACAAAGAAAAAACCGCTTACTGCTTTTCAACCAACTCTGCATCTGAGCCACTGGTGTAATGAACCACCAAAGCAGGCAGAGATGACGATGTTTCTGCCACTGACCCTGAAGTTCACCACAAACCAGGCCTTAATTATCAGCTTTTATCTGATCCACCCGAAAGATATTTAGCAAAATATCCTCTGCCGAGAAGCGGACAAACCACTCCTGTACTGGTGCTAAAACTGCACACTGGGAACAGTGATGGTGAAAATGAAATCTGTGACCAACATCGCCATTAATCCACAATAATATGGGCTTAACTTTGTGTAAACGTGTATAAAAGGCAGAAGCTCAAAATGCAGAGAGCTGTGGAATTTCTAGGTGAAGCTCGGTGTGAAACTTAGGGACACGGGGGTGGGGGGGTACCTTCATTCTTGAAGCTACGGATAATGTTGGCGGAAGGCATGGCGGTGCGGTCGCTGGCGAAGCGGTTGTAGAGCTCCAGCATGTACTCTGGTGTCTCCACACGAGACCTTCTGGCTTGCAGTGCTGGGCCCATGCCTGACAGATTGAAGGTTCGCAGGAACTGTCCCCTCAAGGTCTCCAAGAAGCTCTGCATGTCCAGATCTTCATCCTGCTCCAGCAGCAAGGAGTCCATGGAACCCCCCCGGTTCTCGGCCATCTCCGGGGCCGCGATGGGGCTGCCCCGGCCCCAGCGGGGCCAAAAGGGGAGAAGTAGAAAGAAGAACGTTACGTAGATGCCCCACAGTTGGAAGATCCGAACCATAGCCATCGTCACAGGAGAGTTCGGCGTTCGGAGTAGTTGAGGATTCGTTTGGACTTTGTAAGCTCTGCAGGTGCGGCTCAGCGGAGCAGCATGAACACAGCAGTGGTGCCACCTCAGAAACCTGGGGCTCAGCTCGCCTTCACGCTCTTTGGGGACGTCGTTTTGGCAAGGGGTTAAAAAGCAGGTTTGTCCTTCTTGATCTTGTGATTCGGTGGAGAGGGCAGGGCTGTGGCGCTAACCCTTTCTGCAGATAAGTGTGGAGAGTTCACCTCTCTCTGCTCCTCTGGCTCTTTTATGACCACCAGGTCTTCTGGGGAACTTCTGTTTCTCCCTTATATCCCATGCGTGCCTTTGATATATTTTTCCGGAAACTTGAAGTTCTGGCAAGAGCGTGGTCCAGCTTCGTTCTGCTGTGGCATCTCTTTTCTTATGGTTTTCCTTCCCCAAGCCTCTCTTCCCCTTGCTCTCTTTCTTTCTCACTCTTATCTCTCAAATGGGAAGCTCTGAGTTTTTTTCTGTGTACATTGTTATCTGCCTTTTTCCTTAATGAGGTCTTTGTAAACATGGTTGGGATTCGGGTTGCGATGGCTTCCTAGTGAGTGTGTTCTGTGGCTGGGGTGGGAGAACATGGGAATCTTGTTTGAAAGTTTGTTTATTTTTTGTAAATGGGTGATTTGGAAGGATGGATACTTGCTTCATTGACCATGTTCTTGACATTCAGGAGCACAGCCCCCCAGAAGCAGCATTCGGAATGAAATAAGGGCTCAGAGACTTCAAAGTTTTTGTTGAAAGACGGTAGGCAGACTCAAGGTCTAGGTGATACCAGATATGAATTTTATGATGGGTTAAGAAGAAGACCCAGGCAAATGGACTTTTACTATCTTTCTGAAGAACAATGCAGCGAGACAGAATCAGAATGTCTTAGAAGATGCATGTTAGATGCAACCTCTGCAAACGTCTGTCTGAAGCTTTGGGGGCTGCAGCTTTTTCCACCATCTGCCTGCTATGGTCTCCAAGAACACTCATGTGCTCAAACAGGTGTCACAGGGTTAGGTGAGAGATGCAGTCAAACCTCGGAAGTTTCTGGAACTTCTGCTGATTTGTGCTTGGCTGCGTTTCAGCAATCAAACACCTAGAAAAGGCAAGGTGAGCTGAGACTCTTCTGTGAATGTCAAGTATCTCAATACGGACTCGCAGGTCCGCTGAGGGACTTTCAAAATAGCTGCCGTGAGGCCAGTCAATGGCCACGACCCTCGGGTGGGTGTTGACAACGTGATAAGCGTGGCAGTTTGGAGCTGAGGGTGATAGTGTTTGGGTCTCCATGGAGACCTGGGGATAACACAGCCCAACAGTCATGTGCCTCTCTCGCTCCCTGCGGAGAAGAGCAGGAGATCCTCCGAGATTCCAAAGCAGCTCTGAGTGTGAACCATTTACGGTTCTAGCGAATGCTGTCCAGGCGCTCGTGCACGTTTTTCACAACCACTTGGGTGGTGTTGACCTCCCAGGGCAGCCAGAAGACGTGGGAAAGCACGGGCTCCATCCTCTGGTGACCACTCCCCAGTCATCTGGACACTTGACAGACATGCTACTATCTATTCTGGAGCGCCTTACATAATGCCCCCGTCTAATGAGCTGGGTCTCTTCTGCTTGTTTTGGGGTGTGTGATAACAGCTGTTCCCCACCACACACACACACACACATACACAAACACACACGCATACTCAAGTGAGCCCCCCCAAGGAGCACTGGGACCAACCATCTAATGACATTCCTGCCATTTCTGTCTTAGCTTCAGCCACATTTTATCTGTCCTAACCCACTCTCTGAGCTTAACCCCCCCCCTTTCCTCACAACACCACCCCTACCCCCATGAAGCTACTGTGCTGATAACCTGACATTGGGATCACCTGGCATCCAGGCTGTGAAAGGCTCACTGCCATAGGGAAAGGAAATAAGGCAGCTAACCAGGGAAGAGTCTGGGTGAGGTGAGTCATGTGCACATGGAATGGATTGAAGAGATACTGGTGATGTATGAAGTGAAAGTTTTGGGGACAGGCCGGAGGCACCCTTGGCTTTCCTAGAATTCAGGGTGGTGCATGTATAGACTGTCCTGGGTTCACACCACATTTACTGGAAGATCTCGAATCACTGAACCATCTCAGACCATAGCTTCTACCACACAATGGTGGGTGGTATGCAGAGGTGGAAAGTTCGGGTTCAGCAAGTAAAAATCCAGACCAAGATTTAGTTTCAACCAACCAACTGAATACTTTGTGAATGATACTCAATTGGTTGGTTGAAACTAAATCATAATCTGGATTTTTCTTTCCTGGAACTGAAATCTCCACCGCTGGTAGTATGTGACGTAGTGGATTAGGCTTCTGTTCTTGTCATCAGAAGGTTGCCAGTAAAAATCCCTTCCTTGGTAGAATAATCACATTACCATTGAGCATGGCCCTTAACACAATGCCTCCATAAGGTGATGAATATCCGTTTTTTTCCCTTATGGGGACCAGTGTGTGTGTGTGTGTGTGTTTGTGTCTCAAAGGAAAGCAAGATGGGATATGACATGAGAAGCAATTCCAATATACCTGTATTTGCATAAATGGCAAATAAAGCATAATTTCATCATCATTTCACAACAGGTTATGAAATATGAATAATACTGACAAACTTTCCAGGTATATTGGTGAAGTTGAGAAAATATGACTCTCATAAAATTCTCAGACTAAAAAGGCTAAAAAGCTTGTACTTTATTTAACCTCAGTCTTAAGTCTTACTCGGCCATATCCTCTTCTAACACACGTCACACATATGAAAAGCCGGACCTGAAATTGCATTTGGCCCAGACAAAATAGAAAGCAGGCACAGTGAGAGACGTTCTCCTAATGATACATTTCCAGCCTTCGCTTCTGCTTTTGAGGTAAGTCTTCTTGAAGTAAGCTAAGCAACATTTTGAAAGACAGCCAGGCGCTTCACTCAGGAAAGAGCCCTCTGCCTGCTTGGAAAGGCGGGGCTTCTACAATGAGAGCGTGCAGGTGAGACCTTTAAAGTGCTCAACAACTTTAGCACCACGACTTTGCATCTCCGCCATGCTCTGTGTCCCTGCACCATGCTCCAGGTCCACTTGGACCATATTTGGACTGCGTTCATTGACCCGGAACCACCACGAGTTTACGCCCGTGGCAAATGTGTTCCAAGAATGTCAACGACGAAGGACCGGTTGACCTCTGACCCTCAGAGTGTGTAGGGGCCACTACGGTGGGCCGCCTCTCGGCCTGGGGAGAAACTCCTGGATCTCTCGGTCCAGCCGGCGGTTGCGCCTCTGGGCCTCATCTTGGCTCTGCTCTGCATTACGCAGCCGGATCTCCAGTGCCGCACTGTGACGCTTCTCTGCCTCCAAGGCTGCCTGCAGCTCCTTCACCATGGCAGTGAGCTCGCTGTTCTTCTGCAGAAGGCTGTGAGGGCGGCAGGGAGGAAGGGAAAGTGACTGGTAGAACCCAGCTAACCTCCGACTGCTGGCTGTTTGCATGGTCACTCGTCGATACCCAGCGCTGCTGCTCACCTGCTGATGTGGTCCTCAGACGAGTCCTGGCTGCTCTGCTTCCTCCCAGGCTGCTCCTTGGGCTTCTTTGCATCTGCACACGCCTCTAATGACTCTTCCCTGGATGACTGAGAGAGCACCAGGGAGCTCCCACTGCTGCTGCTGCTGCTGCTACTGCGCCTCCTGTCCGGGGGGGTGACCTGTATCGCTATGGCGTCCCCGGTACCCACACACCCACCCTTTCCAGCCGAGCCTGCCCCTTCTGGGGGAGTGACCTGTGTCGGCACGGCATCCTTGGTACCCTGACACGTGCCCTTTCCTGCTGAACCTGCTCTTTCAGATGGCGCAAGGTTTTGCAGGCCCAGAATTTCAAAGATGTCCTCTGAGAAGGTCCCTCTCTGGTTGCCCTCGTCCAGAGACAGCATGGGACTAAGCACGTCTCCCCCTCGTGTGCCCCGGCTAGGGTAGGAGCAGGTTGAAGCCGGGAGGGTCTGCGTGCGCTTGCGAGGGCTCCCACTCCCTGACCATGGGTCCATAGCTGAGGAGCAGGGGGAAATACAGGAAGCAGATGCGTCCACAGTGGCCTCAGACACCTCTCCTTCCTCTCTCACACTCCCCAGTGTCCTGGCCTCATCTTCCTCGGGGACCTCAGACAGAGGCAATACATCGGGCTGTAAAGACAGTGACAGTGAACACCTTGGTGGGGTTTGTCAGGGATGTGTGCCAAGGGTGCCAAGTTGTGAGTATCTGTGAGTAGTGACCAAATATTCCTCATAATGTAATAAAAAAAATAATTATTTCACATTGTGGGGACCATTTTCAGGTCCCCACAATGATCTGTGAATGCAATCAAAAAACTAAAAATGCCTAAAGTCTCGTATTTTGTTTGATTACTTTATAGTTAAGGTTAGGGCTGAGCAAGGGTTAAGGTCATCATGTTGATATTAGAGTTTTCCCCGTAGAAATGAATGGAGAGTCCTCACAAAGAATAATGACAAACCTGTGTGTGTGTGTGTGTGTTTGGGTTCCAGTGTGGTTTGGGTGAGCACCACCTGTCTGAAAGCCCACATTCTGAATCTCTGTCTGTATGATTTAGCATGCATTCAGTTGCAGTCATATGATTGGCTCTCGGCATTAACGAGCAGGTTACCTAATAAACTAGCCTCTTAGAATGGGCAACACGATCAGCACAACCTGGTTAGACTCACTGAAGTAGAGCAGAAGTCGGCAGAATCCCACCCCACGAAGCTTCGGGGGGCGCTGGCTTTGCTCTCGCTGTTTTTGGAGGGCGGAGGGGGGGTCACGTCCTTGGAGGGGGGAAATAGCTCTTCATGCTGCCGGATCATAGCTGTCATCAGCTTTTGTATCTGTGGAGTGCCTGCGTGGAACACACAGCATCCGCACGCATGCTGGAAGGCTGGCTGGAAGGCACGTAATCGACCTGTGTGTGTGTTTGTGTGTGTGTGAGTGTGTGTGTGTGGGGGGGGGTGCTCACTCTTCATCATGGTGACGGGGTCCTCGATCTGGGGTTTGAGTAGGTTCACCCCAAAGACGGTGGCCAGATTCTCCACACTCATCTTGTTTACCTTGGAGTTTAGCTGCACCTCATACAGGAACCTTCACAGGGTCAAGCAAACACACTCAGAGTCAGGCATGCGGCAGACTGCAGGCCGACTGGCGACTGAAAAGCAACGTGGATATCAAAGTATCGCACGCCACTTCAAAGTTAACCAGACAGTGTAACAAACCATTTTGGTATTAAGGCAGCAATTACAAGCCAACAACAAAATATTACTGCATGCACATCCCAGAGACACGAAAATCAGGCAGAAGGGCATCCTGTTGCTGGGCATCTGGAAAAACTGCCTGTTGCTGGACTGAGTTGTAGTAGGAAGTTCAAAAACATACCTGCAGACGTAGCTGAGAAGGTTGTAATTGGCTTTTGGTATAAGGGAGATCTGCATCTCCAAAGCATCCCGGCCCTGAAAGCAGGACCAGCGACATGTGACTATCACTGTTAACCTGATACACGCTGAAGCTAAATCTCCAGGCAAAATCCCTGTACAGACCAACTTATCCAGCTGGGGATTATTCAGTGAGAAATGACACCTAAGTGTGACGCAGATACAGCCGCTATTGGGTGTGGCTGCTTTTTATTCCAAACAAGATGATCTGTGTCATACCTGCTCTGTGTTGTTTTGGTTTTTTTGTATTCTGAACACTGTGCAAACACTAAACATTGTCCAAACAGTGAATACTGACTTGCTGAACACTGCCCAAGCACTGAACACTGATATGCTGGACACTGTCCAAATATTGAATACTGACTCATTGAATACTGTTCAAATACTGATACATTAATGCTTTTCTTTATGCTGTAAAGCATGACAATTCCGATTCTGAACACTGTGCTAACACTGAATACTAGGGATGGTAAAATTGAACAACTGACACAGCCTGCACTGTCCGCTGCAGTTATCCAGTAACACTCCGGGGCCTGGCCTGCACGGTCCGCTGGAGTTATCCAGTAACACTCCGGGGCCTGGCCTGCACTGTCCGCTGCAGTTATCCAGTAACACTCCGGGGCCTGGCCTGCACTGTCCGCTGGAGTTATCCAGTAACACTCCGGGGCCTGGCCTGCACTGTCTGCTGCAGTTATCCAGTAACACTCCGGGGCCTGGCCTGCACTGTCCGCTGCAGTTATCCAGTGGGAAGCAGCTGGCCAGGGTTACATAAACCTTTAATTAACAGAAACCCTTTATTATTTAGAAATGTGAACAATATTTATATATGTAGATTGATTTCCCCGCTCTAAAGTGTTTCTCAAACACTCGCTCTCATTTCCACTTCTCCATTGTTGATAGTGGCTGATTCACTGCAAGTCTCTAGGCCGAGTTTCGCAGGAGTTGGAGTTGTGTCTGTCAATGCATCGCATCATTTCGTGTCGAATCGCGATAGGGGTGAATCATGCTGTATCACAACAGTAGTAGTAGTTGCTTCATACGTATCAAACGTAATGTGTTGGATCTTTGGAGATCCATCAAGAACACTGAGCCCCTGAACACTGTCCTAACACAGGACATTATCTTAACACTCAACGAAAAGGTCATTAAAAAGCTGCTTTTCAGAGGTGTTCAGGCTCTTAGAGTCTGTCGGCAGGAGGTTGAAACACAATTTCCATTTGAGAGATGAGAGATGAAAGTGAATCCGAAAACTTCTGAAGAAATGAAATATGGCTCATGCAAATGATGTGGTTGGGCGCCACCTGCAGGTGGAATCATATATGTGAAACTAACCAGCTAACCGTATGACGCTTTGAAAAAGGTTGAAGCCTGATGAATGTCATAACCATGCCATAAAGTGGTTAGTGCCTTTCTGGCTGTGATGATCAAGTCTATGTGAAAGAAGCTCTTAATAAGTCGAGAATGCCTGTGTTCACATTGTTCACATACAAACATTGCAATACTATAGCCCCCATGCGGTGGGGTGGAGCACCTGCTGGATGCAGGACGATCAAAGCAGGTAGCCTTTCACCTGCGGTACGCTTTGATCGACATAAAGGGATTCTCCTACCTCCCTGCCATTGGGATTCAGCTGGTGTGTGCAGTCCAGGAAGCTTTGGTACTGCCCACAGGGCACCACAGGCTCCGGCAGCTCTCGCAGGTACAGCTTCAGCAACGATGCCACCGTGTGAACGTCTGTGTCACTGCAGAGCAAAGCGAGTCACACTGACACCTCGGGCACAGAAACGGCAGCTCTCTTCACATGTAAGATTCCACTAAGGCCTCGAAAGGGCAACGGGGGGGGATTTAATTTATGCACCATGAGTCGCACTGCCTGCCAGTCTCATGGCGTTTGCTGAGCAATCAACATCGGAGAGGTCGACGTCAGAGACGGGATGTGGTTAAGGTGGCAGGGTAGGGCAAAGTAGGGTGGGAAGAGCGCAGAGCTGTTCCTGCCGCCTATCTGTTGATCAGTGTGAGTGTATGAGCATGCATGCCTGTGAACGACTCTTAGCGTTACTTCCTCAAGATCTGCCGACTGCAGTGCAGAGCTGACTGTGCCTGACGCCTGAGTTCTGATCGCTCATATGAAGCTTTATTT
>JAODUD010000040.1:21238005-21249041 GCA_026784285.1 Stomatorhinus walkeri | reverse complement strand
CCCTCCCCCCAGCACCACACTCACCATGTAAAACTGCAGCCTGTAGTGTTTCTTCACCAGGCTCAGCACGAACATGCAGAAACCTGACAGGAGACAGTGAAACAGGAGAACCATGGAGACTAAGCGTGACAGTGGGACAGTGGGCTGTGGTCAGGATGGGCTCTTAGACTGACAGCGGAAACAGGGCCTCCAGACCTACAGGGGGCAGCCTCACCATCTGGGTGGGCTCTATGGGAGCCAATGAGAAAGTGATTAAACCAGTAAATGCCAGACAGTACCCAGTGACCTGACCCCAATGGTTTTCCCTTATTCCCCGGGAGTGGTAAGTCAGTCTGGACACACTGGAATCTTGGAAAAGAACATAATCAGCACAAGACAAAAATGTGAGAATGTTTCTAAAATTTATTTAGGCAGAACTAACTTCATCCTAAACACGGTTTCGTCAGACCCGCGGCCCAGAGATCAGGGGGAAAAGGCAGGAGCGGCCAAGGGTGAGGAAGCCGCAGGCCTGCGCTCGAGAAATGGAACAGAACAGAGCCGCAAGATGCAAGGGCCCTAACCACTTCCTGTTCGTGGAGGTGACAAACAACCCTCTTTCACGGTGATGCTTTCCTGACACTGTGTGAATAACCATAGAAGGACAGACTCCATTACATCGAGACTGAGCGACAGAACAGACAAGAGATGAGGGCACATACTGACATTGCGGAGCTTTACTGCCCATTACAAAAAAAATCTTCTGCATGTCACATGAGTGGAGACATTACATCAGGGAAGGGAGAGAACTGGGCATGAGAGCCCAAGGTTAGTGTTCAGGCTGATTGTGAAACGGGAGTAAACCGGAAGGCGCCTGGGGTGAGATCTCCCTCTACAGGTAGAGGGTGAAAGTTATTAAAAAATAAAATGATATCACAGCAGGCATGGATCAGGGTGAGGTCTCACCTGTCAGGTAGAGGGCGAAGGAGATGAAGCGATGGTATTTGCTAAGGATTCGCAGCGGTTCTTCCCGCTGCACCAGGGTGAAGAAGTAATCAGTCACCGTCTCGCCATAGAAGAAGTAGTTAACGCAAAGCAGGAAGTACCTGAATGGGGAGAAGAGGAGAGTACAGGTAACCAGGACAGACAGCACAGTCACAGCAGTGGATAGTGCTTCCTGTTTACTCCACCACACTCGACTTCACAGGAAAGCCCAGCAAATTTCAGCTACGTTTCATACATTCACACTGTTGATGATGTACAGCGATCAGTACCAGTTTCCCTCCGCGCGCTGACATAATCACAATCTGCATCACTATGTGTCTCACAGTCATGTGATCCTGAAAAACCTACATCATCATGCAGCGCTGAAAGGCTGAAATGGCACCGCGGGTCTGCAGTGAAAACCGGGTCAGGCAAGGACAGCGTGCAAACGCGGACGACGCCATAAGACGTTAACGACGGGATGCCCACAGAACATAAGACGCCTGCAAAGCTTATGACATTACTATTTGCTACACATTTTCAAAACATTAAATCAGTAAAGTCATACACAATCACTACAATATAACTTATCAGTTAACTGTTTGCTTGTTTGGCTTTTAGGTTATTTTAGAGTAATTTTTTTTATTATTAATATCATCATTATTATTATTATTATTATATTTTTGTCTTTTAAAACTGATTTTAATGTCTTATTTAAACGTGCTCTTCTGTCTTTGCAAAGCACTTTGAATTGACTTGTGTCTGAAATGCCCTAAATAAATACACTTGCCTTGCCTCACAGCGTAAACGGTCAATAGCCAAAGGGGTAAAAGTGAACCAGGCCAATGAAAAGGAATTCATCTGGAATATAAACAGGAATATAAACTGTAGGAGACAGTGTGTGTGTGCGTGTGTACTGTGTGTGCGCACACGTGTCACTCACCAGCTCAGTGTCCTGAACCAGGGCAGATGGTAGGAGTGATACACACTGTAGCCAATGGTGATGATCTCTTGAAAACATTTGATCTGCACACATAGGACCTGTTTAAAGGGAAGGGAAAGTCACACACCATGAGACACACTACCTGAACGCAGAGTGACGCTGGCTCCTATCCTGCGAGTATGGGATCAGGATTAAAGTGACATGATAAAGTGACCTGGCACTATGGTGTCGGGAAAACTGCCTCTAGCTGTGTGTCAGCAAGACTAAGGAGCTGGTGGTGGACTTCAGAAGGAGACATGTTCACAGACCCCTCACCATCAGTGGAGCTCCAGTGGAGAGGGTGAGCAGTTTTAAATACCTGGGCATCCACATCTCTGAGGACCTGACATATCTGTGCTCTGACAAAGAGGGAAGCAGCACCTGTACCACCTGAGGCAGCTGAGGAAGTTTGTGGTTCCCTCTGCTGTCATAAAGGCTTTCTACTCGGGCTGTTGAGAGCGTCCTCACACAGAACATCTCATCCTGGTTTGGGAAGAGCTGTGTGCAGGACCGGAAAGCCCTGCGGAGAGTGATGCGGGCAGCTGAACGCTGCTGCAGGGCGGCTCTCCGCTCCATGCAGGACATTTACATCAGGAGATGTAAGACCAGGGCAGCATGACTATCAAGGACTTGTCTCACTCCGATAATGGACTGTGCAAACTCCTGCATTCAGGCAGAAGGTTCCGTGTCATTATGGTCAAGATGGAGAGACTCAGGAGAAGTTTCTATCCCCAGGCGATTCGACTCCTCAATCAAGACCATGCCACTCTCCCGGTCATAGTGTTATGGTTATCAGTTCAACCTTACACTGCTGTGCTGACACTGCACACTGCACTTTTAAAACTGGATATAAGCATTTTTTTGCACAGTATTTCATTTCCTCCTGTAAAATTGTATAAACTCTCTTTGTAAATTCATAGGATTTCTTTTTTTCTGTTTTGCGCTCTCTATATTTTATTTACAGTATATTTTACTATTTATTTTCTAGTTTTTCTTATTTAAAGTATGAGCAGTTCAGGATACATTTCACTGCATGTTGTACCTGTATAACTATGCATGTGACAAATATAGAATCTTGGATCTTAATCTTAAATCATGGCGGCCAGGGGGGCTGGGGGATCTCGCATTAGACTCAGCCTGTGAGAGGACAGAGTGCACCGGGGAGGGATAGGGAGAGAGTTCAGCTCAGCTATGGAGCCCCAGCTGCAGCAGGCAGGCTGTCCATTCCATCTGAGACAGAACCCTGCCCACTGTTACCCTTGGGGGGAGGGAGGGGGGGGATCCACTTACAATCATCATGAGCACCATGGGGCCCAGGTAGATGATGAAGAAGAAGAAGGAGATCATAGCCAGCGTGAGGATGCCCCGCACCCACCAATTCTTCCAGCTGAAAAGCAGCAAAATCTCAGCGTTAGTGTGAGACCTCTGGGCTCGAACCCAGGCTGAGACCCGCGCAGCAGGTGGTCCATCAGGTGACCGGATGACTGACAGGTGCTCATGGCTTATCAGAAGGTCTGTCATCGGGAAGAGAATGAGGCATCAGATGCCACTGTCTGTAACACACACACACACACACTATGAACCAAGTTACCGTGATGAAAGGCCAGAGAGGGCTTTGTTGAGAACCTCCGGGGTGTCGTCAGGGGGGACAGGAACGTCGGGCATCCCAGTATCCCCCTTGGCCTCGCTGTCCGAATGAGCATCTCCATCAGGTGCCAAATCTTTGTCCAGACCCTGGGGACAGATGGGGGATTTGATGATCATATGACTCCGTGTTCCTCAACCCGGTCCTCAAGGACTCCCAGTCAGTCCACATTTTTGCTCCCTCCCAGCTGCTGGTAGGGATTGCCTGGCAGGGAGCTGGGAGGGAGCAAAAATGTGGACCATCTAAGAATCTAGGCTGACAAACACTGACTGTAATGTACAGGAAGATCAAGCGAAAACCAAATCTGGAGGCTCTTCATCGCCTACCCAAAAACGGAAATATCCATGTCAAACAGCCGGCTGTGCTCACATCTTAATATTACTTCATTTTACTTTCTCACAATTATGAAATGCAGTGCAGTGTCTGAAGGAAATTGCATAGCTGTAGGTGTGAAAACAGGCTCTTCACGTTTTCATGGTGGGGGGGGGGGGGTACACCTGTTTTGACTCTAACGCTCTCCACCTACAGCAAGGCAGAAAACCACATGCCTAAAATATAGCTCCCACAACTGAAACTATAGGCGGAAAATTTGAGCCAATCACACCTTGTTACGCGAGCGTGTGTGCGTGCGTGTGCGTGCGTGCGTGAGAGAGAGAGACGCAGCACAAGGTGAAAAAATTCCACAAACAGGCTGCTGCACTTCAGGAGACCATAAACATGATTTGGCACATGTTTATTACTAAAATAGACAAATTTTATAAGACTGTAAACCCTATAGTTTTTCTTTGAAAAATGTTTAAAACTATTCTGAACTGACATTCAAACTCACCAATTGCTGGGCTGATAATGGATTTAACTAAATTGATGCCGGGTACAAGACCCCGCAAACGACGTCTGCTGAATGTGAACTTGATCCGTCTTCCTGAGTTTATGTCGGTGTTCAATGAGCGTCATGTTTCATATTAGTGCACAAACAAAAAAAATGTATAAAATAAATCATGTTTTAGTATTTCTTTCACAGATTTTAAAAACTGTCATGCTTACACAGCTCTGTCAATCTTAAAAAAAAAGTTGTTCAACAAAAAAAATTAATAAATAAAAATCAAAGGGTCCATATCAAAGTGCCACCTAAATAAAAGAAGCCACTTTGGGTTTAATTTTGACGCTATATTTTCTCAAACTTTTTAATAAGTACCAGGAACCATATTACAAATGTTAAAAACTCAAGAATGTGTTCTTACTCCTTCATTATGAAGTAATTGAATGAAAATAGGCAATTCACAAACAGAACTTAGGGGACGGAGTCCAAATATTGGTCTTTCTGAGCAGAAATCTGTCTCCACAATGTAATACAGTAAATAGTATACAGTAATAAATTATTGAATTACTTTGGGCATGGCACTAGCACAGGGGAGCTGACATCACTAGCGGCAGAGTCTGGACCCCCCCTGACTGCATCTCTACCCTTCAGTAACCGGATCGAACTACATGCGGCGTGTTCATCAGCAGCATGCCTGTTACCGATAGCCACAGATTAACACGCACTCTGCTGATCCCAACACCCCCGCACACACACACACACACACGCAGCATCCGGGTGAGGAGACCTCCAGGCCATGGAGACCATATCCTGTCACTCAGGATGTTGGGATTAAAAACTAACCAAATGCAAGACTTTTTGGAGAGAAGACAGCTTCCTGCAGGAAAGCAGATGCTGCCGGCAGCAGCCTGCAGATTAGCACACGCTCTGCAGTGATGTAAACGGCTCCGCTCACACACATCTGTTTCACTCTATAGTTCACAACATGCACCTTCTATTTAAAGAACTAAATTAGGAACCCATCACTAAATTAGGACTCTCACTCAGGAAGACAGACAAGTTCAGCTTCTACAAATCCCACCATTCTCATCAGCCAATAGGAAACACGCGGGCGACCTTAATTCAGCAGCACAAGGGAGAGCAAGCGCCGCAAAAGCACTGCCAGAACACTAGGGGGCGTCGCCTCAGAGGAACACGCTTTAGAGCAGAGAGCCATCAATGATCAGCAGCTAAAAGGATTCAAGATACTGCATTTAAAAGTATTCAAATTTTCTGCGCAGCAGTGACCTGCTAAGGGGGCAAGCAGTTGGGTCAATTTGCAAGGCAAAATAAACACTCACAATGAACCGCCCGACAAGCCTAGATGGAAATGATGGGATTCTTCATCTTTGGCTATAATGCCTTTAAGTACCTCCTACACAATGCACCAGGGGCATCGGGAATCTGGATCTGTGACCGTACAAGCCACACTCAACCATCACCCCCCCACCAAATTTCCTCTGTGGTTTCACATATCAATGCTCATGTATAATGGATTACAAGCACAAGCTCCAGGACACACACACACACACAAGCACAAATACACACACTCACCAGGCATTTAACCCTTTCACGTCAGAAATCGTAAACCCCAGCATATCAGTATCATAAGCAGGAAGCCACAGGCAGTATTTTCCATCTGAGAGCAAGTGATCAGATCACCAGCAGCTTTAAAGTAATTTGCACAAAATGAAGGACCAAGAGTTAAAAAAAAATTGTCTATCTTTGGAGTTGCTTCGGGGTTTTAAAAAATCCAAGGATTTCTGAAAGAGTGAAGCAGCAAATAAACAGTCATTACCCATTTCAACAAAGAAAATTACTTACAAGGAGAGAGAGAAGCAGTGACAGAAAGGCCAGCTGCAGCCAGAACTGTGCTCACTCAAACAGGCCTTCAGACTGCCTGGATCCCTACAGTGTCTATCAATTAAAATCGGAACGAGAACATCCCAATCCCCCGACGGTACCTCCTTCGCCACCACAGAGCTAAACGAGGGGAAAGCCGGAAGGCGGGTAACAAGATATTACATAATCCAGAAACTGGCAACAAGCTGCTTACTGGGACAAACTCGGACAGCCAAAAGCAACAGAAAGAGCAACTATTAAATCAAGAGGAGTCAACCTCTTCCATTCAACGCTAAAACCTCGGGTTCATGCATTCCGTTCTGAATCTGAAATTTTGTTACTGAAGCATCATCTTCCTTTTTAAGTAAGATTTTACATCTTGTCTCCTCTCCTTTAATATTTAAACAACAATAAAACCTGACACTGCAACATTGAATCCGAATTGTGTTTCAGACTAAATTTCAGGGATACTGTGTGGTGATACATTACTTCATTACTTTGGGCATCTGCTGACAGAATGAAACAAATGGCTGAAGATTTCACTACATCCTTATCTGACCTCCCAGCGAAAGGCTGCCTTGAGCTCGGTTGATATGCATTCCCAAACACATACAACCCGCCCATGCATCTTTTGTAACTTCAATATCAACTACAGGGTGTTGGTGAGCCTGAAATCACGGGGAACCCTTTTGCCGATATTATCAGTTAAATATACAGTATCTTTATTAACTTCTACATAAAATATCGCGCAAAGTTGTATTTCACAGTGCAATACAAGGTCTTCTAACAAACGCCAAAACGGAGCTACAGATCAGTCGCATCACAAACAGACAAGGTAATGGCCGTGATGGCCGCTGACGTCACTATCCAGAAACCATGGTAACGGAGCAAATGTTTTTTTTCCTACCCCTGTTGTGGACCTAAGCGATGTTTATGATGTTTACGAAGCCGATGTCGCGGAGAGGGATATCGGCAATTCGATCAATTTCCCAATAAGATTTGTTGTTTTTCAATGGCGATTGAGGGGTGAGGATGAGGCACACGGCCGTGTTCAGTATCATTTCGTAACACCTCGGACAGCACGCGATCATGTCACTTCCCAGCGACGGCGGCTACACGGTTAGACGAAGTGCTTGATCTGTAGAAACACGCTCGCAAGCGGATCGGAAAACACCCACACCCCGTCTGACTTCGAAACGCAGCGCGGCCCGTGCTTAGGGCAAACCTGCTTGGGCAGACTTCAGCAAATGGCATTTCAGATATTAAAGAACACGATTTAAAATGACTACGCTTACTTATCTTCATGCATAATGCCTTCGAGATTCTCAGATTCTGTAATAAGTGAATACGACGCAGCGATCGGATATCCGACTCTATCGTCTAAAAAATGTCACTCATTGATCTGCAAGCCACACGTTTCACGACAGTTAATAGCTAGCTCCTACTTAGTGGCGAGCTGAATTAACCATGTTAACATACGTACGCAAAGTTTACAAACTATGACCCAATGACAAATTTAATTTAACAAAGAAATAAGCGAAAACTTTGGGGCGTTATCCAGTTAGTTGGGATTACTAAGCAAGCGAGCGCCCAACTAGTGAACTGCAGCATCAACCTTGGCTGCCTAGTAGTTGTGTAAACAGAAAAATGCGGAGTGACAAACGTGAACGAGATGGCTTCACCCGCTGTCACATGGCTGATGGCCAGTCGGCTTTAATGGCCAGCTGCGCAGCTTCCCGATAATCGATAATCTTACGTTAGACAGAGAAGACGCGCTTGCCTACCCTGAAATCGTCCACTGCTTGCAAGTCGGTCTCCGCCGGGCCACGATGCCGCAGCTCTGTCATTGCAACAGCTGGGACTCAGGCAGCAAGAGCCGCGCCCCTGTGTTATTACTGCTGCGATAGCGACGTACTTAAAGCTATACTGAAAGCTCGCTGGCCGATCTTTGCAGCTGGCTGCGTGGCTATATGCACAGTCCCGCTCTGCCGCCTTCCTCAGCTCGGACGTTCGCGGAGTTTCTCCGGACGACTCCTCGTCTCTCGCGAGGTTTGCGCCGTTCAGTGCCCCGCGCGTCCCCGCGCTGCGGAAGGCCTTTGCGCGTGACCGTTTAGTGGGGAATCTTACGGCTGTACTCTTTATTATCATGATATTTCGGTCGGTTGTATTTAAGTCTTAAGGAGTATTATATACGTTTATGTAATATAATGCAGGCACAATGTAAGCTTAAGTATGTTTATGATTAAAAATAACAGTTCTAAGTGTTCTCCTAAGGTGAGATTCTAGATATTATTTCACTATTTGTGATTCTTTTTGCACATGTGCCAATTAAGTAAATATGCATACAATATTAACGTTTATCCCATACAGGCGTTCGCTATCTGCTTGCACGGAAACATTTATCGTTGTGTACAGTGTTCTAAAATATTCGACGTCAAAAGGCGACTTGAAGTATTCAGTCAAGTATTTTCGAAAATGAAAGATCATAGACCAAAAAGGGTTAAGTTTCAATTTGTTTAATTGTGAATTTACTTATACTCAATATGCCAACATATTCTTCATATTGACACGGTCATTGTATGATTATTATTGATTTATTTTTAATTTAGTAAACTTATAATAGTCCAAAATGAACAATTTGAACAAAATGAACAAAGGTTGGCGCCGAGATTGGCTCCGGACCTCCTCGACCCTTGGAACAAACGTATATATAAATTAGATGGATGGTTACAATAAAAAAAAAAGTACATTTCTTGCTACACATGAGGATATCAGTTACGGGTTTTAAACAGCAGGGGTCAGCAAACGCGCACAAACTCCCTTCACCATTGGTGGGCAACCTGTCAATTGCGGTAGTGTAATTATAAGCAGAAAACTCGATATTATCATCCGAATACAATTCCAACATCAAACCAATTAATCAAATCAATCATGATTCACGATAATTGCAGTAATAAAACGTACAATATAATTTGAAAAAGATATAAAAAAGAATAACATAACAGTTTTACCTTTTAAGTATTACTGATTATTCCGAGGACCCAATCTTGTTACCAAAAGAACCATAAATAATTGGACAGTATAATTGTGTGTATAAACCAGAGAGGCCTCTGGCCTCAGGTATGGTTTTTACACTCGAGCACAGAATGTAGAATTTGTGCTGTATATTGTTACCGAACATTACAGCTGCATGCTGTACATACTTTGTGTGCGGAGCAGCAGCACGTTGTCGTTCCACACTGTGGCATCACAGAGGTACAGTACTAATTCTTCATGCGCCGTTGGGAACGTTCCAGCACTATACCTAAAGACTTGCGTCCTTTGGTGCGTTTTCTAGCATGAAGTCCCACACGCTGCTCCACGTTATGGCAGCATGACCGACTCGTATTCCCCGAGAGGATATTTTGTGTACCTCTGAACATTTCTTATTGAAACTTACATGTCTAAAAGAATCTATGTTCTTTTGTTAAACATAATGTCCAGCAAAGAGGTGAGGTACTTCCTGCCAGTATTTTACAGTCTCCTTAATCATTCAGCTGTGTGTAAACTGGCAGTTTGAACTGATGGAATCTTTTCATTTCCCTAAATGCCTTAAAATTATCCTTGCTGCAGATTTCACTGCCAATCACCCCTGACCATCCCTGTGGCAGAATGTAGCTCTTCACCTGTGTCCACTCATCCTTCTTAGGACATGCAATAGCCTTTGCACACTATTTTTAATTGCCCACTATAATTCCTTCAGCTGATAACATTAACTAAGTTGGGATAGTACAGCTACAAAATGTATGTTATGCAATAATAAACATGTGAAGCTTGTTATTTCCTAGCATGTCATTTGGTAACTTCTTGGAAAAATTGATTTTTTGACATTGTTGTTGAAGGTTTTTTTATGTACACTGCAGGCCCAAAGTCTGCAATGACCTGACGGTAGGTGATCCCATATGCAAGGGCCTTTGTGTTTGGCCTGGTGGGGCTCAGGCCTACCAGGGTACAGACTGCGGCTTTCACTTTGCTGCACTCCGATGTGTCCATCGCTCTGGGAGACGGTGGCCTCCACTGTGAGAAGGCCTGGCTGTCAGCTGCAGGAGGGAGCCACTCTGACAATGCTACAGGGCAATGGGCTGTGGGACATCTGCAATGCAGAAGTCTATATATAGCAGGAGGTGAGTAGCATCATGGAGAGAGAGAGAGAGAGAGAGAGAGGGAGGGTGAGAAAGGGAGAGGGAAGGTGGGAGAGGAAGAGACAGGGTGGGAGAGGAGAAGGGAGATGCTGAGGGAGTTCAGAAAAATGGGACAGATGTCATAGAGTTTTACTTTGAAGAGGAGTGAGTACAAATGAGAGGGAAATGCCAGAGTCAGGGGGAAGGATAGAGAGACAGAGGACAGTTTGCAGAGTGCAGAGAAAAGGACAAAATGGCATAGCAGGTGAGAAGAAAAAGGAGTCATCAGCTGGATCGGTTTGGTTTACGTGACCCGTTGTCCTTTCATAAGTTATCTTACCTTTCTCATAATTTATGAATGAAATAAAGGAGGTTTTTAGTGGATTCAAACTGCATTACGCACAGTCATGCTTTACTTAAATATATAACAAAATTTATAATAGTTGCCACTTGTGAATAAAAGCCTCCAAAGCCCATTGAGTCAGTACTCCAGAGTCAGAATTGGTGAGAATGTACCACAGAGTGAGTATTCCAGAGTCAGTATTGATGAGACTGTACCACAGAGTGAGTACTCCAGAGTCAGTATTG
>JAODUD010000040.1:21223078-21237905 GCA_026784285.1 Stomatorhinus walkeri | reverse complement strand
CAGAGTGAGTACTCCAGAGTCAGTATTGGTGAGACTGTACCACAGAGTGAGTATTCCAGAGTCAGTATTGATGAGACCGTATCACAGAGTGAGTACTCCAGAGTCAGTATTGGTGAGACCATACCACAGAGTGAGTACTCCAGAGTCAGTATTGGTGAGACTCTACCACAGAGTGAGTACTCCAGAGTCATTATCCCAGGCCACAATGCATAGCAGACTAAAGGGGAGACTATACAATATATACATACATATGGATTACCAATGTCATCAAGTTAATATTATCGTTTCGTAGAAAGCATTATAAGTTATTTCCCTTTGGAGTGTGGGGTGGGTGTTTGTTCAGTTTACACTGTCTTCTCTGGTCAGGTCAGACTGGCACCTTTGTCTGGGATTCTCTTACTGCAGTTTGTCCTCACCATTAAGGAAGATGCCAAAGACTTGCATGTGGGGTGGGGGGTGGATTTTATGGCCCCCAGATAAAAATGGCTTCTGTAGCTTATCTACAAAACGAATGTCCCAGAGGAGCAGTGAAAACATTATTGTTGTTCTGATTGATTCTGCATCCTTGACCTCCATGAAGCTGACATCACATTTTTCCTCCTGAGGATCCAGACACAGGGAAAATAGGGATGATGCTTGGTCTGTATAGCTGGATCACTGATCTTGGTGCACCTTAAAGAGCTCAAGGAAATACAAGCTTTCAGCTGTTCTCTTTAAGTATGTCCAGGGAAAGGCCTGCATACTGATTTAATGGCATTTATGCATCTCTGTTTGAAACATGCTGCATAAAACCTCAGCTGTTTCCCTCAGGTTTCTAGAAGATCAGACGCTCGCTTAGTAGTGGTGGGCTGGTGTTGACCCTCATCAGCAGATTTATCCTTCCAAAAATCATGGCTCTGCCCCCCATCCCCACCTCCTACTTTGCGTCATTAAAATCATAAATCTACCCTCTATGTCGATGGTAATCCTGCGTCTTGTAATTAGAGTGATTTTCAGGGCAATAATAATCACTTTCTATGTCTGCCAACACCTGTGTCTCTGGGAGCCCCAAGGACGGCCAAAGTATGGACAGTCCCTCCCGCTGGAAACGAAACCGCCGTCACGAACACTGCACTGCGTGACGCCCAACTTCAGCGCAGTCAAAGACTGCTGGTGAAGGCAGCTCAGTCTGCTCCCTTTACTGTATTCATTTATTAATACTGATATTAAGATGCTGTTTGCATTTCTTCTGCTATGTTCAGAATGCAAAATGAGATTTTGCATTAAGACGTTAATTTTTTCCTTCTGAGTGGGGATGGGATGTCAGATTCAGTTATGCTAGCAGGACAAGGACAGTCAGAATGACTCAAATTAAACTGAAGTAATTTAGATTTAAATCGGTCATTTAAATTTAAATTACCTCACTAGCAAGTAGTGAGTACAGCATGTTAGTGATTTCACAAAAAGACAATGGCTTTTCTGTCTGTCATTGGTCTTTTCACCCCCCCAAAAATAAGTACTCACAAAACTGCTGAATTAACAGTGTCCTTGACAATGAGAACACAAATGAGGATGATCACCATGGTGCCACAGAGTTTTTGGTTAATAAATGGCTTTATTTAGCTTTTTTGGAAATACCACTGCATGGGTTCCAGCACACACAGTCACAGTAGCTGACCAGTAAGGCCAGTAAGTGTTGACACCCCCGCGCTGCCTCTGCATGAAGACTGTGTTGCTGTTACTCTTCGTGGTTATGGCAGTCAGCAGTGGGCAATCCCACTCTCTTCCCTACTGCTTCTTAAGCACCCAGAGTTAGGTCATGCATTCACTGCCTGTTGACTGATTCACTCATCAATGAACAACATCTGCAGACCAGGGGCCTGTCGCTCTCTCCTCCCTTTGTCTGCTCATGTGCTTGTCCTGTGCTTTTATCTTAAGGCTCTGTTCTCCCTCTCTCTCTCTATCTCTGTGTCTGCCCCCTTTCACTCTCTCTAGTACAGTGTTTCTCAACCCAATCCTCAGGGACACCCAGAGAGCCCATGTTGGAATGAGGACTGTCTAGCTGGGAACTGGGAGAGAACAAAACAGTGAACCACCTTGAGGTGCCCAGGACCAGGTGAAGAAACACTCCTATAAAGCAATTAGACTGATTTACTACCATCCAAATTTTGCTGAGATGAGATATTTGCACTGGTGTTTCTTCTCAGCCCATCTCATATTCTTCTCTTCTTAATTCTCACCCCCACTACACCAGGCTAGCTCTGTGTAACTCACTGCAGGACCCGCCCCTTCCACAGCAAACGGCACCCATGTGAGAGTCAGAGTGGCATCCCTGTCAGCCCCAGATGACCTTTGACCTGTCCGAATAAAACCACAATAGTCGAACTCCGAAAACATGAACAGTAAGCCCCTCCCGCAGACAAAGAGACACGCCCCCACACCCTACTGCAGTCGACACTGAAGGGCTGCTTTGACCTCCTGTCAGGCAGAATGGCTCCAGTCTGTCTTCCCAAAGATGAACGTTAAGGAGGAGGAGCTGGTTCAGCTAAGATTTAGCTAAGATAAGTGAATCAATCAAGGAGTGATATTTTTAATCGAAACATAAAAGGCGCAGAATGATAAGTAGCAATTATCTTTTCTATGTTTTCATTCCCTGCTGGATATTCATTCCCCAGGAAGCAGCTTTGGCTTCTGTCTCTGCTCTTGTCGATATTAATCTATCTTGTTTTCCGCCATGCTTTGACCGAGGTTAGCGCAGTTAAATGGGCAAAGTAAGAAAAGATGGGCGAGAGGATAACTTTGCCATGTGTTGGAAAGAAAAAGAGCGATGGCTGGACCATCCATTCATTTATACCTTCATCCGGTGAGTGAAGCCAAAGGGGGGGGGGGGGGCATGCAGGATATCAGCCGTGATTTTGTCCCAGGATATGTCTAAATGTGCTGCAGAAGGTGTTTGATTTGCTGCCCGTTTTGGCTCAGTAATGCAAGTGTTCAGTGCCTCTACATTAATCAGCACCATAACTCTGGGGTACAGAAACTGGGTGCCTCCCAACCGGCCTCGGATTCAAACATCGGAACCTAACAAGCGTGCAGTCATGCTGTCAGTCTGACCTCGCGGTGTGACCACGCCCCCCCTCACAGCCATCAGGCGAACACAACGACTGTGATCATGTGCTACATCTGCAAATGCTAATTCTAAGGAGTGTTAGAGTGGTCTGTGTGTGTGTGTGTGTGACCACTGCTGCAGAGTGGTCTGTGTGTGTGTGTGTGTGTGTGTGTGTGTTGTGATGATTGCATGTTAGTTTTACTGTGATCTGGTTTTTGAAATTGACACTGGTCACTTTATAGCCTGATGTGAGTAACTGGTCTGGGACTCTGTCCCAGAAAGCAAAGCACATGGAAACTCATGGGACGTGTGTGTGTGTGTGTGTGTGTGTAGGATGGAGATTAGGGATCAGATGCTATGGAATGTGGATGGAGAGCAGAGCGTGTTGCTGGACACAGACAGTGACTCAACACGTTTAGCTCTTGCTTCCCTTCTTCTCAGAGGCTCCCTTCTTTTCATCTTTTTCTTCTTCTTGCTCCGGCTCTTCTTCCTCTTCAGCTTCTTCTTGCTCCTCACCTTCCTCACCCTCTCCTTCCTCCTCCTCCTCCTCTCCCTCCTCCTCTTCTTCCTTCTCCTCTTCCTCCTCCCCTTCCTCCTCTTCTTCTTCCTCCTCCGCCTCCTCCGCCTTGCTGTCCATCTTCCTGTAGGTGGCAGCGGTACCCAGGACGTAGGAGCGGGCAACGGAGTGGCTAAAGCCGGACATGATCATGGCCCCGCCGACGTTACTCATGCGGCACTCCTCTCCCTCCAGCAGCTTCCTGAAGAGAGAGAACCAGAGAGAATCAGGTAGTGATGCGGAGGACTTCAGTGAACTGGTCGTTGTGTCAGACGTCGGTTAGCCCAGTTTACATCTCTTCCCTGGAACAACCCATGTGACAAACCTGTAGGCGGCAATTTCGATGTCCAGGGCCATTTTCACGTTGAGGAGGTCCTGGTACTCACGCAGGTGGCGAGACATCTCACCTTTGGTGTTGCGCAGGGCAGTTTCCAGCTGCTGGATGGTGTCCTGAGGGTTGGACATACAGGCAGACACGTCACCAGTGATCTCAGTCACTCACCGGCTTCCATAAATAGCCACATAACCTTTTGTGTTACCAGACCAATCAGTCTTCTGCACCCCCCTGTTCTCTGTTAATGTGTATTTTGAACTTTATACATCTCTCAGATTCTCCATTCTTTTTACCCTTTTATACAGCTGTATTTTCACTAGTGTTACTCAGCTTAAGTACTGTCCTCATGGTTACTACAGCAGAGTCCCATCAAGGTGGACTTTAATCACTATGTCATCTGCTGGCCTGCTGTGGAAGTGTTCGGCCAGCTTGGTCATTAATATGAATCGTAATATGAATTAACATGGCAACCCCACTGAAATGCACAGACCTGCAGCTCTCCGATCTCGCCACTGTGGCGATCCTCCATTTCAGCAAGCTGCCTCTCCAGAGCCTCGTTGTGGCCCCTAAGGGCCTCCACCTCCAGGGTGCGAGCCTGAACCTGTCTCCGGTACTCGCTCAGCTCCTCCTTCGTCTGCTTGACCACATCCGAGTTACGGGCCGCAGCCTCGGTCACACTAGCGAACTTGGAGCGGTACCATTCCTCAGCCTGCTGCTGGTTCCGGGAGGAAAGGGCTTCGTACTGGGCCCGGATGTCCCTCAGCGCCACCGCCAGGTCGGGCTTGCTGACGTCCATCTCCACAGACACCTGATAGAGAGTATCTAAGGTCAGCCTGCAGGCTGAGCGCAAGTACAACATATAGATACATACACTTGTGGCCAAAATTGCAGAAATAATTCTTTATAGATCGCAGAACTTTATTCCAGTTACTCCAGTTACTTATTTAATCATCATTTGTATGATATTTGTAAACATTCTGAGGGGGGGCTGGGGCCACACATCAACATGTTATTTGGCATCAAAGGCGTGATAAGCCACGTTTTGCTGACCTCGACAATACGCCAGGATTTCACACCCCTAGTGTTTTCTCTTTTTTCTAAACCTGTCCTTTTCTAAAATCCATAACCATGTATTTATTAACAATTATTTTCTGCCTTTTAATTAGCTTTGTTTAAAACCCGCATCTCTAATGGTTACTGCAAAATAAAAATTCAGTATTTTGATTAAATAAAAGTTATCTTTGTGGGATACCTATTTTTATACAAGTTAAATGTGTTCGTCCTCTAGATTATTATCAATCAAAGAATGATTATTGAAAATCTTATATTAATGATCGGCGTGAGCAATGCATGATAAATTTAGATTAATATTGACTCAAGTGACTATTCTGCATCTACGAGCCGTTTTAACGTTCTGTTATAACGATTTAATTGACTTTATCCGAGCTGAGCAGAGGTTACAGCCCCTCGCTGATTTTAATGCGTGCACACGAAGGACGCTTTGCCCCAAACCCTGAGCCACACCTAGAAAATGCGCTTTGCGGCGCGTCGGTTGCTCGAACTCCAGACCCGGTCATTGCTTCCTCTTACCCCGAAGGCAAATGGACGAGTGCACGAGTACATGTCAGTCATTGTATTAAAATTAAGTGCTTAACACGGGTTTGTGGCATTATTAATAATGCATATAAGTATTAGATTATATGAGGAGAAAGAGCCCCCGGGTACGACACTGCGGAAAGTTATGGTATACTCTGAGGTGGGTAGTCAATAGTTATTAAAGATAATATGGTGGAAATTCTATTATTATTATTATTATTATTATTCCTTTCTATTAAAACAGTTGCACAACAGTTTCCAGACGTCTGGTTGTTTTTGTGTCATATTGCGTTGATACTTTTGTATATAAAATGTTGTCCCTGATTGTCTTTGAAGGATTGGAATCGTTACTGCTGCTGCAGGAGACGTCGAAGCACAAACTTACGGATAGTTTTTACATTTTATCTTCACCTTCCGAGGAAACGCAGGGTTATAAGTGCTCTATTGGGAATACATTATCGTGAAATGGTAATGGATTTTTTGGATGACGGTTATGAGCGATGATGATGAATGTCCGCACCTGTGAGGCTTGCAAAGATGCCTGCAACTCTTGCAGCTCCTCTTCATGAACTTTCCTGAGGAACGCGATCTCATCCAGCAATGACTCGACTTTCTTCTCGAGCTCCAGGCGTGAAAGGGTGGCGTCGTCTACGTCCTTGCGATACCCCTTGAGGGTGCCCTCGGCTTCTTCACGGAGTTTCGTCTCCTCTTCCAGCTTCTCCTTCACCCGATCCAGCGCATCCTTCATCTGCACGCAGTCAAGGTGCATCTGGCTCTTTTCGTGGGTAAGCTCCTCCACCCTCGCCCTGAGCTCCCGTATCTCCTGCTCGTACAGATCGTGCAGACGTGACGGCTCCGAGTGGCGCTGGCGCAGCAGGGTGACCTCTGCCTCGAGCACCTTGTTCTGCTGCTCCAGGTTGTGCACTTTCTCGATGAAGGTGACGAAGCGATCGTTCAGGCCCTGCAGCTGCTCCTTTTCGTTCGTGCGAATTATCTTCAACTCATTGGTGATGGCCGTAGATTGCGACAAGTCAATGGATTCCGGCAGACAGGAGAACCCGCTGCGACCGGCGCCCAGCTTGCTGCGGTAACTGGAGGGCAGCATTGTGGGCGCGGAGCCATAGCCACGAAACTGGGAGCTAGAGCGGTATGTCGTGGAGCTACGGGACGGGCTGCTGCTCATTGAGATGCGTCCTGACATCCGTGGAGCATCGCCGAAGATCTTCCGATAGGAGCTGCTGGAGTACATGTCACTAGAATAACTCATTTTGAAAGTGAATGATCTTCTTCACCTGCTGCAGAGTGGTCTGTTATCAGTGATCGTGTGTGTCTGTGTGTGTATGTGCGTGCGTGTGTGTGCGCGCGGTATGTATGCGGGAAAGAAGGAGGCTGAGTGCGGTCTGAGCAGGGCAGCGAATTTTAAAGCCGGAGGACGCCGGCGTCATTTGACGCAGTGGCCGCAGTAGAGACGCGGAAACATGCAAGTTTGTGCAGAAAACCTTGATTCCCTCGGGACTATGCGCCCACCTCCTCCGCGTTCAGTTGTATCAATCCGTTTCCATAAGCAGAAACGGAAGTAATCGCCTGTCATGTAATGACTTGCATATATAATTGATCGAAATTTCGTGCGGGAACTCAGATATTACCGGATCCCCCCTCCAAAAAAAAGTAATTGTTTCTGACTTTTTCACGTGCACTCATGATGGTGGGTGGTCGATGACATTTGTAGATGCGCCGTGATTTAATATACACGGTTTGAGAGAAAACTACATTAATTGTACAATTATTGCATAATTAGCCTATCAGTAAACAAATTCTAAATTGTGTATAGGCCCTATTTGCTTATTTGTTTTTATTTATACAAAGTATCATTCATTCTCTTTTTGCTTAATGAACGCTGGCTTCTAGATCGTCTACAAAAGACGCCTCCTCCGTTAGCGTATTATTATACTTGTGTGTATATATATAAATACACACAAGTATAATAATAATATATATATTGAGATCATGGACTGGTTACCCTAAAGAGGTCGATGCGGGTGGGTGGATGTGCGTGCTGTAATGCAGAGACTCGAGCATCTTTCGTGCCGGCTCCGCAATATCGGAATACGGAATGAGCTTTGCGGCCCGCACTCCCTGACCCTGCACATCAGATAGCGTCGCCTCTGCTTCCTCAGCTGACCATTAGGTGTTTTAATAGGTCAGGAAGTTCAGCAAAGATAAATTTCCTGGAATAAAACACTACGAGCCGGAACATTGAGATTGTAAAGGTGTGTGAATCACTACGTTGCGTCGGGGCGGATGAAAAGCGGGGAGCACCTCGGATCCTCGCGTCGATTCGGGACGCCGCGGCAATGCAGACAGCCTGTCCATTTCGTATCGTTCACACCCAAACGTGAACTGAACCTGGTGTTTCTGCGGTAATGTCGGACTCTTCTATATAACTCACTTAGTTACGGTTAACTTCCTGAAACAAACAAACAAAAAAACCAGATAACAGTTTTATGTGGCCGATAAAAGGACAATGTTTGCTTGGCAGTTAAAATATATTCTTTATTTTTTTCTAACTATTTTTAGAGACAGACGAGGAAACGTGTTTGTGCCGGTTTTTATATGTTATTTAATTAATCTATTTGAATAAAATCTTGTAATCTTTCATTAACTGAAACTTATTATATGGTCGAAGATTACGTATGTGACAGTGTAGTAATAGGTTAGACCCGTTGCGACTAAGTGAATGCCGATAACACAGGCTATTCGACTTAAATTGTATGTTAAAAACGTTCGGGGTCACCTATTTGGGATTTTTCTTCTCTGAATGCACCTGCAGTAATAAATAGACCTATTCCCTGAAGAAGTGCAGGCGTATATATTTTATAGATATATATGGAGACTGGTGTCTTTTTAGTTTATTTATTAGTTAACTATTTATTATCTTGTATTTTAAACAAGTGCATTGGTAACATTTTTATCAAATGCCTTCGCCTTTTATAGTAAAACCTTACGGAAGTCCCGCAATGGCGTCCTTTTTTAACCCGCGTATTTGATCCTTACGGTATTTAAATGAATACTTATATAACGAAGATTGTTTTGTGCCTAACTGTACAATTGGACTTGTAGCGCGTTTTGCTTTACTTTGTAACTGACCGGTACATTAAAGTTAGATCCACGTAACAAATTCTGAAATAGGGTTTGATGGTAATAAGATGGGAATTGAGAAGACATAACTTTAGCACAAATGGCATAAAGACCTACAAAGTGCCTAAATATGACTTGAAGATTAGGCGAATCATTTCTTTACAATTTTAATACTTACGAACCCAAAATCAAAAATACTGATAACAACATACAGTAAATCATGATAGTACAACTGCTCTATCACTCACCACTAGATGGCATTATAAGCCATGAAATATCTAGCCATAGGCTCTATGCGACGGGGAAGTTTACATTGCCGACTAAGGATTTATAGCATTACAGCCTGAGGATATTAATATGGAAGAGTAAATAGCTTTACTGATGTACGATTGTCGCTGACGACAGTGTGTGTGCTCGTTTAGTACTGTTTAAAAAGGGAAATTCAAAATGGTCAAGTTGCAAACTGGAATAAATAACTGATGCACTGTGAAACACATTTGTAAAAATGGGTATTCCCCCCTCCCCCAGAGATACACCTGCTGAGGGAGAGGAACAAGTGCAGAGTGTGGTTCTAGTGTGTTTATAACAGTGTCTGAAAATTCAATTCAAAGGCAATTTTTTTTTCTTGTCTGTTTTCGGTCAGTATTTACGAGTCCTGCTGGCTAGTATTTAAACCGGCATTATTGTAAGGTCAGAGAAATATGTGCATAATGAAACAAACGCAGTCATACTTAATTAAAACAATAAAGAGCAAGCCCCTAGCAGAGCCCGACTCAGGAGCAATCACACACGCCCACGTTTGCGAAGTTGCAGGCTGGAAAGGCTAAGCCAGCAGCCTCTTGACTCATGGTCCTACAGGAACGCCCGTTAATCTCCAGGTAGCTATTTTCATCTCTGGATCCGGCTTTACATTCAAAGGAACAATTCGTTTTGCTGTCATGTTTCCCACACCTGATTCATATCGTTATGTTTAAAGGGAGCTCTCTGTTTCCTGTTAGGGTGTAACGGAATCCTTAGCATGAAGCAGCCCGTTTGGTCGCGTGTAAAACTCATCTACCAGTGCAAGAATCTGTCTGCATGCCACATGTGTCATGTGACTGTAAAGTAGCACGACTTGTCAGCAAGAGACCGTCTCATTTACTCGTACCAAGGAGACACAACCATACATGTAAAAAAAATCCATTATCTAACATAGGTTGTGTTAACCCATTTACTTTGGTGTCTAAAAGCACTCACAGGGAAATCGCATGAATGTTCACAACACATTATTCTACTTGAGAAGAAGTCAAACTTTGATTGATGTCTGCATGATTTAAGAGGTGGGGAACATTCTTAAATAAAATTCAGGGACAACACCCACTTTTAATTGTCCCATTCCATGACAGTTCAAAATCAGACAAATAATACACGAGTGCACACATTTTATTATTAGTGGCGAATGAACTCATGTACATTTGACATTAATATGTTAGTGATTCTGCTTGAATGGGATCTGTGTCACTAGTATGTTCTTGATACGCTATACTTCCAACCTCCAGCCTTTTTTTGTCATTTATACCCATTTTTGTGTGATTCTTCACTGACACCCCTGCCTATCCGCTTACCCTCCTACTTAAAGCTGAGTAATATGACTCCCTGCCTGCTCATAAAACCGCTCCCTCATTGCTCTAGGTTTACCTTCTTCTCCTTGCTATGAAGAATATTACCCCACCCCCACCTTAAAAACCTCTGACTTTTTATAGGGCTGTGCCACCCATGGCTCTGCAATGTCAGCTATACCCTTCTCTCCTGCAACTTTCAGTGTGCACTTTGTGTGTCACATACTTTGCCTCACCTCCATACCACATCATTCGGTCTGAAACGGAGCCTAATTTTGTCAGTTTCTGCTCTATCACGGTTTGTAAATACTCAGCTGTTTATCCCATTAGTACTCCTCATATGTTTTAACACTATTCTGTTTCCTTCTCTGTGTCTCACTTTCAGTCCATGGCCCTTTAATCCTGTTTCCTTCACTTAAGTATGGGAGTAATCAGACAGTGCTGGCCCCAAGCCTGTGTGAAGGTGACTGTGCTCTTGGGCTTGGGGTGTGCGGTCAGTGACCTACACAGCGACGGTCACAGCTGATGGTGCAATGTATGCATTGCGGGGATAAGCTGGTGGATTTGACTAATCTGACAAGTGTGGGGGGAGGGGAGTCATTAGGACTATAAGACTGAGAAAGGCCTGTAGGTGACCCTGGACATACACTCACAAGAGGGATTCACAACACTGTCAGCTCCCGTAGGATGACTGCTGTCATCCATTATGGCGGCTTGGTCGCTTACTCCACACGCATCCGCATCAACGTTACTGCACGTCCAGCACCTCTCTGAACACAACAGGATTATACACTCATCATCACAGATCAACATGGGCAACAGGAGTGTCACTGTGACAATGAATCAAGTAACCAACCCTGTAGAAGACAGTGTGTTGCATTTGACACTACAAGGGTTCTGACTTGATTTCAGACAGCTTTTTCCCGTTGGTGCTGGAGCTCTGAAGAATTTCTGTGCCCAGTTTATTCAGTACCTCATCATAACATCACTAATAATAACATTAACCACACAAGAAACAACACACACATGAATAAATGTAGACTCAAACACAATGACATTTTCACCCATACATGCATCAGAACATCAGCACTATTTAATGTGAATCTTCAGTGGCAGTTTTGTACCTCGCCAGCTACCTCCATATTCCACAGTGTCACTCCGGCTTAAACTGTGTGCTTCATGCCGCTGGTTTCTGAGCTGGGTTCACTCCAACTAGGAACACTGCACAGACAATTCCTTGAGTCTCTGAAAAACAGCACTCAAAGGATTCTGGAGAGCAAACTATTAATGAAGGAGAACAGAATGAAGAACCCAATCCTCTCTGGAAGATGCTCGGACATTCGTAAAAGGCTCTTCTTCATGCCAGTATAAACAACCCTTTCCAGAACATCACAGGAATGCAGGCATTACGGGTCTCATATTTTTTTTATCTGAACGATGTTTTTCACCCTGGGGTGTAGCGTGAGGCTGCAACACATCCTCCCGCTTTCTGTCCACAATGTCCCTGCCAAAGACTCCAGCATAGACCAATGACATTAAAGCTGTAGCATGGATCAAGTGCATGATAAATGAAAAGCATCAGTCTGAAAGATCTTGGACTACAGCAGTGTCTCCCAAACCGCTCCTCAAGGACCCACAATAGCTATGTTTTTGTTCTCTGCAAATTGCCTGTCAGAGTCCACATTTTTGGAAGGGAACAAGAGTTGACTGTCTGTGGGTCTCCTAGGACTGGTTGGGGAAACACTGGACTACTGCAAGCTGTTCAGCAAGATGGGTCAGACTTCTCAGTATTACAGCGTAATGGAGTTTCCTCCTTCTGCATATGCCGATTCTAAGCACTCTTCGTAATGTAATCTATAAATTCACCTCAAAATAAGGCCAGCACATTATTTTAAACTGTATTTGTCCGACCTAATTTCATCCACACTTATCTGTTAAGTATTGCAAACTGATGTGAACAGAAGACCTTACTGACCACAGTGGGTTATTTTTGTCATCTTTCAGTCTTTATTAGCTCGAGTTTTCTGGCCAGGATGTCACTATAAAAGTGAGAATGTTCTACCTGCTTATATAAGCATATTTAAATACGTCCCAAGTTGTGCTGGTATACAAATACCATGGGGAGGGTAATTTTAAATCTAATGAGAGAACCTGTAGAAGACTAAGAAAAGCCCTGCACTGACAGGAGGGACAGCCACAGCCACAGCCACCCCCAGGTCACATTTTTAACAGCTTGCTCTACTGTATCATCTTCATACATGAGACAGGAAGAAGATCGTTTGGTAAATTTTCATCTCAACCAGTGAGGTTGAAAGTTAATGATCTGGCTGCACACTGGAGTTGTGGCCACAGAGAATACAAGAAAGGCCTTTGGGTCTGTTATACTTGCAAAAATGCCTGTATGACACATGCTACTGCAAATGAGGAATTTGTGACTAATGGAAGGCACATCTGACAATATTAAATTGCTACTATTGAACCCGAACAAGTATTTCTTGAACATTCATCAGTTCCATAATGAAGACAAAAAACATATAGTTAAACAACTTTTTATTTATTCTATCCATGTCACTGGCAAATATAAATAACTGCTCCACATTTTTACAATGTTTTTCTCATTTTTCATGTTTCTTTTAAATTCAATGTTGTCCAAATTTCCCAATTCTAAAAATAAGTGCACAAAAATGTCCACCTTGTTTGCTTGTTTAACAGACATAAAACCATGTTAAGCCTGTAAGAGGCACAGAGTCTGTCCTGACTGCGTGTGTGTGGGCAAGAGAGGGACACACCAGAGACACAGCCACAATGAGCAAAGGAATGTGTGTAATGTGTGTAATTTGTGAGAGAGATTGTGTACAGGATGCATATCCACGACATTGTACGCATGTAGGCATGTGGAGGTCGTCATACTGCTGTCACACATCTGACTGTTTTAAGGCTTCAGTCAGTTTACAGAGACAAACAAAGGTATAAAAGGAAGGAAAGGCAAAGCCCAAGTTGTGCCCCGCTGATGTAAAAGGACTGCGTCAGGACACCGTGCAGCTCTGCTTCCTCATACCGCAGTCCCGCTCTGAAGTGACGCACACCTGCCGGCGCGGAGCACACCAAAGCACCGAGATCAACACAAAGTCTTCTGTGAAAAAGGGGACCGTGAGAGGAGAAATCATAAGGAAACCAAACTGAATGAGGGGCCCCGTAAACCCTGTGTGGCCCTCTGCCCCTCCCCCCTCACGTAATGCTCCTATGTGGAGGATAGGGAGGTGGAAGTCGCACACACGCCGCTCACAGCAGCGGAGAGCAGACCGTGACGAGACACTGACACTCCATACGAGCTCAAACTAAGTGGACCTTTTTTTTCTTCTTTTTTGCAACTTCCCCTCCCTTGACAATTAAAAACCAGACAAAAACTTATCTATATAAATGGCTGTTTAAAAGTGTAACACCAGCCCCACCCCCCACCCCCCCACCTCTTTCTGAGGACAGCAACGAGACCAATCAACAATGACGTTCACTACCACCACTGTCCCAGAGCATGAGAATGGGCCAATCATAGGGCTGACATGCAGGCCACTGTACAGGTCCCAGCACATCTATGCTGCAGCGAGGCTTTCACACCACAGAGGAGCAGCACCACACAGACTCACTCACATATCCTACTTTTAGATTTTTTTTTGGTTAGTTTTATTCATTTTGAACCGACTCCACTTCTCTAACTCCATCTGCTGCCCTGTGAGACAGGGATGGACGCTACATTCAAAAACCTTGTCAACTCACAGTCCCTGGCCTCATGACTGCTTACATTCTTAAAAGTGTAAAACCTACACCTTGTGTCCAGACCAAGCTGTGTGTCTTTTTCTTTTCCTAACCTATAAGGTTAACGATTCACAGGCAGGCCTAATGGCAGCTGCCCTGTGGCGGAGGGCTGGATTTGGACCGAGTCACAGCTGGGAGTCCCATGGCTGCAGCTGCCTGCTTATGTGGGAGAGATGGACGGACCACCTCCATAAGGCTCACAGGCAGGAGAGACCGCTTCCGCTCCACTACACTCTGCTCTACACACTCAGGCTCTCTTAGCTTGTTTACTTATTTACTTTTTTTTAACTTTTTTTTAAAATATATTTTTGTTTTCGGCTCGCATGCATGAAAGACGCACGGCTTTTTAAACAGCTAAAAATGTCTCTTACAACGAACCATGGGCAAAACATTTCATTCCCGGAGCAACGCCTCACTTTCTGAACGTACGTAAAATCCTATGCACTAAAAGACAGCTTTAAGACCAATCCACAACGCAGTGCCAAACCAACTACACATTTAAAACTGCTGGGAGAACAGAAAGCAAATTAAGCAATAACTATATCTACTGAAATATAACCTTTAGCATATTTAGATCAAATATAAATTACTTTTTAGATATAAATATCTTTTTGTAAAGTATTTACATGAAAATGGCTACATTTTGCTGAAACAACAATAAACACATGGGCTGGATGACAGCAGTACCCTGCTGGACACTCACCCCC
>JAODUD010000040.1:21196573-21223013 GCA_026784285.1 Stomatorhinus walkeri | reverse complement strand
GACTCTCCCGCTCCTCCATCAGGCCGCATCAACTTGACATGGAATGTGCTTCACACTTTGCTCTGCTGCATGTTTAACAGGCTATCTGACCACGGGATGGAATAAAAACAGGCAAAAGCCGCTGTCTTCAGAAAGAGGCCTCTCCCCCCAGGCCCCAGCCATGCTGTACGTGGTTCTTCACAGCGCTTTTCTGTCTCTGGTCGTGTACGTGACCGACTCGGCTTAGCCCCGTGAGGAGGAGTGAGGGAGGGAGACGTGGGGACCCGCCGTGGTGCCGACACGGCCGATGGAGGTATTGCTCAGCAGACCCTCAGGACGGGGGAGGCGGTGGCTGGCCGTCGGGCTTAAAGTGGCTCAAAACCACGCCTTTACTGATACATTCTGAGTAGATGCAGGTCTTCGGAACACGTCTACCACTGATCAAGTGCAAAATATCATGGTCAGACAATCAGCGGGAGTTGGCTGACACCGCCCCGGTTCTTGGCGATGGAAACAGGGCCCCGCTTTATAGTGCAAAGGTACAGCGGCCATTTACTGGCCCCCACAGCTGGAATGGGTAGGGGCAGTAATGGGACGAGCGGTCCTCATGGATCCAGCCATCTAAACTGGGCCATGCCCATGAAAGATTCACTCAAATGACTGGACACACAGAAGTCCGTGGGGATCTAGAAGCCAGACGAGTTCCTGGCTGTGTCTCGAACGTGTTTAGGCCTGGTGCCGGGATGTAGGAGGGGGTAGGGGGGTGGGGATCTTAGGTTTGGTCTGACCAGTTGTGCTCGGTGTCAGGTCTGACTGGTGGGGACTGGCAGAGTAGGGGCTGGAGGCTCCCCCTAGAGGCTGCATCCCAGCACAGTGGCCTTATCCTGAAGGTTGGTGAGGTGACGCAGGCTGGCGCTGGAATAGCCTTCGTCGCTGCAGCTGCTGCGCATGCTGGCCCGCTCATCTGAGTCGCTCACACTGCTGGTGCTCCACTCCAGGTCTCCCAGCAAGTAGTCCGTACCCTCCACGTCCACATCGAGCTCCTCTGCAAGACACACAGACCAAGCACATGATCAATGCTGCCCTTGACCACGGTATGTGCGAGCTGCCCTAACCTTACATGACCCCTGTCAGTGGATTTTGTCACCCACATTTAAGACCCTGGTGGTCCTGTGTAAATACCAGCAATCACAGAAAGTAATTATAGCTCAATGAGTCATTGTGGTTAATGGGGCTGATATACTAGAAATTAACCATTAAGTTTTAACTCAAGCCAGTTTTTTTACTTTTTTTGTACTTTCTGATTCTTGAGTAGCAGCAGATATCACCTCTGTCATCACAATTAGGAAGTATTCAGATTTTTTAACCTAAAGGTGAATGTCATTCACAACGTGCACCTGTAGGGGTCACCGTAAGCCGAATCAGTACACATGCTCCAGAGCCCTCCTCCAGGAGCACACGCACAGCTAGGAGGACGCGGGCCTCACCCTGGTCTGAGTCGGACTTCTCGGAGGAGACGGTAGACCCCACACTGTCCATGCGTGTCCGCTCCACGCCCAGCTGCTCCAGGCGACGTCGTAGGTGCCTCTGCTCCCGCTGCAGCTGGTCAATGGTGTGCTGGGCCCGGCGCTCGCTCTCCTCGAGGCGCTGTGAGCAGACACACGCAGAGCGTCACGCACTCCCTCTGCCTGCAGTCTAGCTGCCGCATGCACACGAGCCATCCAGGCCATACCTTAATGTGTTCCTTGGCTTTCATCAGTAGGCTGAGGGTGGTGTGACGGTTGGAATCAGGCCCCAGGGGTACCAGTGACTTCAAGCGCTCCAGACACAGCCGCAAGTGCGCCCGTCTGGGGGGGGAAGGTATGTAGTTACGTGAGCAGGCTATGTTTCTCCACTAACTGAAACAGACCCCAGCACGTGGCGAGTGCTGCAGCAGATGCAGCAGTCAGGGCTGCAGGAGGCAGCCTGCATTGCCAGCCGTGCCTCCCATAACCCCCCCCCTCCCCCCACTCTCACCCATAACAGCCAGATCAAGGGCCCAGCGACAACAACACACTTCCTTTCAAAAATACACCACACGAGGTCATGACTTGGATTCATTAACAATTCAGGAAGAGAGTTTTACGCTGCAGACACGCCAGGGACACACAGTGGAGGTTTGGAGCAGGTCAGCCATAACAGAATCAAAGAAGCCGACCAATGCAGATGCATGCCCAAGGGAAGACGAGAGCATGCGGCTTACGGTTCTGCCTGTCGCTTCCTGTGGTTAAAATGTCTTCCAGAAGAAGATGTCAGAACCCATGTGAAACCAGCATTCTCCAGAGTGCAGACATAAGCCACACCTGTTGCTTGTATTAACCAAGTGCCCTCCATTTTTAAGGAATTGGTAAGTGCCCCTACCCTCCCAAGTTGGTAACCTCAGCTGGAATACCCCATCCGCTGCCCTCTAACCAAAGGCAGTTAGACAATAAAACAATGCAGAAGAAGCCAGGCGGGAAACAATGTGTCAAATGTTTAGCAATTAGTTTAATAATCCTCAGAGGTTAGGGGACCAGACAAGCTAAAAGGCCAACTTTATCCCAATCAGACCCTATAGTTCATAGACTTGCAGATCAGGTAATTGGCAGAGGCAATTATAGCTTCTTTTAATGGGACTTAATAATGGAATTCCTGAGTAACAGAAGCTCTGGAAGCCCAGCAGCATTTGGCATGGCAAACGTTTTTTTTTTTTTTTTAATCTTAAGGGTCAAGGGATAAATGATTACCTTCTCAAAGTGATCATTTTAAATATAGACAGGAAAAGCAATTTCCTTAGTAACAAACAACAAAGCAAAGTTCAGACAATCTGATGATAATGAAGGGAACGTCAAAATAAATACTACGCTTTAATTTGTCAATGAGTAAAGCTGCAAGGAGATTTCACAGCAAGCTTGAGAGCCTAAATGGGTGCAGTAACAGGCTAGCTTAACCACTCCAGGCACACTCACTTTAAAAAAAGGCTAACCGACAAATTCCCGCTTGTTCAAGCAGCTTTTCCACCTGACTGCGATGATTTCTCAGCTCCTCTCTCCCCTGTCACAACTGACATGTTTCACAGCTGTTCATGTGGGGTACGTGTCCTCGACCAGATGACCCGTGTTATGTAATATTCTTCCATTCAGGCAGGAGTCACAGCCTATTTTACAGCCTGCGCTTTTCACAACAAAATCAACCAGGTACTGAACACAGTCTGCACATGTGTGTGAGCAGCTTCTGTATCTATATCTATAATAGCAACTGTGGATGTTTTGTGTGTGTATTTATATTATATATACACATCTCACATATCTCACACATAAATATATGTTTAATGTATCACATGCATGACATCAACTATTAACACCCAAAACCTAATCGAGGTACTTTTACACAGGAACAAGTAGTTTAATTTACCATTCCATTCAACCTGCCACAGTTGAATGTATAAACTGCATGTGTGTTTACATCATTAGGAGCCACAAATAGCTCAAAGTGACATAACACCGCCAGTTATACACACAATATGTGACACTTCAGAGGACTAGTTCAGCAGGATGGGAGCAACCTAAGGGTATAAAAGGTGGTTAGCAAAGCAAGACCCACAGGACGAGATCAAGGACAGCTGTGGGAGTGCAGCCCCCTCAAGCAGGTGAGAGAAAAATGCCCAAAACGTGCTGATCAAACCTTTCCAGCATCTTCCTGGCTAACTAATGTAGATACGAAGCTCTGGGATACGTCTTAGTCTTCAGTCTGCATTACCTGCTTTTATTGCTCTCTCTTAAAGGTGTCACAGAATGAATTTTTTCTTTATTACACATTGTTCTCTGGTGTCTACATACAAAGTAGGTGAACTTGGTTTGCTCAAGAGCCCACAGACATATGACTGTTCTGCTGCGGCCAGGGCATGAGCAAGTGATCTTCCAATCACAGGCACAGAGACTCAGCCCTCTGAGCCACTCACCAGCCCCCATTGATGAGCCCCGTTTGCCTGGTTTACAATGAGGCGCTGTGATGGCTCGCACAGAACCAACATCAACAGTCACACGCCGCAGAGTGATGTTTCAGTCAACAACGGACTACATTTATGAGGGTGGTCCCTCAAAATTATGAAGGAGCTGAAAAATTCTTATCACCTAATGACATTGTAGCACAGAGCATTACTCATGCGTTTGTGGTGATGCTGATGTAAACACAGCACAATTTTGCACAGTACCTAATACTTGATAATCAATAAAAACTTATGTTACTGGTTAATGTATGTATTATACATACATCTTTATTATATGCTCATTATACCCTTTCTATTTTACCACACAGAATTAATACTCCAACCTAGGAACTATGTTAACACAATCAGAACTTTTTTTTTAACATTGCAGCAAGAACTTTGTAAGTATTTTGCATCTCTGTTGACAAATGATTATACAATGCTAGCTCCATCAGCTCATAAATGTGTTGTCTGTAATGAATTAGGATGACTTTCAATATTTTTTTACTTCAGTATTGATTAAATATTTGTTTAGCTAAGCAAAAGTAAGCTACAGTACAGAAGCTGTCGAGGTTGGTATCATGCACTTTTGTAATGTTGTTTACCCCTTCCCTGCTAATCTGGGGTACATTTTCCAAAGGCACATCTTATACTGTTGGAACCGTGCAACTGAAAGGTATCAACAAGACACTTTCACACCTAAGCTCTAGAACCAGACCCCTCGTTACAAGTTTCTGGGATGCCTCGACTGGAAACTTCTGAAGCACCAGGCCACTTTCAAGTGTTGTTTTCACAGTGCACAACAGAACTGGGACGTAATGCTAAATAAGCATGGCAAATGCAAAAAGCTCATAGGTTAAACTTCACAGAAATTGAAACTACACCACCACCCCCAAAACAATGTAGGATGAACAAGGTGTTTTGTTAGTTATTTGTTAGTTTCTGGGGGAAACAACGGCAATCAAAACGGGACACGGCCTTTTATTTGTCATCCATAAGACCCTTGACATTTAGATTCCATTATTATTGCCGGCAAATTCATCTTTCCATTTCACAGAATAAAAAAACAATGAAACATATTTTGCTAAAAAGTGCTAGTTTCACCACTGGTGATATTAGATAAACAGTGTTTGAGCTTAATGGTATGTCAGTTCCATGTACAGAATTCTCCTTATTCATACTAAGGTAAAGTCAGATTTTCATTCTATGGCACCTTTAAACCCGTTTGAGGGAATTCAAAGATTTACAAAACCACAATGGATATTACCGTGATCTGCTTTTGCGGCCCCAGAACTTTCAGGATGAAGGTGGGCTATCCATCCCTGAACTCACATGCTGCACAAATGAGGTTTTAAGGGAAAACCACTAAACCTACAGTGCCAAGCCCCACAATTCTGCTACACTTCGCTGTCTCTCTGGATGCTGTGGTCCTTCAGCTGCCCAAAGAGAAAAGAAGGCGGGGTTGCCTGGGCTTAACAGGTGCATGGGACAGCAGCCAGGATGCTACAGCCAGACAACAGCCCTGTCACGAGGCCTCCGAGGACATGCAAACAATATATTTTAAAACTAAACATGCATCGGAGTAAGTGTTATTTCTCACGGCATATTTTGATTTAGTCTTAATATTTTGATGAAAATGCAATTGTTAGTCATATTTAAGTTATCTGATTTTTTTCCCCAATCCAGCAAAAGTTACATTAAATGTAGTCAACTAAATATACTTTAGTCATAGTGTAATACATTATTTTCACATTTCCTTGAAAATTTCACTTAAATTTTCTCTGTAATACATGGACACAATCTTCCTCTATCCTCTATAGATAGAAATCTGTCTTTTATGGCATGACATTAAGCTTGAACTTGCTGTCTTTAAGGAAACATTTGACAGCTGTAAAGCTTGTAATATGAATCACTTCACTTTATATGAATTTTATTCAACATCAAAAAACAAGTTGGTCTTCCTATCTAAATGGGAACCGTCCATTCATTTCTATGTGAAAAACCATAATCCCAATCAAAACACCCTTAACCTCTACCCATCCCTAACCAACCCAAATACAAGACACTTGGCATTTTTACTTTTTTGATTGCATTCACAGATTTTTATAAACCTGATGTTATCCAAATGGAGACCTAAAAAGATGTCCCCAAGTAGGGAAATTTAAGATTTTACTACAGTTTGGGGACAATTTGGTCCTCAAATGTGATCTATGCAAACCTACACACACACATACATTTGTAAATATCGTTCATATTATAAGAAAACACACCAGTGTATAGAATTTAAATAAGGAAAACTCAAGTGTCCTCTCTCAGCTTTTTAAATCTTGCCAATTTTGCTGAGCTTTCAAAATACTGCTGTATACCGTATTAGAGTGTCTACAGACTATACAAAGAGAACTGCATGGTTTCTACTTAGCTGGATGTACGGTATATGCACTTATAGGCGTACATTAGCTAATCATGCCCAGCTACAATAAACCAAAACTAAAGATACTACCTGGAATTTGATTAGATTCAAATTAATTTCTTCCTAACATTTGAATATTGTTTTACTCATTGAGGAGAGGGTCAGGACGTCATACTTTTTGGCATCAGAGTAATCTGTATTTTATTATCGTCTGGTTTTCGTCAATGAAAATTTTTTGATGACTAATAATTTTCATCATAGTTTTCAATGAACTGGACAACGATTGGAGTGCATTCAAGGTGCCCTGTAAACAGTGGCCCGCTAGCTACCATTTCACATCCACTGCTTATTGTGAGAATGTAAGCCAATGAAGTCATCAGAGCCCAGACAGACCCTTATCCTCAATCCACAGCATCCATGCCATGCATTATTCAGGGTGTCAGCCTGCCAAGGGGGAGCCTTTGTCCCCGCTGAGTAGGAGCACCAGCGCTGAGGCCTGGTAGGGGCTCAGAAGAGACTCGCTCCTCTGGTTCTCAGAGATGCTGTGAGCCCGATATCAGAGCCGAAGGACTAACGCTCAGGCTGACCGACCTTGTGCTCTCACCTGTGTGCCTCTCCATGTAAAGAAAAAAGCAGGTATCTAAAAGAATGACCACTAAATGTCGGAACAAATTTATGGAAGAAGTAAAGTACATTACAATGTCGTAGGAACACTAGTGTATGGTACACTAAGATAGTCACAAACCTTTGACAAAATCCACACCACATATACACACATGCATTTTTCTCAAAAAAGCTCATTAAATGGTGAATAGGATGCACAGCTCTCTGAGATGTGCATGTTTATAGCAATAACCATTCACTGTTTCATATTAAATGGAACACCGTAATCAACTGCATATAGGTGATTTGTTTAATTTCCATATATCACAAGCAGCAGCAAAACATCCTGTCTGGAGCAGTTCCTCTGGCTACCACATAATTTTATTTTTTTGCCTGATCATTCTGTGAATTGTATGGATCTTGGCTAAAGTCTGTTTAAAACCTACCATGATTAATGAGGATAATGACGTACTGTACTCTCTGCCTGAAAAATTTCACAGTTTCTGCTTCTTTAAAATATCTATCTGCTCCCATCCCTATAAACACGCTTGCACAAGAAGTCCAGGTGTACAGGAGTTTTTGAATTTTTAGTTTTCCAATTGCAGTTAAGGTTTTTTTTTGTTAAAGTAAATTTAATCTCCCTTATGGAGACCTTACGATCAAAAAAAATGGGTATTCATCATATTGTGGGGACATTTGGTCCCTACAAGGTAAGGTATATATATCTGGACCACACACACACCCTCTTCCCTTATCAGTAGTATTTCAGTGTTGCACACAGATCGAGGGTAGTGTGAGCCTACCTGTTCTTCTCCATTTCATTGTGTGTGGACCTGCAGGAAAAAAAAAACAGAGCACATGACCACAGATTCCCTCTCCATCACGGTGATGAGGAAGTTAACAGGAACATGTTTGCAAGATTATGCACTGTACTACACCAGGATTGGGGGCATTTTATCACCAGTGTTTGGGCATCCTGAAGACAGCCTAAGACACAGGGAACTGGCTTATGAACAGGAAATGTACCGTCACACACACACAAGGGTAAACTTAGCAACGGTAACCAGAAACACAGGCCAGAAAGAGCTTCTACAGCTCAGTGGTGTTGCACTGTTTTCCTCTCACATATGATACCAGGCTGTAAAGTGACCACCTCAAGCACAGAGACACACGCCTCCATGTGTCAGAGCTGCTTGAAGTGCGGGAGCCTATAGCGGCCCCCTGCCCACGCTGCGCTATTACACAACAAACAGAACCACACACAACCACAGCCGTGCCTGTGCTGTGGACGTGCATTACTATTGAGATGACACTGGTCTTTTAAGAGAAGCCAGAACCTGCGGGCTTTTGTGAAACCAAAGATGATTTGGAGCCAGAGTCACACCTTGAGATTCCCACAGAAGATATTCTTGCTTAAAGAACAAGGGAGAATTATAAATCTCTCTCATACAGGAGAGATACTGCTAACTTACAATGTTCTCTTTCAGACTGACATACATACACATGCAGATAAAAAAACAAAATTTGTGCAAGGGATGATTCATTTCAAAAATACATACACACATATGGAAATCTACAAAAGGTTTAAAATCCTTGACTATAGAAAAACACATTTACAGATCCTCTAAAACAGACAAAGACATTTTCACTGTAAAACAGACCTGCTCTGAACTCCTTTAAAATCTAAATGTTCCTGCATTTCCATTCACAACTTCTGCATGCTGTAAAACACAGTGGTCTTCACAATGATTTAACAGCTCAACTTATTAGGGATGGGCATTTCAGGTTCAAATAATATTCAATTAACGCCACCACACCCCCATCACACACAGAAAACTGTATGGATCAAATTATTTCTTTCCATTCAAAATGAGATATTACTCATTAATGCAAAAGGATAACAATAAATATTAAATTTATTTTTAACAAAACACTCCTTACAATAAGTCTCTGGCTTATAAGCTACTGTATTAATTTATTCCCACACCATAGGAGGCATCACTTGCTCATCCTAAAAAGGATCATTTAAAACAAGTAACCAAGAAGCTAGAGCGGAATGAATTTTCCCCAATACCAGACGATATTTGGAATCTTTGCGACGGATATTACGATATTCATAAAACAAAAAAAGGAGTTGAAAATTAGCTGAAATACACCAAAATCAAACAGAAGTTATTATATACCAATGAAACATTTTTTGCTGGGAAAAGCAGACCAGTATTTCACATTCTCGTTAACTCATCAAAAAGTCCACTGGTACGCTGACAATTCACACTTTTCAAATTTTACTAAGAATGAATTCCATAAAACATGAACTTCAAGATCACTTAACAGTAACCATGACAACCTAAATGTACATACAAACTTAAGGGCAGCAGCATAACCAGATTCTATTACTATACTTGTTGCCGCAAGTTGTGCCAACAAACACAAAGCAGTGCTGATAAATCTCTTGCTTTTGCTCAATATCTCCTCTATGGAATACAAAATATTTCCATGCAGCGAAAAACTAATGTCATGTGATCAATTTTTTTTCACTTGAACCTCACACTCATTTTTGTAAAATTTCTCACAAACACACTATGAGTGAACAAGTAAGAAAACAATTATTATGGACCAAGAGAGCTCATGTAGAGCTCACATAAAAACAGCGGAGGAAAGCTTCATAATGAATAAACCACAACCTTATTAGAGAACAGATAAATCACAACTAATTATATTGCTGCTAAATAATATTTAGCTCATTAATTATCCAATTTTAAGAATTTCTTTTCGATTTTATACATATTCTCAAATATTCAACAATGCTGATTCATCTCTACTATTTATTTATGATAAATAGGTGCCTGTTTCATCCTGCAGCTCCATATATTTGCACAGTGGACTCTCATTGGCACACTTTTTGTTCTCTAGCCAGAGGTCACAACAGTGGGCTTCATATACTGTAGAAGTTGAACTGGTTATCAGTAACTGTTCCAAATGAAACCACCTGCTTCCCAATGCTTTCCCTCATCAGAATTGACCTAAAGAACATTAAATAGACTATGCCCTATGCATACAGGTATTTCCAATAGAGAACTGGTTCTCCCTTTTCCCTGAGATTTTTCATATTGATATTGCTTTTGGGAGAGCAAAAAAAATCTCTCTACAAATCTTTGCTATAATCTTCAGACACGGCCAATGACTGGGCATGCAGAGCTAGTGAAGAGAACTCCCAACAGAAAGAAGATTTCTGGTCCAAACACAAGCTGCAACCCTGACAGGAACACAGGCTAATGAGCGTCAGTCCCCATATCTAATACGTGTGTGAATGAGCCAACTGGAGACTCCATTTTTGCAACCAGGAAGCTACAGAAACTGCTGAAAGGGAGGGGGTTGGGAACAACACCTCCAACACACACCAGGAACACACTCCCATCCCCCACACACCAGGGACTGAGGGAGGGTGAAAGGCATCACGAATAAAGATGGACAAGAGGGAGACGTGCAAAGAGGATCCTTGGGTTCCCCTGCACTCCAGCTGTGCTCTGGGACTAACGGCTTGTACTGTTATCAAGATCATTCAAGCTAGTAAATACCACTAGCCATTTAGTGGGATTATCTTTAAGTCCCACTTTACATAATACCAATAAAACAGTAGGAACAAATTGTATTTGTACAGCATAACAATTACGCAAGTACCTACAACACAAACTGCCACAAATGTACCAAGTGGTCAGCCATTCACTGAATGCAGTTCCTTGCAGTTACATAATCACGACTCTATGTAAATGTACCAGTCCGACTGGTTCCACATGTAAGGTAGTGGAAGATAATATTACATTCCAACACACAAAAGTTAAAAGGTTTATATGATCAAACAAAAATTAATTCAAAATGTCTTCATAATATTGTAGACAGAAATTTGTTTAAAACAAAGAAATGGGCATTTTTTACAAACTAATTAGCATTAACAGCTGGTTAATTCAAAACAATGTTAACACATGATAATCATCATCAAAAATACATGCAATTTTAATCACTGCCCTTCTTGATCCAGACTCACCAAAGACAGCATGTCTATAACCTACTAATGAAAGCCACAGTAGACATACAGTCACAAATCTGGGAGATTTACAATGCTGATCACTCCTCAGTCAAAGGTGCCTCTACCTGAAGAAGCCGGCCACCACTCTAGAGCAGCGCCATAGATGGTACACAGCTTTTACACACAAAACACCCACAGACGTCAATGTCTGATGACTCAGACAGCCTGTGAACATAGAAGTCAATTCCATATATGTGGAAGCTCTGTGGCACCTTCATGAGTCAATTAAAGAGAATGAGGAGTTAGCTGATGATTAGAGGCACAGAAAAAGTTAAATGTTAGTTTTAAGCTGTATAGTTCAAATATCTGGCTTTAGCAAATGACAATGGCAACCATTACGAAGCGACCATCTCCTCCGTCAGTGGAAGGACACAGTTAGTTGATCAAACTGTTCTTAGTGAACCTTGCTAGTTTAAGGGTCACTTTTATCACAACCAAAAGCGATCTTCACTCCTTTCTTCCATTAGAGAGCATTCCGATAAATGATATGCTATGCATAAAAACACAAGATCACATGAAATTGAACAATTCATGTGGCATAGTGCAAGGTGTTGCAAGGAAAGCCTATAACAGGCACAGAACGAAAAACTGAGCAGGGTGTCAGGGGAGGTGTCACAACCCACACTATGATTATATGTATGAAGCCCACAATGTCATCTGATTAAGTAGACAGAATGTATCAAGGGAAGTACATTCCATATCTCCATAAAGACCCTCCCCAAACAGTTAAATAGTACAGCTTTTTTTCCCCCCAAACCAAAAAGTAGAACTTCACTAAATCTTTGCATGGAAAAAAACCTTCAAAAATTAATACAGTAATGTGAATTTTTATGAAAGATTAGGATGGTAATAGGGTGTTTGAATATATACACATATCATTGTATGTCCTGTGGTACTACTGCTGAAAGATTTACAATGGAATATGGAGCACTTTCATGTTTTCTATATTGGATATTAGGAGTCACCCAATGATTTTGATACTAGAAATTTTCCCGTGGGGAAACCGTAGCATTAGATGCTTTTGACATGATGATCACCCCATCAGTTGGCATACGCGTGTCTCTATGGAGAGGTTTACACTAAAAACTCCCCAGTTTTTAAAACTGGCTGGATCCAGTTATTCTCAACGCTGCATCAAAATCCTTGTGATCCATGTGAGAAAGTACATACCGGCATATCAGTCTCCGTTCATACAAGGCAGAAGCTTCTGCCTTGTACGAACCCAAAGAGCCAAACCTAATATTTGAATAACATAAGGTTCCTATTACCAGAAAGGCTTAGTGTATAAATAGCAATGACCCCTGCTTTGCCCTGTCCATCTTTAATACCCAGTTAACTAGGGTTACTGACTGTATAGATGTCCTTACACAAATTTTGTTTACAGAAGTAGACACCAAAATGCACTTCCAAAACATGGATTTGGAATATTTCTCCACTGAAGACATCTTGGGCAGACCTTAATCTGCATGCCTTTGTTCTTGGCCCATTTCTAACTAACTTTCAGCAGCCCTAATATTCTTTTCTGTCAGCATTCAACAAGATGTTCAACAGTTTAATATCTGTGTCTCTGAAAACTTTCATGGTCAGGGAGTAGCCTGATGATCAAGGAGAAGCTTTTTATCCTTTTGATTAACAACCAAAATATTTCAGCAAATTAAAAGCAGTATATAAAATGCAAACAAGGAATGAGTTTTGCACTGCAACCTGCTTAGACAGAATTACAGCTTCGTACAAAAGCCTTTGGCAGTCAAAGAAAAGGCTTAACATTATTTATCTGGGTAGCAAGTGTATATTGGCTCAAGAAAAAAAAACTGATAAAACATAACAGGGCTACCACTAACGACTGTTTTTCTGATGATTAATCTATCAAATTTGACCAATTTATCGATTAATCTGAACGTTTATTTTTTTCCCATTTAAGTTACATTTATTTTAACAACAACAAACTATGTCATTACAGGGCTTTAGATAATGGTTGCTGGTGTTTCTGGACTATATGGATGTTACTTATGTCCACTATTTGATAAGCAGAGTAGTAGTGTGATTAAAATAATAATGAGGGGTGTATTATGATACCCAAAAGTTAATTTGTATAAATTCAGCATATCCTTATACATCAATTTGATCAGCCGAGTGCAAGGTTACAGTGTCAAAAGGGACAATTTAGCAGGCACAATAAAAGTAGGAGAGGAGAGCAGATACTGTGGTTAAACAAGGCAAAATGACGTTGGAGGTGCGGCGATATCTTTTGAAGTTTAAAGTCTGACATTTTCTGGTAAAATATAGTGTTCGTTTTTATTTCAGATCACATGTCAAACTTCTTTTTTAAAATTTAGTGACCATTTTCATTTCGATAACACTGGTAACACTGGTTCCGACAAACCTAGCGAACACAAACACATGCCAATACCAAAAGAAATTAAGAAGCTCGCCATGCTAATGGTAATTTAATAAACATGAACAGACAACACTTTTGCCTATTGTGTTGGTCCAGAATAGCACCTGTGTGTTTCCACTTCAGAAGCTTTGCACAGTATAGAAACCAGCTATTTGTTCTGTGGTAAAATCACTTCCTATGACTGCCTAAGACTTTTACACATGTATTTGAATACCTTTACCATAGTGCCAGTCACAGTTAACAAATCTGTGTTGGTGATATCTGTTAGAAATAAAGAAATTTGTATTGGTCCATGGTAATCTTAGTCGATATTTAAACTTTATCAATACTAAAAGTTAGCAGGACCAGAGCTAAACATGCAACTACTAAAATGATTCCATTTTCCATAAGTGAACGACAGGGGACTTCATCGGCTCATACATCCCCCTAGAAGTAGGATTGCCACGTCCAATCTAAAGAAATAAGAGACAGTACACCACCACCCCCCCCCGGATGACAAAAATTTATCGAAGGGAAGAGTGATAAACTATGACATGGTCGCAGGGAAAGATCACATCCTGTATTAAAAATCGGACATGGCATTTTATTTTACAATATGGGATGGGTGGCAAAACTATTTAAAAGGGGTGTCAAAGTATTGGCCCACAAAATGGTTTTATACAGCTCAGAACATGGTTTTAATTCATTATTAAATGTGGTCAGCAGATTAATCTTTCATTTTCCACAGAACAAAAAAGTATGCAACTTCATTCCACTATTCAGCACTAGTAAGTGGCTCTAAGGTTAGCCAGTCTTCAGTATAGGTGATATTATACAAAAAATATCTCTATCGGTCAAAATTCCCATATTGGCGCACCATTAATCTATCCATCTGCCACTAGTTATCCTGGACAGAGCTGTGGAAGGCCCCAAGGCTACTCCAGGCTGCACACAACACAGAAGTAAATGTACACCTTGAACAGGATGCAGTCCATTGTGGGTGACATACATGCACACAATCAGACACTACTGGTAATTCTGAAATGTCAACTGGCCTAACTGCATGTCTTTGGACTGTGGGTGGAAACCCATGTGACAGGAAGAACGTGCAAAAGGCACACACGGTGGGAAGATGGGATTCAAGTCCCAACCCAGGAGGTGTGAGGTAACAGTGCAAGACACTGAGCCACTTTGCACTATTAAAACAAAAAAAATACAACAAAAAGTATTCCCCCCATTTTAATGACTAACCTTTTTTACTGCTTATTTTGCTTAAGAGTTCATTAGAAATGTGCGCCGGTCTATGTGGCAACTATAAGACTTTAGATGTCAAAATAAATCAAAACAGTGTAGGAATTCCAAGCCAAAAACACACAGAATGACCAGAGCGCCAGCAGTAGGACAAATGACTTTCTCAGGATTCAATCCATGTACTGCATGGATCCACACACAGCTGTGATGATGCTGTTTAGTATTAGAGTGCATTGTTCAGGCTAATCACCAAAACAACTCGTCACCTGATGCTGGACTCTGTTTCTGCATAAAGCAGTTTGTACACAACACTGGTGTGCTAACAGAAGGCACGAGTGAAAATGCCACAATGCACAATCAGCTCAGGTTACCTGCTGCTGGAATTCTTCTTGTTTTTACTCTTTCGCTTCAAGCTGTCTCTCTCTTTGCTGGTGCTATAGGGCAGCATGGAGGCATAGCCGTGTTCAGCCTCTGCAAAAAGTCGGGAGGGTTTACATACAAATTATTCAAACACAATCCACACAGGGACTGGGAAAAGAGGGTATTAACTAACAAGGAAGACCTTTCCTGTAGCCCCTAAATTTTATGGACATAAAAAGACTGCAATTTCAGTGTGTAGTGTTCACACACATAGCATATATTCATATGTGAAAATCCACTGCTCTTACTTCAATGATGTCATCTGAACTCGAGTAAACCCTTTACCCAGCCAAACCACAACAGAAAAGAGGGGGGATGCATTAGGTTCCATCATTTATATTCAAGATTTAATCAAACTGACAACGGGATTTCGCCAAGGTAAAGAAACATACCTAGATGCATCTACATCGGAGCCCTGTACCTGTCTGGGTTATATTACTACATGTCATTACAACTGGAGTATTGAATTTGACAGACAAACAAATGTAAACAGTTGGCTGCATGTGAAAATGCTCTTTCCTCGGCTCTGCACATACGGACCTCGCTCCTTTGGATGCCTGTGTCTTTACAGTCAATCTCAATATCACGGAGATGCAGAAACCCTTGGTAATAAGGCATTAATACACACATACCAAAGCATGGGAAACGTCTGACTTAATATACAGTCACCCCTACCTGATCGGCCGTCCACAGTCGCCCCCTCCCCCCGCCGCCCCCAGGCATGGTACAACGTACAGATGTCAGCCAACACACGGGGGGTGTGAAGGATCATTAATGTGACTGTACCTCTCTCCCTGCGCTCAAGGTACTCCGCAGCCTCGATCAGCATCTGCACCATCCCCACCGCCGCCATTTTCCACAATGACGCCGATGGACGGCTGGCTTTCAACGCTGTTTCAGCCCCCAGCTCAGTTTACACCCAAACGCTGCTGGTCTGTTAACGCGAGCCGCTTATTCCATATACCTGTAGAGTATGGAAAATCCTCCGAATAACGACTAACTGATATATGTATACGTGACTGTTTTTAGCTAAGCTGACGAGCAACGGTAGGCTCTACCCAGCTACTGGTGTTATTTGAGTGTAAAATCGCTGATGTCGACGCCTGTCCCGTCACATTAATAATAAAATAAACAGTAACGGTTGCTGCCACTGACACACTGCGTCTGCTAGCTGCTCGGCTAACTCCTCGATGGCTCGCCTTTCCGTCTAACCGATAGTAAGTTAGCCACCGATGAGAGGTCCAGAGAATGATAATGTTTCAATCTGAAATTATGAACAAAAATGCCTTTAAGTTCACCACAGAAACGACAGCTTAACTGACATACAGGTGACTAGCTCAGAGCTGGCTTAAAAACATTAGCACTCCTAATAATCCTCCAGCTACGAAAAATACCACCAAGTTGACTTTGTGTGTTAGCTACCTTGCTAAATGTATTTATACAAAACTATTTCCGAATAGTCATCGAGAAAAAAAAAACAACAAAAAAAAACACTAAATAAGTGCAACGACAGCGGGGCCTCTTCCGATTTAAGTGCACCTGTGCTCTTAGCCTGTGAGCTACCGAGACGAGCAACGCGGACCGCCAGTCTCGAGCCGCGCTAACTGACCGGGCCGAGTAGAGCCGTTTGTTTATTAAAAACGGCAAGAAGGGAAAGCGTCGGCACTGCCGAAAGATCGCTGCCTACTGCCTCTCACTACTCCGCGATTGGTTACGAGGTGATATGCACCGTCTTTTCATTGGTACGCGCTCCCGTCAATAACACGACAACAACATAATATTTCTTGACTTGTTGTTAAGCTGTCAAAAGGGTCTAGCAACTGGTATCTGCAGAACTCGCCATTTTGAAACACATCTATATGTACCGACGCTGCATCCTGCCGCACATTCCGGAGCCGTAATGGAGGACATTTCCTTGGCAAGGGTCTCGGGTGAATCGTTGGAGGACTTTTATTGGCCAATTTCCCTCACTCAATGAACAGTTCTATTTGGATTGGCTGTCGCCTGCCATGCGCTACTATAGCAACGCCCCTAATTCCAACAAAACAGGTCTAATTCACGTGAGGCTAGAAATCTCCCACGTTGAAGAGGAGCATTGGTTTGGCCATATGGTTGTTTTGAGCTCCCTGATTGGTTCAGTGCCTACGTCAGTTATTTGATCATTTTTAGCATAATTATACTTTGCACATAAGACGTCTTGCTAAAAATGTGATTTGTTTATTAAAATAAAAGCGCTCATAGACATGAGAACGTTTGTTTACCCTGCAGAACATCTCAAACGTAACGTTAACAAAAGCAGGAAAAAACGGAACAAGATAAAAACTGTTTCAGATAAAAACTCGTCTTTGAGTCTATTAGAAAGTGCAGGCAGTTGCTAAAATACGTAATGTTAACTGGCTGTCGGTAAAAGATTTCAGATGAATCTTTATTAATAGAAACAGATAAGCGCTTGAATGAAAAGTTGTGCACTTTAAATGGGTAAAAAGCAAATGAACATTTTACAGCATGAGTATATCATTCGACAATTCTACATATTTTTTTACCTTTACCAGACTACCAAAATAGTCAACAATGAATTGGATTTACTGTTAAGGCGCAATAAGAATATATGTGAATAAAGTATCAACATAGGGTAACTGTCCAATATGAAGTCAGACTGAAGAAAAGTGACAGAACAGTCTTGACAAGTACTGCAGACCAGGAGAGGGCATTAGATAGTCCTATGGAGATTCACAACAGCATTTCTACATTCTGCATTGACGATAGAGTAGTGAGATGGATGCCCTCTCCAAGGTTCAAGGTTCCATCATTTACTACCAAGGGGACCATCCCAGCAGGTGGTATCAGTGTTGTGCAGAGGAGCATCCTGAAGTCAGTGCTCCATATCTGCAGCCACATCTTCCAACCCAGTGCCCAGAGTCACGAGAATCCATTCATTCCTCAAGCTCTTCCCTGCAGAGAGTAACTCAGCACTCCTGAAAGTCTCCCGTTAGCATTTAAAGGCATTTTAAGAAGATCAAACAGCTGGGTCATTCAAAAGACTTTATTTTTTATGCAGCTTCAGTTACAACATTGCTATATCCTATAACTAAGTCAATGTCCCTCATATAAAAAAAAACTGAAATTTAAACCAGGGTAAGGTGGTCAAGCCAATGAATTCATAGGGTTCATTATTCCTGAATACCTAATTTTCAACAGTCAATGTATGCATCTTTTAAACAATGGAATATGAACAGGAGCAGTGAAGTAACACAAACAAATACAGTTTTCCAAGAAATTGAAGAAACTACCATGCCATTTTATAAACAAAGACACAATGCAATCAGACAAATCATACCAGACATTACGGACCTTGATAAACAATTTTCATACGTATGAAGTGATTCAAGCAATGAAATCCAGGGGTCTGTTGAATCCACCTTTTCTGTTCATGTACTGCCTATAAGAAAGATTGCAATTACATCATTGCTGCCCCCCTTACCAACATTCATGGCACAATACATTACATCATCATCTACCAATGGGATTGCTGTGCTTGCAGCAGTGAAGCACCTGCTGATGTTATTTGGTTGCAATATGATTGGCTACTGTGTGCACAGGCTCCCTGGAGTATCATGCAGTTCTGTAGGCATAAGATGCACAAACGGGAGGACATAACATAGACTGCACAATTTGCAGTCCTGCAGCAAAGCACTAAAGCATGCATAAGAACTGAACAGATAAAATGCTCCACACTTCAAATACCGAAGCCAAAAACTTAGAAGGGTGCCTTCGCATCACTGAAAAAATAGGACCCTGAGCAATAAGGGCTGTTAGAAACAGGTTAACACAAAGTTTCAAAGCAAGTACATTTGAGCCCAAACCAACCTGTATTTTCTCTTCTGACACACGTTGATTGCATGTGCATTGACTGATCCGTCGACTTTCTTTCCCTGTTAGGCGTGAAACAGAGAAAGCAGGAAGCACTGACTATAATTAGCAACATGGGCATCATCGCCATCTTCTGGTGCGCAAGAGAACTGCAAGAACTGCAGTCAAAGCTGCAGGCTACTTGACAAAACATATATATTAAAAAGTAAAATAGCTACATCAGTGCCAGTTACCATTACAGAAGCTGAATTTACCTTGGTGCTGTCAAAAGTACTGAAGCCCATCATTTTTAGCATCTCAATCTCTTCCTCTGTTTTGCCCTGCATGTCTTCCTCTGAGCAAGAATCACATAAACACCATAAGTACAACAGTGGTCAACGAGACATCAGGTATCATTAATAGTAAAAATTCACAAAGGTTACAAAAGTACCACATAAAAGGCAAGGAGCTGTTATGTAACGAGAGTCAACATGTGCAGCAGCTTAATGTTAATTTCCAAGCATAGTTAGCGATCATGACCCTTATATTAAATTGCAGGTCATAAATAGGTGCAAGATGAAATACCCAGTTAGTCCAACTACGAGATCAATAGAGCATTTACAAAATGACAGGTCAACAACACTGGGTTATAAGGTGCCCACCCCCAATGCACCTTGCTGCCTGACATAATTCCCCACCATCTCAGAAACCTGTTCTAGCTCAGACACCCTTTCACTGGAGCATCCGAGTGCATCCCTGCCTGTCAGTCGCTTCCCCCCCCTTAACCCTATGGCTAGATATTCCCTTCTGCACCCTGCATACTCGCATCACTGTCAGGCAATCTCCATCACGATACAGACATGAAATACAGCAGCTCTAGCACTCCGTCACACTCCAGCTGGGGGTGGGAGGTACGCCAGTGCCACATTCATTATCGGTGTGACTGTCAATGTTTACTTTTTTTTTTTAACAACCGTATGAAATCATTTTTTATACAAATCAACTGAGATGAAGAAAAATACAGACATTCCTCTACTTACTTTCAACTTAGGAACTTTCAGACATACAAAGAGGACTGAAAGTCCAAATTATGTTCATTGGGCTCCCGTTTCCTGTCCGCAGCATCATTTTTTTGTTTTCTACATACCAGTTCCGCCTAGTACGACTTCTGGCCGCTAGTCCCACTGTGCAGCAGCGTAGCGTGCGTACTCCCAGCATCCTAGTTCTTTGTACTTGCGTATACCCTTAAAATTATACTGAATAACGACTTATGAACATTTCAAATTATGAACAGCCGTTTGGAACATCTCATTCGTAAGTAGAGGAGAGTCTGTACATACATTTTCAGGGTTGCGAACTGTCACACAACTGGCGTGACACAGCTCCGTAAGAAATCTTACAGAAAATATATCATTCCATTATAAACCTAAAATTAGCGACATCAAAAGCATTTGGGGTAGCTTGCAAACCCTACAGACTATTTACCAGGTAATAAAACTGTAAAAGCATGTGCTTATATCTACAGACTTATCTTGAATTGAAAATCTCACTGAACAAAGTAGGCAATCTTGCATCTTATTTGACATGAACTGTAAAATGCACTGTTTTTGGCTGAAGCAGTTTATCATTCACTTTGCATTATGAAATGAATGAGAAAACATTACTTATTTCACTTTTCAAACCAAGACCACTCATACCCAACTGTAACAATGTTTAAAGTGAACTTAATATATTATGTAAAAAATAATTTACATAGACTGGATATGCTTCTCCTCCCAAAACATAAAAAGTAATACTGCAATCTAATACCATCACCATCATAAGAATGGAAAATACTATGAGAATTTAGGTCAAATCACCCATCCCTAACTCCAACTACAAATACGGTATAAATGTTCATATTTCCTGTGATGGGCTGGCCCCCCGTCCAGTGTTGTTCCCTGCCTCGTGCCCATTGCTTCCAGGATGGGCTCCGGACCCCCCGCGACCCAGTAGGATACGCGGGTTGTAAAATGGATGGATGTTCATGTTTCATGTAATTTTCCCACCAATACAGAACTGAAACTAAGGTGCATCTGGTCAAAAGACAACACACAAAGAGAAGTACCTGCGGGACCACCAACCCCATGGATAGTGTAATTCACATCAAACTACAGGGGGCCTCTCATGACTCCAGAGAGTGCAGCTCCAACCTGCTAACTGCATCAGAACCGCCCACAAGCCTGTCAGCTAACTGCAGTGCGAGAAATGCCTGGCCCCTGAATGACAACAGGGCATGGAATTGGGAAAGAAATCCTCTTAGGAGCTACGGCTGTGCAAGACCTGGATTTCTGCATGAAGGTTTCCCAAAATGTGATCTTCAACTAAGTAATAATAATGCAGTGCATGTGAAAACCGTAATCTCTTCCCAAACGTAAAGCAGGTTGGAAGGAGGATCATGTGGGGCTAATTTTGATTTTGCTGCCAAAATCACTTTGATCTAAAACTCAGAAGCTGGGTCATACAACAGGCAAATGACACCCAACACAGGAGTGACTCAAACATAAATTGTGTACTTTAGAAGGGACAGGTGAGAGTTCTGACCTCAGACCCACTGAGATGTAGCGCGACCTGAAGCAGGCCGTTCAAGCAACACTTAAAAATATTAAAAAAAAGAACTGAAAGTTTTTATAGCAGAATGGACAAAAATACCTTGTAACTTCTGCAGAAATTGTGTAGTTGAGGTTATTTCCAAGAAAGCAAGTTAATTACTGAATACAAAGGTTCACTTGCTTTTACCATCAAATGTCTTTCCTGGAAAAACCCAGGACCCTCTAAAGTCTAAACCATTTTCTAATTATATCACCCAAGTCTTGGACATTATCAATATCAGTTATTAAAAAATTGAAGAAACAGACACCTGAGATCTGATGTTCCCTCACAACTTTCTCCTTCACCTCCTTCTTTTCTTCCTCACGCCGCTCCTTCTGACGCGAAGGAGATGGTGAGGATGACCGGTGTCGCCGTGGAGACCTAGGCAGAGAGAACACACACAGGCTTTAAATAAAGACAGAGCCTGGTAGCCCCAGCTCCTCCTCACGTCCAAGTTGCACCGTCCCAGAGCGCAGTTCGCCTCCTTCAATGGTAAAATGCTTTTCTTAATGTCCTAAAATGTAGTACAAGATTCAAAGTTAACAGTTCAGGTCAGGTCTACATTAAAATCATGTTTTTCCATCAGCTGTAATGTTAATTTTCCATTAGTCACTTGGATTTCTCAAGTTGATTAGACATTTCTACACTGATTTCTGTTCCCCGTTTTGTATTCTGACTTACAGTGCCATACTGCTGCCAGAATTTCACTTACTAGCTAGATTCTTCTAGAAGTAAGACGCAATCTGTGAATAACGATATTTTCACAGGGACATTACGAATGTATAGAGAATGCCTGTGGTGATTAGTCATATAGATACGTTTTTAAGTTTCATTTATATGTTTCAAAATATTCAGCTATTACTTAACCAAAAAAAATCAATGTTAACTTAAAATAACTTTTAGATCACATTTTTCAGTTTGTTGCATTGCTATAAAGTGGTAACACAACATGCCTACAAATTAAGATCTTTAAGATAGTGATCCCACACACATACACACACACACACACACACACACCACTATTAGGCACACCTTGCTAGTGCTGGTTTGGATCCACTTTGGCCTTCAGAACTGTACTATATTAAAATGCATCAGAACTTAACCCCATTGTAACCCGGGGAGCATCTGTATATGTAATATAAATAGGGCTTATTAAATGCATCTCAGTAAAGCAAAAAAGGTAATCCCTAATATTATCAATTTATTACAGTAATTATTATAATTATGCTGGTTAACATTGTTATCTAGCTAAATATACACTAATAATCAAAATGTCTCTAGAGTTAAATGTAGTTATAATAAAAGACATCACTATCGAGCTAAATATATATAATCTAATAAAACATGACAGTGAAGTAGTGCTGGTTTATATATACACTATATACACACACATACATACATATATAAACACACACACACAAAAATATTTTTTTTCCTACAGAGAGCTGGTTGGGACAGCAGAATTGAAAGAGCCATTGGTCTTGGAAAAAGCAGAGAGACCTGAGAGCAGCTCAAGAGGAATTTAATCTGCCCAAGCAAAAACTAACTACAGAATCACCAACAAGATGGGGGGGTCCCTTCAGAAAATGGAGGGGAGAGTTCTGGAGCATGAGAAGGCCATTGCATTATCAAAGTAACATCTGCTAACAACAGACACCATGTGCCAACGTGGCAGGACATGGACGTCCTTGAGTCTGCCCACAAGGCTCTAAATCCACTGGTTGGTTTCACAGATGCACAGTCAGAGGAATCATATGTCAAACCTGTGCTCCACCTGCTTAGTGAGGAGGTCCTGAAGCCAGAGGATGATCCTCAGTTCAGAGCCTCCTATGTGAAACCTGAAAAAGCTGATGTCCTTAAAGCCAGAGCTGTGGTTGAAATAATGCAAGAATGCCAGAGCATTTCATGACCTGGACTTGCTACATCTACTGGCTCTGTTGCTACACCTGGAGCTGAAGGAGGAGCACCAGCACTAGCAAAAAAAAAAAAAAAACAACAGAAGGTAGTTTGGGTAGTTTTTTTCAAGAAAGCCCATTCCGTTGCTGCAGCAGCTGGACTCACAGACCAACAGTCGACTGAAGCTGAACTCGAAAACTATCTCCAAACGCCTTGTGTGGACAGTGAAATCAATCCTCTGTAATGGTGGAAAGTCCACATAACTGCTTTTCCTAAAGTGAGCCTCCTAGCTAAGCAGTACCTTTGTATTCCTGCCACCAGGTCGCCTTCAGAAAGGGTTTTTAGTACAGGAGGCAACATTATTACCTGCAAAAGAGCATCAACTGGCATCAATCAATGGCACACTACTGTTAAAGTGGGAAATCACGCACCCAAGTTTTCTACAATTCTGTAGAAAACACTGGGTATAAATTAAGCGTATAATGGGTCTGATACCGAGATCAAAACATTTGTACAGCGGTTCCATCTCCCAGATGCCCCTGAACTCGAACCCGGTGTTGCAGATGCAGCCTGTTGAGCTCACATAAGGCTATAAAAAAAATCATTTTTCATTTCACAAAGGATGCTATAACATAGAGCTGGGCGACATGACCAAAATCTCATATCCTGATAACGATATATATCACAGCTACACTTTGCATTTCCAAAATCATTAGTATCTACATCTTCCAGTTTCTCCATTTGTTTTGATGGAGTCCCTGTAAATCCTGCCACAGTAATCAGAAATCTTGCCATATTATTTGACACTACTTGCATCTACAATTAGAATCCCTCTCCAAAATCTCATTCTTTCACCTCCATAACAATGCGCGTCTGCACCAATTTATGTCCAGTACTGATGCCCATACCCTGGTTGATGCTCTTATGTCCCATATTGACTACTGCACCGTCCCTTTCGTTGGCCTCCCTGGAAAGTCTATACAAAATACGTCAGTGATTGTAAACAAGACAGCTGTTTATTATATATATTAATATTACCAAGTTACTGTTTAAAGACTATCCCGCTTTAGGGGATATCGCCCTGGTATTGTTGCTTGATGACATGTGTGTGGATATTAGGGTGTGGTGAAAAATTCTAAATTTCCAATAGCAATTTCCAATAGTGGGGAAAAGTTGTCACTGGACTTCATTATTAAACGTGCAAAATATCTTTGAAATAGGTTAATATTTTCAGGTTCTGCAATGTGATTGAAGTTTTCACCGGTCACATCAATGTTCAGATTCTCGCTACGTATCAACCATATCATAACTCAATGTAAAATTGTTCCAATTTAATACAAGAACCTAACAATGAGTAAGTGGGAAACGACTCATTCATAAATGTGGAGAAGCATGCTTACACTAACATACTGGGGATACACACTATCCATTATCATACCGCTTTATCCATCTGGGTCTTACCAAAAATATTGACACCCCTCCAAATCATTGAATTCAGGTGTCCCAATATTTTTGGTAACATAGTGTATCTAACCATTTTGACTGTCATGTTTAATACTTTTCATTTTGCTGGCACTGAGGAACAATTTTACATTGTGTTATGATATGGATGATGTACTGTGGATCTGCGCAGTGATGTGACAGGTGATTAATCGTAATGCACATAGACCTGCAGAGTGATGTAATGTATGTGTATGGCTGATACCCAGTACAAATCTGCGTTACCTGAACGTTGGTATTTTGTAGTGAATATCATGTTGTGAAAGTGCACAAACACAACACTGATGAGTATAGATAATAGATAGTGTATATTGCCCATTGATGTGACCGGTGAAAACTTCGATCGCGTCGCGGAACCTGAAAATATTAACCTATTTCAAAGATATTTTGCACGTTTAATAACGAGGTCCAGTGACAATTTTTCCACACTATTGGAAATTTTGATTTTTTTTCACCCCAACCTAGTGGATATGCAGATATATTCTGAAATATTCCAGAAAACAGGTTCGAGTTTAAACCTTTGATGCTTTAATGTAGTTTACTGGCTGTAATATCTTTCAATACCTGTAATACTTTTCAGTGTTTGCACGTCAACTTCAAAAGTCCAGCGGTCTTGCTTAAAGTTACTGGTGGTGAATGGATACAGTGCAATTATTAATAAATATGCATAAAACAAACAAAATTAGTTACATGGTGCACATAGTTCCCCATACTTTAAAGCTTAAAACACATTTTACAGGACATTCTGTGTTATTTAGGTTTTGTCCTTATCGCAAGTGGGCACGTGTAGTGGGATCACAAAACCATTGTGAGGGAACACAAAACTATTTCAAAAAATATTTAAAAACTACAAAACTATTTCAAAAAAACTGCTCCACAGCAGTATGAATCAGACAAAAATTTGTAAATAAATAGGCAGAAAGTCAAAATGCAACGCTATCCACAAATAGACAGGAAGTGATCCACAAATGTGCAAAATACATTTCACATGTACAAATCATTCTGTTTTTGTGAATAAGATTTTACACCACACAAATTAAAAAATACTTATTTTTGGATAGTTAAATATTTGTGGATCATGGCCATATTTGTGGATTATTATTTTTAATCCAGAGAAGACAAAGTTCGATAACATCTTCCACACACGCACCACATCCCACGTGGTGGCGTGAAAACCTTGCAAAACTGTCACCTAAATGATAAAAAAATCCTATTATGTATTTTCATATTTTCAAATAACAAATTTCTTGCATTTTAATGAAATACAAAATAGTGGTGTGAGAAAATGTATTTTGTTATATTTGATGAGTAAGCATTTATAGTTAGTAACCAAATACATAAGAACTATACAAATGAGGAGGCCATTCGGCCCATCAAGCTCGCTTGGGGAGAACTTAATAGCTCAGAGTTGTTAAAATCTTATCTAGCTCT
>JAODUD010000040.1:21122127-21133123 GCA_026784285.1 Stomatorhinus walkeri | reverse complement strand
ACCTAGGCGGGGACTCGAACCCAGGTCCCAGAGGTGTGAGGCAACAGTGCTAACCACTGCACCACCATGCCGCCCCTCAGAATGAAAATGTGCATTCCAAATATAAAAAAGTCGAATAAAATCTTCTCATTTCTTTTGCTTATAGAATATTTTTCTTTGCTTTGATTTTTATTTTTTTATATTTTTTTTTTGCTTTTGCAATGCTTTTTTGCTTCTGACTTTTGGCACTGTTTTAACGGATAGGCGGGCCTTAGCAGCTTACACGTCTATTGGTCAGCTGGAATTTGGAGCGAACACGCCTTTAACCATCTGAGCACGCCCACTCCATGACGCTACATAACATCGCAACATGGTGGGGTATGTCCGGAGTCAGTTTACATGCATGGAATTGCATCTTCGTAGTTCTATAATAGTGTACTTTTATTAGGAATCGGTGTATGCAACACATATTTCGCTTTCATAAAATGCCCATCCAGTTCTAAAACTCGCTAATCCACCAACGCGCTGACCAGGGAAGTTTCTAGCTATTGAAAAGATAAGGGGCTGTTCTGTTTACCTGGGCACCGCGGTTGTTAGCCTCATATTCGACATTCAGTTTTCTGGATTTAATAACATTTAGCTGAAGTAAGGTGGGGCGTTTTAAATGATATAATTGTGATGTCCAGTACACAAACAACAATGCACACCGATTATTTTTGCGCTTCGAACCATATAGTGATTTGTGCAAAATTGTGTTAATAGCTAACTTTCTAACAGTTAATGTGTACGCTGTATCCATATTACATGCAGAAAAACATTCCAGAAGCAAAACAAATTGGAGACTATGGAAAAAATGATTTTTTTCCCGACTTTTTTGATATTTGGAATACATATTTTCATTCTGGTACTTAATTTGCTTGCGGTTTTCAAAATTTCGATTAATTCTTTTGGCACAAAATTAACTCCATATTTTTCCCTCTAAACAGTCAGTAAGCACTTCTCAGCACTGACCTGGAGTGCCACACAAGTCTCGCTATTTCGAAGATGCTCTGACCAACTCGTCTAACCATAATAATTTGTCCCTTGTCACTCAGACTTACTCATTTCCCCTTCATTCAAAATATTACCTATGTAAACTGGCAGTTTGTTTGCCAAATAATATGTCCCAGGTATTATTGATGTTCACGGAAGACGAAAAAAAAACATTAATTAAACAGTATTTAAGAATGCAACAAAAAGTATTTGATGCTTGTTTTTATCTAATTTCAGTAAGTTACTAATGATTAGTTGTAGTTTTTAAATGACATTTTTGAATATATAGTATTTGAGTTTACAAAAATCTTTTCTTATAGTTTTAATTAACTATAACCGTGGATCAGGCCATCTTGAGCAGATTGATCTGAATTTTTCTGAAACCCTTGAGTATTATGAGGGGACATTTTTTGTTTCAGCTTGTTACCTTCCAGTCATAAGCAGCACTGAACCACATGTCACATGGCTTTGCTGGATATGAGGTTCACAGCTGAAGGAGACAGCAAGGAACACTGTCACCCAGTAGAACATTATTAACATTTTATGATGCCTGTGTCATGCTGTGGCTCAGTGTTGGATCCTGCTACTGCATACAAATTCTGAAAGGACACCCTTCACCTCTCCAGAGAGGTTTTGATTTTCTTATCTGTGCTGAGATGGGGGAATTAGATCATGTGAGAATGACACTCTCCTGGCTGTCTGGCTGCTAAAAATACCACCTCTGATTTAAGTGAAGTGACCGAAAATGATTTAGCTTCATTTATTGACTATATGGTCTTGATTTGCTTGAGAACCATTGGAATGATTGATTTCATGTTAATTTTGTTGTTCATGATCGTATTTCGATTTGTAAACCATTTACACTGTAGAACTGCTGATTGCGTTTTCTGGTTTATTGAAAAGATTATTAAATTATACTAATATGTTTGATTTTCTGCTGAATGCTAAATACTCTGGCTCTCTTTGCCCCAATGTTCACTCCGTTTGATTCTCATATATGTAAATAAATATGAAACTTTAAAGGGTTTGAATATTTTCAATGGGGAAAGATTCGTTCCACACTAAAGGCATGTGATTTGGTGTGTTAACACCACCTGCTTATATGAGTGAAAGAGAAATTGCATGTTTGGGCTTTGGTGAAGGTACTGGCACTGCTGCCATTATTCGACAGCATGTTTTGTTTCGGAGTTTGCACTAGGGGGAACCCTTAACTGACAGATGGCTCCATATTCAGGACCCATCACCTTGCCTGAGCTATGATCAGAAAGAAGCTGGCATGCCAAATTTCTTCCGCCATCTGAAATCCTTCCCCTCGTGATGTATCGCTCAGTTGTTAGGCCGATGATGCAATTGTGATGATGCAGTTTCAAGGTACCCTGTACATTCACCCTTACTGCTGCAGCCTGCAGCAAGAGTTTACGTCAGTAAAATACATGTACAAGTTCAATTCAATAAGCTACGTTTGTAAATGTCTTTTAATAAGTGTCGGCAAGTCGGTGGTGTTTTGTGTCTCAGCTGGGCTCTTAGGTAATTAACTTTTTAAATTGAACTCATATTTAAATGGGTCGCATAAAATCACGTTATATCCATCATGTTAGCTTGGGGGCTTGTTATCAATTTTCCCTCATGTCCCGTAAAATGTTTATTTAATGAAATGTTTGACATAGGTAATTCAGAATACATTTTTGAAATGTTATATTAGTCAGGTAACCTACTCAAGGGTAAAACTAAGCCAATTAATGATTCACATCCCTCACTAGAACTTGGTTGGTGACTGGATGGTGGGAAAAAGGAGGTTATTGAGAAGCTGGGCTTGAATGACAGCCAGTGATCCCGAATATCATTCCTGGGTCTCATACTTGCGTTCAGGTGACAAATTTAACCCTTTATATCAGTGTTTCCAATTCGGACCCACAGTCAGTCCACGTTTTTGGTCCCTCTGAGCTCCCTGTCAGACAGCCCACATTTTTTAACTACCTGTGGGTCCCCGAGGACCAGATTGGGTGACACTGCTTTACGTAAATGGAGCACTGTGATGGAGGCCACTTTGAGTGAGTCTCCCTGCACTTGGACCAGCAAGGTTATTGGTCTTCACCTAGTCAGCCCTGTACCTTTGATAAATCCAAAGAGGGCAGAGGCAGAAGCCATTACTCTAGAACAGTCTGTTTTCCAGACAGACGGTGACTTTTCGTGACCCTGGGGCAGACAAGTTTAATTCAGTTCCTGATTGTATTCTGACTGTACAATTCAATTTATCCCAACGTTCTCTATTAGGATGGAGTACACCAGTGGAGGTCCTTCAAGAAAACAGGTGAAGCGTTGCCTCACCAAAAAGAAAAGAAAGCAGTGACATTTACATCACATAAAATATCTTTGTAATGTCGTTGTATGCAGTTTCAAGGTACCCCATACGTTTCAGGTTCACCCTTACTGTTGCAGGAAGAGTTCACTTCAGTAAAATACATGTACGAGTTCACATCAATAAGCTATGTTTGGGCATAGTGGTGGCTCTGAGGGGAGGGATCTGCAATGGGAAGGTTGCTGCTGCAAACCCTGTGAATTCCCAGAGTAATTCTACTCTTGAACAAGGCCCTTAAGCCATAATTGCTTTGTCCTGGGTATGACGTTAACCTACATCTAGACCTATAAGCAGGTCCTCTAACTTATAAGGAAAAACTTGGAGGTTGGTGGCAGGATTGGCAGCCAAGCCACTGGGAAAAAAAATTCACACTGGTCCATTCGGCCTAGTGTGCTGCTGAGGTATCACCCACCACATTGCTACACTCAGGTTCTCACCCCTGAGGAGGTTTGTTGTATGATGGGTGCGGCAACGCGCTGTAACCAGTGCATGCTCCTTACTTCCTCCGCCATTGTATCATCACATGCCAATGTGCCATCTAATGCCAATGTATCATGTGAAGTCAAAGTGGAGTGGTTCAAAAAATGTGCAAAACAGCACCACCCCTAGCTTGTTAAATGGAACTGCAGTGAATATTCCTCAATAAGCTATTAGAGGTAAATGTATTTCTCATCACCTTCAGTTTAGTAGTTATTTGTATACTTATGGAAATAACAGTTCACAATTCAAGCTTTCTCCATGGCACTCTATGAACTCTCTCTCGAATATTCTGTGTTTTTATAAGGAATGTAGCTAACATAAAAATCACGCCCTTGCTATCACCTTCAAAAACTAAATGCAGGCAGGATAATAAAAATATCCAATATTTTTAAACCCAACCAGTGATGCAGTTTCTCTCCTAGTTTTTCCAGTTATACATGCTCTTGCATGCGCACATTCTTCACTCAAAGATTAACATACATTTAACCATTCAGAATATGAGTTCTGTCACGGTACTGGGGTGACAGAACACACGGGATCCTGATGTGCAGGGAAATCAGGGGTTTATTAACAGCGACCAGCAGGGGGTGCAGCTGGGCAGTCGCCGAAGGGACGTCGGGCCGAAGGTAATGCCGGTCCGGCGCGGGGGCGCTGGGGAGTTCTCCCCAGTGGGGGTCGATGGGCAAACAGAGTTGTAGAGCGGCGCGCAGAAGGCTTGGTCGATGGGCACAGGCAAGGGTCTTTATCGGGAGAGTCAGTCCTACAAAGAAACACACGGACGGGATACAAAAGGGCTGGGAAGACGGGTTCAGGTCAGGCACGGGGTCTGGGAAAGGAAGGAACAGAGGTTAGGTTACAACGAAGGCGAGACAGACAGGAGCGGGTAGCAGGGGAACACGATAGACGCAGAGAATGCTTAGTACAGCACATAAACTTTGGCTCAATACTTCGTACTCGGTTCAGGTAAGTGTCTGTGCTTATAACGCCATCATTGGTTAGACCGATTGTTCGGCAGCCGGGAGGGTTCCGCCCCCAATGGGCGTGACATTACCCACCTCCTGGAGGCCGACGACGCTTCGGTGGGGGCCCCCGGGGCCGGGGAGCGGGCTTTCCCAGGTGGTCGCGATGAAATGCAGCCACCAGGTCTTGATCCGGCTCAGAGGAGGGCACCCAGCAATCTTCTTCTGCAGTACTCCCTGCCCATTTCCACGTCTCCCGACACTCCCGGTACCAGGCATCCACTTTTGGAACCAGCCCGGGCGGTGGATCCCATGGATACAGGGGGGGGTGGAAACCGAGCACACATTGAAACAGGGACAGGCTGGTTACAGGGCTTACCCGGGTATTTAGAGAATATTCGACCCAGACCAGGCGGGTAGCCCAGCAGGTCGGGTCTTTTCTGCACATGAGGCGTAGGGCTTTAACCACCTCCTGGTTCGTCCTCTCCGCCAGTCCATTCGTCTGAGGGTGGTACGCCGTGGAGAGACTCAGTGAAATCTGCAGCTTGGAGGTGATATCCTTAAACACCCGGGAGGCGAACTGGGAACCGTAGTCGGACACAATGTCTTCAGGCAGACCCGTAAACGGAATACTTCTTGTATCAGTGTCTCAGCTAAGTCCAGGGAAGTAGGGAGTTTAGGCAACGACACCAGCCGACATCTTGGAAAACCTGTCTACGACCGTAAGGATCACGGTCTTTCCCGCGGACCGCGGGAGGTCCGTGATAATATCTAGAGCAATGTGAGACCAGGGACGCGAGGGGACGAGCAGAGGTCGCAGCAACCCAGCAGGGGCGGAATGCGTGGATTTGCAACGAGCACATTCAGCGCAGCCCTCGACAAACACCCTTACCTCTTGCTGCCAATTTGGCCACCAGTATCTTCGTCCCACAAGGCGTTGTGTAGTTCAAATACCTGGGTGCCCCGTGCCGGGTTGGGCGTGGACCCAAGTCAACAGCTCTCGATGCATGGGAGCGGGGACGTACAGACGGTCAGCTGGGCAGGAGGCCGGCGTGGTGTGATCGGTCTCCCCCTCTCGGAGTCTTTCGTCGAGGTCCCTGGAAATGGAAGAGACGAAGCAGGTGGGGTCTAGTACTGGGCTGGACCTAGCTTCGTCCAACGGCGGGTCATACTGTCTGGACAAAGTGTCGGCCTTCACATTCTTATTTCCCGGTAGGTAACTCACATGAAAGGCAAATCGGGAAAACCACAGAGACCAACCGTGCCTGTCGTGCCGTGAGTCGTCTAGCGCTCTGCAAATATTCTAGATTACAGTGGTCCGTCAGTACTAGGAAAGGGTACAGAGCCCCCTCCAGCCAGTGCCGCCACTCCTCTAAAGCCAGTTTGATGGCAAGCAATTCTCTATCACCTACCCCGTAGTTACGTTCAGCGGGACTTAATTTACGGGAGAAATATGCGCATGGGTGTCTTCTGCCGGTTTGTGGGTCACGCTGGATTAACACAGCCCCCACTCCGGCTTTGGAAGCATCGACCTCTACTTCGAAGGGTCTATCGGGACCTGGCTGTCGCAGCACAGGGGCAGAGCAGAAAGCTTGTTTCAAACGGGAAAAGGCTTGCACTTTTCCCCTTTGGCATAAAGGCAGTGTTCCCTCAATCTGCGCAGCACCTGACAGACATGCTGGACGTGCTCCTGCTTGGAGGACGAATAAATCAGAATGTCATCTATGTACACGATAAGAAAACGGTTAATCATGTCTTGAAACACCCGGTTCATAAACGATTGAAATATGGATGGGCTGTTCGCCAATCCATAGGGCATAACGCAATACTCGTACTGACCCCTACTGGTGATGAACGAAGTCTTCCATTCATCCCCCTCACATATGCGGACTAAGTTATAGGCGCTCCGCAGGTCCAGCTTGGTGAACCAGGAAACCTGGTGCAGATGTTCCAGCGTGGATGGTATCAGGGGCAAAGGTTCTCGGCGCTTCACAGTTATAGCATTGAGAGCACGGTAGTCTACAACCGGGCACAGACCGCCGTCCTTCTTCTTTATGAATAAAAACCCTGCGGTTATGGGAGCGGTGGACGGCCGGATGATCCCCTGTTGTACTCCCTCTGTCACGTAGGACTCCAGAGACTCTTATTCCTGAACAGAGTGGGGATACACTCTCCCATGCGGCAACCGGGCTCCCTCCAGCAGATCTATAGCACAGTCACAATCACGGTGATTCCCAGGGGGGGTTGATGGGCAAATGGAGTTGTAGAGCAGCACGCAGAAGGCTTAGTCGATGGGCACAGGCGAGGGTCTTTATCGGGAGAGTCAGTCCTACAAAGAAACACACGGACGGGATACAAAAGGGCTGGGCGACACGGGAGGTAGGGAACGCTGGGGTGACGGGTTCAGGTCGGGCACGGGGTCTGGGGAAGGAAGGAACAGAGGTGAGGTTACAACGAAGGCGAGACAGACAGGAGCGGGTAGCAGGGGAACACGCTAGATGCAGAGAATGCTTAGTACAGCACGTAAACATTGCCTCAATACTTCGCACTCGGTTCAGGTCGTGTCTGTGCTTATAACGCCATCGTTGGTTAGACCGAATGTGCGGCAGCCGGGAGGGGTCCGCCCCCAATGGGCGTGACAAGTTCAACCATCAGGCAGGATAAAGTCACTTGTTCTCCCATATTCCTTTTTTTGTGGACAAGCCATTTATGTACTTTAACTGAAAGAGCCTAGCAGGGTTATACTTAGGCTTTTTGAGGAACGGGTAAATTTTACTGCCTGGGGTTCCCCCTCGGTAAGGTTTGCAAAATGGAAATTGGTGGTGGAAAGGGGGCAGTCAGTGCTACACGCTACTCCCATGTTTTTTGTTCCTTTTTTACTGTGCAAGGGAACAGGAATTAAATGCAATCGTGCAATTTCGTCTTTCAGGAAGCATCAGGATTACAGCCCTTATAATACAGGGCCCGTATTGAACAATAAAATGCAGTTTTGAACCATTATGGGACACAATTGGTCCTTAGCCTATTTTCCACAAAATTGTGGCCACCAACCCTAGCAAACATAGGCAGGGCTGTGAATTCAGCTGCAGCAGGGCATCTTGTTGAATGTATCCTTGGTGGCGCCGATGAACCTAAAATATTTTTTGCCTTTTTTTTGCATTTTTCTTGCTTGCCAATAGAGAGTGAACATTTCCTTTTAATCTTTGTTTTCTTATGTTTGGTAGTTTTATGAAAACTATCCATACATTTTTCTTCTACTTTACTTTAATCTATGCATGCAAAAGTATTACCATGTGCTGTAGGCAGTATCTGCTGTGGAGAGATAATGTCAAAATTAATATACAATTACTTGTAATAGGCCTATATAAACCTCATTTTCAGACAACTACATACTTTAAGTAAGGAAACCCATGTCCACATGTAACTTTTTGATTTTAGAAGCAAGGAAGTCTTGATTCAATGTCATAAATTCGTCATAAAAACGTTTTTTTTTTTTCTCCTTGGCCCCCTACAGGTTTTTGGACAGTCGCAATAAATCCACCCAGTAATTTATATGATTTTTTTTCTCACCCTTTTTTTTGATTGACAGTTTTTTTCATTCACAGATGAGTAATTTAGACAAAGGATGAGTACGGCTGGCTATTAAAAAATACACACGCTGGGCTGTCAAAGTTCATACCCGTACATTAATTGTAAAGTTAGAACTTGTTATAATTTCTTTGCAGTACCCTATGTGCTTATTTTGACACCCCAAAGGAAGACTAGCATGTGAAAACTTTTAATGACGACCCTTAGCATTGGCAAGTTGGTTCAAAGAGAAACTGAATAAAAAACTAAGAATATTTAATGCATTACTGAGGCATCTTTATATACACATAAAAAATAAACTAAAGCTTTTTCTGCTTCATTAAGCTAATAGTGTTGCGTTGTGGTGGAGTCGGGCAGGTAAGCAGAAGCGGCAGCCAGAGTGACGGGTAAAAGATGAGGTTTATTCGGGGAAGACGCAGGACGGAACACCACAGGAATAGCACTCTAACACTACAGCGATTCACACAGATGACCGATCTAGGGAAGACTGACACAGACGCTGACTAAATACTCAGGGCAGGCAGGAATGAATCGACAACAGGTGGTCACAATCATGAACAGACACGAGGTAATGAGGGGGGGCGTGGCACACGCGAGGCTCGGACGGGCGGATCATGACAAATAGACTTCAAAGTATTTCTCATAGCCTCAAGTTTAGTAGTTGATTAGATTATTATAGAGTTGGACATGATTGAAAGCCCACCCAGTAAATCAGTGCCTTGCTAGTCTTTCCAGTTATACGTGCTCTTGCACATCCTGAATTAACACGTTTACCTATTTAGAGTTCAGCCTGCAGGCAAGATAAACTTACCTGTTCGTCAATATTCCATTCCTTGTTGGTTTGTGAATGAGTCAAGAGTTCTGCTTAAAAACAATTTTCTTTGTAAATATTATTCTTTTTGATTGTGGATAGCCTCAACATTTCTAAGATAGCAGTTCACAAGAACAAGGTGAAGCAGGAGACACTGGGAACAACCAGAAAGCAGCCAGGCAGAGGGCAGAAGCAACTTTAATGCCAGAGATGACCGTTAACTTATATTTCTCATGAATCGGAGGATGACAGCAAGTGACCTTCAGCAGGAATGGGAAACATTAAGTGCAGGTGTGAAGTGCACTGCTAGGAGAGTTCATGTCAGGCTCCTAGAAGCAGGACTGAAGTCCCATAAGGCAATGAAGAAGCCCTTCATCAATGAGAAACAGAGAAGATCACAGACGCACACCCATAAATTGAGAAATGAGTGAAACAAAAAATTGTGCTGTGGTCTCTTGATTTTTCCCAGAGATGTTGTTGTGTTGGGATGGGGAAGCAAGCGAAGGGAGTTGTTACATGGGCAAACGGGGTTTATTAGCAGAGAAACAGACCATGAAACGTCAATGACAGACCTGGGGAAACAGACTTGAATGTGTACTGAAATACACAAGACAAGCTGAAATAACAGGAAACAGGTGATCACAATCGGGGTGGCACATATGGGTAATGAGGGGACGTGGCACACACGAGGATCGTACAAGCAGGTCATGACAGCTCTATATACTGGAAATAAGAACATTCATTTTTTGTTACGTTTTATTTTGCAAAAGGAACATGTCAGTGCAATTCAGTGTGATCAGAGGGAAACCCCAAAATGCTCAGGGGCTCTGATCATTCCTCAGATCTGCTAGTTATGTGACATCTTCACTAAACCCTAAGAACCGCTGGACTGAGCAATGCAAGCAGTCTTTCCATGGCTGATGTATGTGAAGCTTTCAAAGTTTGTTTTAAAATAATTTTCTGTATGTATGTAGTCGTTAAAAAGTCTTTTATCCTACCCATATGGAGCCAAGCTGTTGCATATAGAAGAGCCTGCCAGTATTTGTCTAATTGCTATAATAACCTGGAGCTTTGTGTATCCTGACAAAACTCAGAAACTTATAGTTGAATGCAGCAGTGATATTTAGCTTGGATCATATTTGATTTATTCAAATATATGTGCCATCTTTGATGTTGGGAGGCTTTGATTCAGCATTGGCATCAGCTTTAACTACATGTGACTTGGACTTCCTAGGGTCTAAAAGAGGCCTAGCATAGTCAATAACCCATCACAACAGGCTAAAGAAAGGGCGGTCCCTACAAGCTGTCCTCATCTTTGGGCATCACATCTACAGTGATGACAGTATGGTGCAGATGAGAAGGCTTACTGAGGGCAACCCAGATGCTGCTAGACATGCTGGTGTATTATACTGTTGTGGAAATGGTTTAGTCCAAGCTAAGTTTATGAACCAGTGTTTGGATCAGGCATCTCTACTGTGAGCTCTCTGGTTAGTAAAGTGTAATAGGTGTCTGGATCCACAAAGATTGACAATGGAAGGTCTGGGGTAGCTATAAATGTCAGATTAATTAAAAAATTGACTAATTGCTGATAATATCTGGATAAATGGTATAATATGAGGCTGGTTTCATCTTATGATATTTCTTCCAAGAATAGATCTGAAATGGTAGATAAATAGTTGAGGAGATTTGACCTTTCTTTGATCCCATACAGGGCTGGACTGGACTGATGGGTATGTGGGAATGTTTATTGTTCCCCCGCTCCCCCCCCCCCCCCCCCCCCCACCCCCC
>JAODUD010000040.1:21048069-21058093 GCA_026784285.1 Stomatorhinus walkeri | reverse complement strand
GTAAAGTATAGATACGTAAAAATTTACTTAAGTACAGTAACGAAGTACAAATACTTCGTTACATTCCACCACTGCTTTTTACGAAGCTCTTGAGGTAAACAAGCCCTACATTTTAAACGTCACATGCCTTTTCGATGTTTTTTGTTTTTATAGATAATATATGAAAGTATTTAATTCGCTGGGTAGAGATTTTTCTTGATGAAACTGTATAGTATTGCCTATAAGATTATATTATGCGTAACGATCTACTGAATTCACATATAAAAATGTGCCTGAGTGATTTTCAGACATCTCACATATTTGCCTAAATATCAGGAGAAACATTATTTGCTGACATCCAGGATATTTGGTTCCCCCCTGTTAAAACAGGTATACACAAACTCTGGGCCTCGGTGCTAATAACAATACAGTATTCATGTGTAATAATGTACCTGAGTGATTTTCAGACATTTCACGTTTCACCTTTTCACCTTTCACATTTCACCTTTTTGCTTTAATATTAGGGGAAACATTATTTCCTTATAGATAGGGGAAACATAGGGAAACCGAATTGCCCGGAACATCTGCATCTGACCTTCTGCGACCGACCCGACGATTCTCCCTGTCTGTTTTGGTGTACACAATCTTGGCATTAAAGTGTTCTCCCGCATATTGGGTCTGCCTCTTCCCTCATAGCGAAGCCTGACAGAAAGTGTGATACAGAGAAAATGAAAATCTATAAATTGCAAGTGATCGTGAAATCGGGCGCAGCTGAATGGTTTTGTATCTCCACCTTGGAAATGCTCCCTAAAGAATATCATTAGCATATAAATGAGCTTCAAACAATGTCCACATCATCTACTTGATAATACACTACTGTGTAAAATCTGAGGCAGTCAAAGAAAATGTCCAAACAGTAACCACAATACCTAAAACTAACAGGAATTTCTTATGTTCTCCAAAATATTACTAACATCTTATTGTATGGCTAGATGAGCACCACTTCAGTTGCCAAACCTCTCCTCGGGGGCACCACCGCCATTCCATGTACTTGTTACATTTAGCCACCAGCTCAATTAATGATTACCTTAATTAGTTAAGTAATTCAACAAGGCATTGATTAGACACCAGCAGGCACCAGCATACAGATACAAATAAAACAGTATGTGTATGTGGGGTGGGCGTGAGAGGTGCCACAGTCTAGCGTTGATCATGAATATTCATATTGGCCAGTTCCCCTTCATTGGACAGTACTGTTCAAAAGTGTTGGTACATTTTACCTAAGGCCATGTTTTTAGTAATTTATAGACATATTCAGCATTATAATGCATTCATAAAGCATTTTAAGCATGGCTATAAATATTTATGAAAAGGCATAACACATTACAGCCATACTTATTATGCATTATGAGTGCATTATGGTTATGATAATGCATGTATAGTGCATTCTAGATGAGACCTTAATAAAGCTTTCGTAATACATAATACACGTAGCTAAAGTGTGTTATACCTTTTGACAATATGTATTGTCATGTTTATAATGCTTCATGAATGCATTATTTGTTATGAATGTTTATAAATTACTAAAAGTAAAGTGTAGCCTAAGACTTAAATGGTCAAATTACATTTTTTTACAATTGCTAACAAGAGCTTACCTATACTCAAGATACTTTTTCTAAACTCTTAACACAGCAGGACACCTACATCACACAATTAGCCAAATTGTTAATTTTCTTCTCACAAACACATTTTGTTAATTAAATACTAACTCTTCATTTCAAAATACATCTTTTTCTACACATACTAATTTTATCACATAGCAAACTTGACTTAAAATGAAATCATTCTGTTAAAGAATAGCGCATGTTTTCCATGCGCAAGGTACATGCAGTCAAAATGCACCAACTTTCAAAATACTAGCAAATACTCGCATTACAGTAACTATATTGATTTGGTTTTACAGCTGCCTACAGACAAAATACACTAACCACTATTTGTATAATTTAGTGTCCTTACAGACCACCACATTTGTTTGGGATTTGATTGTCAGCATGTAATGTTTAGATTCTAAGCCAATGAAAAACAAATCAATTTGTTCCTTTACTTTAAAACAGGAAATGACAAAACTGCAGACAATAAACAAAATATCCATGAAATGTAAACACTCTAAACTACTCAAAAACAGTAGCAAAACACTGGGGATAAAACCGCTTGGAGTGTTGGATCCACCCCTGGCAGCCTTTGGCTGTGATGCCCCTACAGCCACCATCCATAGCATAAAAGAGGGACATCTGGTCATGTGACTGGTGATCACAGACTTTCCACCTCCATGCAGAAAAGACCTCCTCTATGGGAGTTACGCAAGGAGAGTGGGGAGGTACCATTCTTGGATGGGCTTCAAACCATGTGGTGACGGCTTGCGAGTAGTGGAAAGCAACATTGTCCCAATGATCACAAAGGTCCTCATGTTCCCTCCCACTTGCTCCCTATCTGCCTCTGGTATCAAGGCTTTGGTGGAAGTCATGCAGAAACACAAGGAGGCGCTCAGTACTGTAGGGCCCAACCTGGCATCTGTGAAGGACCAATCCAGTGCTCCAAATTGCAGCACACGTTGTGGTTCTTGCTCCTCTCCGACCTCGACTATGGCCCTTTTTCCAATTATCTTTTGTCCTTGTTGATGCCTTTTGGCCAAATTGAACTCTGCCTGGTCTGCATAAATAAATTCATGTGGGGTCTCATTAGCTTCCAATTCCATAGCTCTCGGAAAGAAAAACAAACACAATTTATGTAAATTAATTTCATTATACTCTACTGTACCGTAATGTGTATATACTTACAACATATTGTTGCCGGAGTTCCTTGATCCGCTCTCTGTTCCTTTCAAAGGTAGTGTAGAGTTGCTTCATTGGAACTCTGTGTTTGGACAGAGTCTGTGCAATGGTTGTCAGGCTGATGCTGTCCACAGTGTCAAATATTTCTTGGTATTCCACAGTTCTGGTCTGAATTTCACGTAGTTTGATAGCATTATTAGCAATGACCGTTCCAACAATGGGGTGCTCTTTATAAATACTGAGGAGTTTGCCCCTAACCCCAGAGGGAGGAAGACGGTGCGTCCTGTACAGGGAGAAAAACTCAACACATGCACTAGCAATAGGACTAGTGGCCCTGCTGTGAGACATGGCAAGTGAGAATAGAAGCAGCCCATGTGAAATGCATTACTTATCTGTTGGTTTGGTTAAAGATGCAGATAATAGAGACAACAGTGGTCCACCTGAGATCAAGCTGCACTCTCTCACCAGCCTCTCTTAGTGACAGACCATGATTTATGACATAGTCTATGATGGTGGTACACATTTCATCATCTATTACTGCCCTTGTAGCTCTTTGCGTACCAGAACCACCACACATTCTTACACCTCTCCTTTGTCCTCTCCCTGGGCCAGCTGTCCCTCTCCCGGGCCCCACTCTTCTTCCCACTCTACGTACCTACCTGCTCCTCTCCTTAGGTCTGCTCCTCTCCCCAGGCCTCTAACTGTCCCTTGGCCAGATATTATATGTCTGCTCCTGTGTTCTGTTTCTACACCGGACATCATCAGTCCCAAAAGTCCTACTTAATGTTTTATGTGTGTTAATGAGCCTTTGTGTCAGATTCACACGAGTCAGCTGTGTTTGGTCCAATATACCCAACATAAATCAGTTGTGTGTCAATTATCCAGTGATTGGTTTATTATCAGTTGTTTTACTATTGTTTTTGAGCTGATGTCATTGCAGAAGTAGAGGTTTTTATACTGTATGTAAGGTTTGGAATACTGTTTGAAAACAACATGAAATGTGTTAATGGTCTGGTCACAACACACCGATGTGCTAATTGTATTTAGAGTTTTGAAAATGTGACTACAGATTGGACAAACGCATGTTAGCAATTGAAAAAAACTATACATGTTTAAAGCTATTTATCTGGATAGTAAGTGTCTATTAAAAATACATGTTAACATTACAATGTGTACAAGTTAAGTGTAATGCAATAAAACCAATTAATAGATTAGCTAGTGGTTTGCTGTATGAGCGGCTTTGAAATGGTTAAGCTATCACAGTTCCTCTTTCACAGAAAAATATCAGTTTTACACCAACATGAACATTTGAACGTTTTCTTTGACCACTCAAGACTTTTGCACAGTACTGTATTGTGGCGCTGGGGGCAGTGCGGCAGTTTGGGCTGGTGCCAACCATGTAAATAGTTCACAGTGATCGATATGCACTGTAATATCTCATACTGTATCGCAATGTCATGTGTAGTGCTTAATGTTTATCGGTGTGTGTTGTGTTTGTGTGTGTGTGTGTGTTTGCCCACCATGCATATTTGGAGTAAGCGGGGTGCGGGGCACGGTGGGCAGTGTGGGTGTCTGGTCAGTATGACTGGTACGGGCACAATAAAGCCACCTTGTGGTAGAACTTGGAACTATCCCAATGTAATTTTTAGATAACAAGCGGCACGTGTCGGCCACCTGTCTCTACAATATGTTTATCCTGTCTGTGTTTGTTTCACTGGTCACCCAAAAAAGAAAATTCCAAAAAAACAGCGAGTTTTATGCATATGCTTTTGGTCAGTCAGTCAGCAACAAATTGTGATAGCTTCAATGTCAGGGGATGCCTCGTGATTTATGTACATCCTGGACCTGATACTCTTAAAAAAATAAAACCATGTTTAAGCTTTTGCCAGAATTCCATAGTGGAAACAATGGACCACAGCTACTCAAACAAGCTTTAATCAAGCTGAAGAACATGGTTGCGAAGGAACCGTATTATGGACTTGGAGTCATTTTAAGGATAAATTGCAGGCCGGAGCAGAGACTGGCGTTCTCTTAACACAGATTGTCTAATGTGAAAAGAAAGTAATTAGTCATTGAAAATAAACCATATGTACAGTGTGTGGGTGGATAATTGTCATGAGAAAAGGAAAACATCTTCTAAAAACAGGTCACAGCACTAAAACTTCAGCTGAGGCAGTAATGTAGCTGTATAAAGACCACGGACTGCACTGTGTGTTTGTTCTTCCCTGTGCTGTGTCTTGAATACTGAGCAGGATCCAGGAACAAGCCAGCTTACAGCCCATCCAGTCCGTCATGAAACAAACAAAAAAACGTGCTTCATTTGCTGGGTGTTGTGTTTGAAAATCTGACCGCCACTTCCCTGGAGAACCTCAAGCTGCCCCAGTGTTAAGAAAGTGATGCACATGGATACCGTGAAATTGAGCCATGAGGAAGGAACCATAACAGCACCTCGGATCTGTTCTCAGCTTGGTCAAAGCTCCTGTTTACCTGCCAGAGTCTCTATATCGTGTTGCTCACACTCTGTAATCTGTCTGCAGCCATCTCCATGTGAACTGGCTTTGTGCATTTAATTTCTAGGGAATTCAGTTCTTCTTGGGAAAAAAATGTGCTACAAGGCAAACAGAGAAATAGAGAAGCCATTTATGAGTCAAATGGCCTCCTCCAACTTCATTGATCCAAGGTGAGTCATGGCAATCATTCTTGTTGTCGATGGGCTTCGGCTCGACCTTGAGTGCAGTATCTGGAGAGCTCCAAAATGTGTGAGCATAAGAAAACTGGGAAACTGCAGATAGTGCAGAAAACAGACAGTGCTGAAAGCTGTGCTAACAACAGAATATGGATCTGCAGGTCCCCACACTGGTGTAATAACTAGGGGAACCCCCGGCCGGACAAGCCAGCAAAGGAAAGACACAGTTATGATTCATTATAAGAGCACTGTGGTTGGGGAAAAAAAAGACTGAAAATCAGGCAGATCATTGCGGCGGCAGTGTCTGCATCTGCACTGTAACTAGCAAAACTGGAATGTGCTTCTGAAACGCCCCCCCCCCCAGATGAGGTGCCAGTCCATCACTGGGCACATAATCACATCCTAAATTCACCTATTTTCCTTTTAATTACCCCATTACCTGCAATATTTTCCAAAAACTTCATGCTGTTAACCATACTATAAGGTATCTATTTTAGTTACTTAAATTATTGCAGTTTTTATTGGAGCATTAACTAGTGTAATAATTTAGTTTGTTAGAAAGTAATTACAGAAACACAGGACATCCTGTTCCTTTTTATTACATGCTTGTGTTGAAGCTGTGTGTCTGTAAAAAAGCAGTAGGTACTGATCTCCTGTGCTCTGCTATGTTAGCCACTTCTGGGAAAGAGTATGTGGGCTGAACATTAATGGAATGGCTAGAACAATACTTATTATACTTTTCTTTTTCGTGGCACTGCCTAATTCATTGGTGGAATTATTTGCTTCTGAGACATGAGTTAATTGTTTTGGGTGCGTTACAGGCTTTTGATGCTAAACCATAGTGTTGTGCTAAATACATGAACTGTTTTGAGAAATTTTCTTATGGTCTTGTAAATGTTAAGTATGTTTCATGAAATCTGCCAAAACAATTGAGAAAAACTGTATAGCCATGTTTATTATGCATTATGGGTGCTTTATGAAGCTCTCATCTATAATGCATTATAAATACCTTTATAATGCATTATAAATACCTTTATAATGCATTATAATGGCTTATACTGACCATAGTAATGCATTATGAATGTATATGCAATGTATTGTGATGACTGTTTTAATTAAAGTGTTACCAAAGTTTTTCTGTTTCCATTTTTATTAATGAGCTGTCTCTAGCATTTTTGTGCTTCTGAAAAATCATTTTCGTGGTTAATGTCAGTAAAAGTACATATCAATGTCAGTGTTCATGTGTCTGTTCGGTGACTTTGAATTTGAATGATTACCTGAAATGACCTTCACAGCTGATCGACTGTTAACCTAGTGATTGAAACTGACAAAAAGCACATGTTCCTTTAAAAGAAAAAGAGAAATATGTCTGACAAACACCTATTATTTGGGTCTCAGAGGGTCACCAGGGAAACAGCAAATGCCGGCTTGACTCAGAACGCTTTCATGCTCCTCACATTCATGAGTGTCCCAGAGATCCACATTCACTGCCAGCCTCTCTCTCTTTTTTTGAATCATGAACAGCACTGGTCATTGTGTATTCGACTCCATTTAATTAGCTTCATTTGTATTCATAATTCTCAAATTTTGGCTGTGTTTAAGAGCATAAAATTTAGCACTGTGTAGATCTTAACCTGCCTAAGATATAAAACCATAGCTTAAGCACATAAGTAACCCATACATTGCTATTACAGTACTGTTAATAATTCAGAATACAATAAGTAATAACTCACTGCCTGGGCCATGTTTCTTTCCTGAGGCAGATGACCCTGCCTGTCTGGTGTAATTGTCTCATGGTCAATAAAGCTGCCAAAGAGCCCAGTGGGCTTCCCAGGTGGCTGAGCTAAGACTGTCACCGTGACCGTGACTGTGACTGTACATTGTCAGCAAGCTTCACTCCACATATCTGAGTCAAGGAAGGAAACGCACACAGCTGAAGGGAGAAAAGCTCATCACTCTGCTTCTCTACTAAGCACAAAGCTGAAAATCATCCTTGGAGACAGGCATTTTACACATACACCCTGCATTTTACACGTACAGCCTGCATTTTACACATACACCCTGCATTTTACACGTACAGCCTGCATTTTACACATACACCCTGCATTTTACACATACACCCTGCATTTTACACGTACAGCCTACATTTTACACATACACCCTGCATTTTACACGTACAGCCTACATTTTACACGTACATCCTGCATTTTACAAATACAGCCTGCATTTTACACGTACAGCCTGCATTTTACACGTACAGCCTACATTTTACACATACAGCCTGCATTTTACACATACAGCATGCAGCAAGCCCAACATGCCAGTATCCAGTTCTAAAGATGAAGTGTAACCTTTGGAATCCATTAAAAAAATCACAAAAAGGACTATACAAGAAAGGCACACAAGCTTCAAGAGTATTTAATGTGCTCCTCTAAATGATCTGAATCCAGGACCCCCCATTTCCTTGGTTATTTATATCAAAAATCGAATTCTCTGAAAAAATCATAAGAGAAATAAAGTCTAACAGCTTTGGGCACTCTCAGTACACAGATCCATAAATACTAGATGAACAAAACTTTTCCTGACGATGCCCTTGAGGGTCATTAAAACATATCTCACTAAAAATTCTTAAGCGCAAGCCCTTTTCTGTCATTTTTGTTCTGTTGGCACTCTTCCTTAACATCCATTCATTTACCCAGGTCCTCAAACCTGATGCATACAGCAGAATGAGAGCAAAATCAGGTAGCACACAATGAGAAATTGCATTTCTATGACTCATAGGTTTATTTAACATAACAGATGTTACAGTATTTCAGTGATATCTTTTAGTACTAAATCCAGCAAGCCTTTGTACATCATTATGGGCACCTCAACAGTAGGTACAAGATTTCAGATTAACATTACTCTGAAACTTTAGTACTAAACTTGAAATAATGATGAAGTCACAAAGCCAGGCAGCTCTCCTCGAGAGAGAGAGAGAGAGAGAGAGAGAGAGAGAGAGAGAGAGAGAGCTACCGATCAGCGGAAGCAGTCAGTGTGCCTCATGCTAACAATGCAATCCAACAAACAAGGGTCTACATGCGGACAATGCTTTTCCTAGTCAGTATCTGCAGGTGCTTGCATGTGTGTGCAAATTACATGGAACTCTACATGGAAGTTAATTAGAGAGAAGCTGCACAAAGAATAGTGACAAGGATTTAAAGAAAGATTTGTCATATGTATAGTGTATATATAATGAAATTCTAGGTAACACTGTACTTGAGGGGTACAAATAACAACAACGACAACAACAACAATAGTAATAATAATAATAATAATAATATAGTTTTACTATATTGCTTTAGCACATTTCATGAAAACTGCTTAACATTCTCAAGACTGTATGAGCATTCCTCAAAACAATTCATGCACACAGCAAAGCACTATGGTTTAGCTGCAAAAGCCTGTAACTCACCCAAAACAATTAACTCATGTCTCAGAAGCACATAATTCCACCAATGAATTAGTCAGTGCCACCAAAATAAGAAGTACAATCAGCCTTGTTTTAGCCATGAGTCAAAACATTTAGATATATTGTAAGCATGTCAGTGTAAGTCTGCTCCTGAGCTCGGTAATTCTGAATGATAGTCGGTTCCCACTTTCTGGTTGTCACTGACTGATCATTATTCTTTAGCAAACTGATACACATTCATGTCAAAGACACCAGTTTCAACTTTGCTAAGCTCCATATTACAGTGTGTAAAGTTCACTGTTGACAGAAAGCACTCCCATGTATTTTTCAGATCTTAAATCACTGTACAATAGGAAACAATAAAGTCACACAGTGCTGTATATTACTAATACAGCATAATGGCAATCCAAGGACAACAATATGACAACAAAATTGTGCACTGTAGGAACCAAAAACACAACAATGCTGTATCACTGCAGTTTATGTAATGTATTTTAAAATCATTTTGAAAGCTTTGTTAACTGTTTTGCACGTGGTGACTAACACAGTGATCACATGCATGCATATATAGTCTTTGGTGTAAAATTAATGCAATGGGAAATTACATACTCTGTTATGATCAACAAGGGAAAACCAACTAAAATTTGTGCCAAATGATAACAATTGTACAAAACCATTTGCATATATATGCTGAAACATGGAAACTTGAAATTTGTGTGAAACAATGAGAAATATGTGACATTATGGTGTGGGGATTACACTAGCAGTTTTGCAAATGTTAATGGTCATTTGAGAAATGCTCCAAAGCAATTAAGAAAAACCGTAATATTATTTATTATTTTTGCAAGTGCTTCCTTTCAACAGCGAACGTTACATACTGTGACAACTACGCTTGCTAGAACTCCTTGCCAAAGTTTGCTGCAGAAAAACATACATGTTTTGTACAAGAGATACATTCAACAGAAAATCACATACAGGAAACTAAAAATGAGGAAAATCTAGCAGGACATGGAATTTAATGAACTCAGGAAGACCAAAATTAAGTTGCAGATAGAAATACTTAGAAAACAAATGGTA
>JAODUD010000040.1:21008028-21020313 GCA_026784285.1 Stomatorhinus walkeri | reverse complement strand
AGCATTTTCCCTATAGAAATGAATGAGCGGTCCCCATAAGGATATGTTTACCCTACATAGGTGTGTGTGTGTGTGTGCGCGCCTGACATACTGACAAAGCAACTAGAGAGGGTGCTCAAGTTAGGGTGTCGGGTTACACCAGCCGTTTTTCACTCTGTGTGCCTCACAGTGTGTTGCCGGGAAACACTGGTGACCTCTAGCCTAGTAGTAACCTTTGCTCTCCCAGCTACTGTGTAGATACAAGGTATTTACAGCAAATAATACACAACTATTCAAAATTATAGAAAATTGGTGATATACTTTTGCCACTGGAATACCATTTAGGGGATATCTTTGTCTAAGCAACAATCAGTTATTACCCAGAACAGGAAAATGAGGTGTTATGAACACAGCAGGTGTTAGGAGTATAGGAGAACCAAACCCTGTGTAACAGATCAATATTAGAATCAGACAGATGTTCTCAGCATGCTGTGTGGCTGAATGGTGGCAGTGCTGTGGTGGAAATCCTTTGTTGGCTGCCATTTCAAGTCCTGTCTTCACACCTCTCCATACTCATCTGTATTTCTCTCTGAAAGGCTACAATCCACCTGTCTCCTGGCATGTCCACAGGCTTTCAGTGTTACACACTGAAACAAATGAATCCTGTTCTTCTGTTATTCTCTTTTTAAGTCTTCTCTCATCCAGACTTGAGAGAAAATGAGGGGCACACCCACCAGCATTTTAGTGACACCAAAGGATGAAGCAAGCCGGATAACAGGTGTCTATCTCTGGGAAGTAGACTGCTGGGAAGGACACCGCTGGCCCAAGGCTCAGACTCTTAGAGTGAACCTTTGATTCTGGGAATGAGAAATCTGGAAAAAACACTGCTTACCAAAAGCTAAGATTCTTAGAGTATACAAACAGAGGATACAAGGCTCCTGATCTCTTCAGGCCTGGCTAGTGTGCAGAACCCCATCCTGTTAGTGATGGATGGGCCAGGTCGCTCTGAAGTACAGTCATCCTGCCAGGTCATCATCTGCAACAGTGCCCTCCCCCCGCCCCATTGTCCGGCCCCCTTTCCCCTCCTCCTGCTAGCATTCTCAGACGCACACAGATGGTACCCAGACAATGGCGCTGAAGCTGAAGAGATTGGGTATAATCAGGGTCATTGCGTGGGGGACAGAAGTGGAGGAAAATGATCATTCTTACTCCACATAGGATCCTGGGTGGGCACAGAAACAGCTAAAAATCTCATAACCACATGGAATCTTTGTGTTAAAAGGATGGTCTGGAGGACTGCTGAGCCTCTTTCATGAATGGATAAATAGTATGTCTGTCTACCAGGACCTAAGAAAGACCAGCAGTGAAATGTCCTGCTGATGACTAAAGCTTGTGTTCGCCATGGGCGATGTGGTTCATTTTACATAGGGCAGCATTAGACCTTTCATTGCATCCCCCCAGCCATCAGGGTGTCCTATTTGAAAATGTGAACCCTCAGATGAAATAATGGGGTAGATGGCAATCAGGACCGAGTGTTTGTTTTGCAGTCTCGGAACCAAGCACTCACCTACGCAATCGCAGAGAGGGAATTCGGCCTGAGCATCCTTAGCGGGGGTGTCCAGCAGGCTCTTAGTGGGTGTGTCTAGGTAGCGCAGGGGAGACTCCAGGAAGCCACGCAGTGAGGGAGAAGAAGGGGGGATGAGCTTTGTGGGTGTTTCGGTGTCATTTGATGCAGTAGAGAGGCAGGTGGTGGTGGATAGCACCGTAATGTCCCCTGACGACTCGATCTTCATGCGCTTTGGCAGCGGAGAGAAGGGAACGGTGAAGGGATCTTCCAGGACACGATGCTGCTGCTGCTGCAGTTGCAGAAGGGGGTCAGGAGCTGAGGCTGGTGCCTGGGATGAGGGGCACACCCCCTGTGAGGCAGCCCCATTGCATTGCTGCTCCATTCCATCACCTCCTGATGTCTGGGGGGGTTCTGCTTGGGCTGCACTCCCATTTTCCTCTATGCCCCCTATGTCCATTGTCTCACCTTCTGGTAGGGGGACACCTGTGGCAGCCAGGGGACCGCCAGCAGGGATTGTGGGCTGTGCTGGGAGATCAGAAGAAGGAGGTGCAGGGGGGACGGCTTGTCCTGAGTTAGAATTTGGCTGAGCTGGGTTCGGGTCTGGGGTCTGGCTCTGGGTACCGGGCAAAGGGGCATCTTCAAACTCAGCCTCAAACTGACGTATCAGCTCCTCCAATTTTGGGTTTAGGGCACCAAGCTGACTGAGTGAGCGGGCTGGCTGGGGTGTAGAGGGCAAGCTTGTGGTGCCAGGGATAAAATTGCTGTCTCCTGACACTGGTGGTCCTGAGACAGCCTGGTCACCCAGCGGCAGTGAGGCTGCGGAGGAGGCAAGCAGGGTAGGACTGCTTTCAGCATCACCCTGGTGAGCTGGTTCACCCAGGGCACTGTTCAGAACAGATTCCTGAGGGTGGGCTGGGGTCTGAGCAGGAAGGGGCCCTGGTTCTGTGGCTAACAATGCTGGGACAAGGTTGGCCATGGCCGGAAGGGGGAGAATATTCTCCAGACGGCTCGGTGGTGGTTTCTGAAAGGAGATCTGGGCCTGTGGCATGAAGGTAGGCTGCGAGGCCTTCTGTTTGGGCTTCTTGATTACTATCTGCTTCGGCTTGGGTAGAGTCGGACCCAGCTGAGGCAGGAGGCCGGCCGCCAGCGGCTGCTTGGGGGACGGAGATGAGTAGCTCTTCTTTTTCTTAGGTTCCTTGGGCTCCTGCTTGATGGGTACAGAGCCCTCGTTTGGCCACCACTTGCGCAGGTCCTGGCAGCCTGGGAAGGGTGGGCGGTGGGCAGCAGCAGAGGTGCTAGAGAAAAGGTTCCGCTTGTGGTGCAGGTACTGCTGCAGGGATGCCTGAGTCAAGTGGCGCACAGCCGCGCTCCCAGGGGACAGTGGCCGGCCATTTGCCACAGCCCCGTACCTCTCCATTGCAGCACAGTTAGAGCCTGGGTACTCTCCAGAGTCCATCTCCTGCTTGATCTGGAGCCCTCCCAGGCTTGGGGGGCCATGATGTAAGAGGTGCTGGGGGGCAGGGGACCTGAATGCGGGGTTTGCGTACTTGCCACTGGTGTCTCCCAGCAGTTGCTTCAACTCTGACATGGGATCCCCACCATTGTGGGGAGGAGGTGTGAAGCGAGGCTGGGACTCGGCAATCAGTGTCACGTGCGGCTTCCTAGAGCCCGTCTGCCACTGTGGTGGAAGGGGGCCGCCTGGCGTGGAGGTGGGACCAGGGAAGGGCGAAACAGCATGTGGGTGAGGGGAGGAGTGGAGCGCTGGGCTGGGCATTGAGGTCACGAGCATGTTGGTTTTGGGGTCCTCTGTCTGAACCGGCCTCCTGTGCTCCCAGGAGAATGAATCCAGCTGCGGGTGAATTCCAGGCGGGACGGATTGCGGCCTGGGTGACGAGGAGGACAGGACCAGGTGGGCACTGTGCTGTGAGTGTGGTGGAAGGTGGTGTGGAACTTGATGGTGGTTTGTGGATGAAGCATCCGCAGGGGGCACCACGGGCTGAGGGACGGTGGCCGACAGCTGGGTCAGGGCCTCAATGGCAATGGCTGTCTGCAGGCTGATGTTTTTTTCCTTGGCAATGGAAAGAACACTGGGTGAACAGGGGATGGGAGCCAGGGAGCAGGGCATGGGGGAGTTGAGAGAGGTGTGGGAAGGGGTAGAGGAGGTGACAGGGGGTGTGGCTCTGTTTAGCTGAAGGGCGAGGTGGGCTGCTTGCTCCTGCTGGCTCTGGTGGAGCACACCGGATGCCCCATACTGCTTTTTCTCCTGGTCATCCACCAACATCTGGATCTTCTTCTCCAGCCACTCCATGTAGTCCGGACAGTCAGGTCCTTCGCAGTTGCAGTTTGGCGGCTTGTTGCCGTGGCGTGCCTGGCTCAGTGCTGTTTGCAGAGTGCTCAAGTCCTCGGGGGGACCCCGGTCACCTCCTGCTGCCATCCCAGACAGCTGGGTCTCCACTGCCTGACCTCCCATTTCCTGCTTGAACTTCTCATACAGCTGAGCTGTGTGGACCTGCTGCTCAGGATGGCTGCAGGGCGACGATGTGCCCATGCTGGCTGCAAGGGCCACCAGGCTCCTGGCATTCTCCATATCTCTTTCTTCTGCAGCTCCACGCACCTCCCCGTCACCCCAGCAGGGCATCTGCAGCTGATCCTGCTGGAAATGATCAGTCTTGTCTTGCCCAGGGCCCCAGATTTGCCCCAGTAGCTCACACGGTGCCCTCTTCTGCCCCTCTCCAGCTGCTCCAGCACCTAGCCCGCCTGCCTCCTCTTCCACACAGCGCCTGCTTTCCCCATTTGTTAGCCCCAGGCTCAACAAGCCTTCTTGCAGGTGGTCATGTGACCCAGCTTCCATCTGGCCTCTTCTTCTGGGGCCATCCACTGAAGCCAACCCTGAAACAGTCTGCAAGACAAACAAATAAAAAGGCATCAGTTCTATGCATTCGGTGGGACACGCGGCACCCATCAGTCATCGGTGCACTCACTGCAATGCAGGTTAGGCATCTGCTTGTTCAATGTAACAGGGGTACAGGCACCATTAATGTGACAATATGACAGTCCTCATAAACAGCAACCAGAAATGGGCAGATGGCACAATTTCCTTTATTCACCATGGCTTCATGGTACAACATGCAGATCTCCTCAGTGGAACATAATGCAGAGTGCTGGTATTACAGGAGCCATTTAAATGAATTCATTGTCCACAGCTGTGAGACTGGACTCTATTCTGGTATAAAGCTAATCTGCTCCATATTTTCCAGCTGTCCATGACTCCTACAGTCACCATTTCCCTTTTAATGACCCGCTGTTCTGTGCTCTCTGCCTTAGACTCGCACTAATACATTTGCATGTACTTACTGTACATTACCAAGGCGACTTATACACAGATCAGCTTTTATTACATGCAGAGCCACACACACTGGGATATGGGGGACTATACACAGTGTATGAATCCTTGAGACCATTGTCCCTGTCTAAACTCAGATGCAAATTCCACTGAAGGTTTTCTGTGCAAAGAAAAGCTGTCTGAAATTTGAAAGGCAAAGCAGTGTTTCCTGCGAACCCTAACCCTCCCCAACTCCCCACTCTTATTCCAGCAGGTGGAGGTGAACACTGCCTAGTGCCAATCAAGCTGCCCTGAAATCAAAAGGCCTTTCTGGCTCCTTATTCAGATCCCGGCCATTTGTTACCATCACATGATTAGCGTTTCAAAGGAATTGGCGGGATCTCCACAAATAGACCATGCTTAGCCACTGACCTGTACATACTTCAATGTTAATAGTACCGGACATATGAATGACGCGAGATATTACATGTTAATAGGTAAGAAGCAGAAAAAGACTGCTCACCTGTCCTATAGAGCACTTCTATGCTCACTAAATTGTTCAGTTGCATCAGCTGGCTGCCACTAGAGTGTTGTTCACAGAGAGGAACATGTGTACAAAAAGAAGAACTCAAGTTTGCTCCACCGTGAGCCATGGAGCCATGTTTGCTACGATACTTCATTACACAAAGCAGAACTAACCAAACACCCATTTATAAATGGGTCCGAGCTAGAAACCCGATGAAAGAGGGAAGTGTGCTGGTCTGGCTGCCTCGGCACCCATCAGAGGAATAGCACAGTTTGCAAGCCGGAATTTTAAAGATCTTCCCATTATTGTATTTGACACCGTGTGAAATTCGGTGAGGTGCATTTGCTTTCGTGAACAGGCGGAAGGGCTCTATGACAGTGATCGCAAACTCTGGGGCTCCTGCACGCAGGACACATTCTTCATTTATGATATGAAAGGCAGCTGATCTGAAGACCGTTTCATTCCAGACTGTACTAAGTCAGGGAAAGAAGAAGCAAGTACTGTTTAAAAACCCGTCCACATGTGAGAGCCTAACCGACACACTCTCCAGTGAACTGACACTGCTCAGACCATAAAAGAATATCTTTCAATTGTTCTTCCTCATATTCAGTGTAAATGTAATTTTGACAATGTTTCTGTTTCTACATCAGTCACTGAGGAGTCTCCTCTGGATGGTTAACCAACCAATCAGTTAGTGTATATTGTCAGAATTTACCCCATAAATGAGAGCAGTTCGTTTGCAGGAATGTAAAATGTTGAAAACTGAACTGTTGCTCAACCACCTGATTGCATTAACCACTGGGTTGCATGCTGCATTCTTCCTAAATGCACCCATTTATGACGCTTCCTGTATGCCACGTGGAATAACAGAAAGCCACCAGAGCAAAGTATTTGGGCTGAAAATGGAATTCACCATTAGACTCGTAGGAATGGGCATGTTTGGATGAGGATGAATGGCGATAGAACACGTGACCAGCTTGAAAGGGGAGGTGCCCCCCGGGAGATGCGGGGCTCGGCACCTCATACAGATCATCCTGCTTTGTAGGTAACCGACAGGCAAGATCAAGATCAAAAGTCTCTGGATAGCAGCCTCAGCTGTGTACCAATTAAAACGCACCAACATCTATCCAGAGAGCTTCTTTCAGATTAACCACAATTCCATGACCTGGGCATGACATAACGGGCTGGTTCCTATACCTTTACAAAAGTATCTGATACAAACATGCCTATCTGTAATCCAACTATAAAAAAAGGAGTTGTATATCTTTCTTTTTAACCAATTATTAACCCAGCAACTACCAGCAGTGAACCCTAAGGTGCACTCAGAATTTACTAATTTAGTCTCAACATTCCTGACTGCTGGACCATGAGTTCTTGCATTTATTAACAAAAAAACGCCATCTATCAGCATACATGTGACCCAACCTTAGTGGCCCTCAGTATAATATATGGCATGTTCAGTTTTTGCTCTCAGGAAACCAAAGTCAAACACAAATCACATACAGGTGTATAAAGGCAGCTTTTACAAACAACTGCTGAAACCCAGTGACCTTTTGTAAGCATGATCACAGATAACAGCCCGTAAGGCAAAGAGCCACACTCTGTCACTAATTATTGGTTAAATAACTAACTGTACCCAGAGTCTTCCCCTCTCAGCCCCTGAGTCACAGAAAATGACCTTTTCAGACGTATCACTGTTAGATGGACCACTTGGTCTGAGTCCACCTCTTGTGTGTGTTATCTGTTCTCCCAGGGAAGCCCATGTCACCAATCAGGCTGGACATCAGTGCTAGGGGAGCCTCTTCCTTGTCTGACCCTATTCACGCTGGCCAAGGGGTGGAGGCAGTTTGGGGCCGGGAGGCTTTAAAATCACGGCTGCACAGCCCACTGTCAAGCCTGAATTCGCTTCCTCTTTCCTGAAACGGTCCGTAAAACCGACACAGCAATGCAGTCGCTTGTCCACACACGTGTCCACAGCCATGCAGGAGCAGTAGAACCGGAATACGGCAAGAGATACCAGACGCAGATGACCCCCACCCCCAACTGTGTCAAAACAGGACGACGACGCAGCTGGGACACGCTCATATCCACGCGCGCATGCCACAACAGCCCGGACTGAGGGAAGCACGTGCTCTAGGCAGCCAAACAGACAGCAGCTAACTGCACGTACGCCGACACGCCAAACCGGACTGGTCTGTCAAACCTGCCTTCCTGCCCCAGTCCCTTTAAATGCGGCGCGTAAAAACAGGCTCACACTGCGGCCAGCGGTGTCCCCACCTCCGCCGGGGGGGACTCAGACAAACGCTTCTCAAGGTTGACAAGACAAAGCAAAAGCAGAAAATGAGGAAGGGTGAGAGTTGGAGGGGGCTGCAGGAAGCCTGGAAGTAGACAGCTGAACACAAATCCACACGGCTGGACACACGACACCCCCTCCACCCCCCTCCCCTCCCCTGCCCTCCCTCCTGTCGTCTAGAAACATGAAGTAGCGACAAAAGGGAAGTCGATGGAAAAATAGACGGACGCCGGCAGGAAATGTGAAAAAAAGAGTCGAACTACTTACGTTAGCGCGACGCTGCTGACACGACTATGGCCTACACGGCGGAGGGGTGGAGGACAGAGAGAGGAGCGTCTAACATAAGCAGGGCCTCACCAAGGGTGGAAAGCTGACAGAAATCTGCTGTTGGCCTCAGTGAGTGCGGCACGCAGACACTCACGCATACACCCGCATGCACACCTCCCCCCACGCACACTCTGCCTCTTCTTACCGCCGCTGCTCTCTTCTCTCTCTTCTTTCCTCTCTCATTATCTCTCTCTGCTCCTCCCTTTGCCGTCTCTCCCCTCTTCTCTCTCTCTCTGTCTGTTTCTCCTTACACAGCCCCCACTCTAAATCCTCCCCCCCTCCTTCTGTTTCTGACGCTCGCTCGCTCTCTCACTCTCCCCGCCTGCTTGAGCGGAGCGAGAGAGAGGCCATTATCTGAGACACAGTGGGCACGTACGTCGGAATGGAGGAGAGTGCAGTGAACAGAAAGGGGGGCTGGTGGGGGAGGCGTAGAGCTCAGCAGACCTGTGCAGCCCCGCTTGCTCTGTCCGTCTCTCTCTCCCTCTCTCTCTATCTGAAAAACATGCTCATGGGCATAAATAACACTGGCGTGAATCTTTTTTCATAATTTGGGTTTCTCAGAATCATTTTCAGAGAGTCGGCCACAGAAGGTAGAAAAAGCGATCTCCGGCCGCAGTCGTATCTAACGAAAGCAAAAAATGAAATGCAAAATCCTTGGATGTGGTTTGTGTGAGGTGTATCTTTTTTTGGTCACTGCTTCCCATTTCAAGCGCGTCTCCTTCCTTCTCCTTGGCAACTTTTCAACCGCTCCCAACCTACGGGTCTCCCATCCGTTTCGTTCACGCCTCTGTCCTCCACGATTCCTATCAGCCCGCCGCTCCACCACATCCCCTTTCCGCCCGGGGCCGATGGGCCACGGTGGAGGGCTCGCAGGTTCGGTGCTTGCCGATGTCCTCGGACATCGACGTGGCTACCGACAGGCTTTGGTTTTGTAGAGGAGTGCGGTCGAAGTTAGAGCGAAAGTACAGGGGCCGGGGAGGACAAGAAGGACGGATGGTGCCGATAAGGGAGGAATGAGGAGCGGGACGAAAAACCAGACGATGGAGCTGGTCAACGAGGGTTACAGAATGGTCAGACGGCACGAGCAAGACATGGAGGAAGAGCCTGGGAAGGAGGCAGGGAGAGAAACGGAAAGCGACAGAAATATATCCGCTCGCAGAAAGCGACTGAAAGCTCGTCTCTCTGTTTGGGATTCTGGATCTCATTTTGCGGACTCCGTGGTGCAAAGAGGAAGCAGAGCGAGCGGACAGACTGAGGGAGCCGCCGCCTATCTCTGAATGGTCAGCGGAGACCCGAGGAAGAGAGAGCGGCAGACGTGTTTGGGTCTGAGTGCAACAACAACAACAACAAGGAGAGCAGCACCCAGAAGCCACACAGCTCCCTCATCTCTCGCCCCCTCAACCCGTCTCCCTCTCCTCTCATCCTGGCTCCTTCTTGTGGCGTCCCTTCGACACAGTCGCCCCTCGGCACGGCTCTCCTCTCTGCCTTTCCCCCCGGCACCCTTGTCTTCGCACATGCTGCTTCAGTGCCACTGGATCTTTCTGGATCTCAGACTTATCTGGAGCGGTGAGTCCTGCGTGTAGGAGATCGCTGTCGGAGCGGAGCAGATAAGCGGGCATCACTCCCCTCTCTGGCTGCCGTCTTTTCCTGCAGGTTTGGCAGCCTCACGTTTGGTCCCCCGCCCCACAGCCTTACGCATGACTCTCCACCCCCTCCCCCCCAACACGAGCAGCCCCAAAACAGGAGACACGCCACTAGCTAAGTCCACGGCACGGCACGGAGCTGCAGGATGAGGTGCGTTACGTAATACGGCAGCAAGAGCCAGAGGGAGTGGGGGGGGGCACAGGAGGCTCAGAAAGTGGATAGTAGTGACATTACCCTCACGTCACGAAAATCTGACATCATCCCCCCAAACCCACACCCCCCCCCACTGCGACCACCCCAAGAACCGGACAGGGGTGGGCGGATGGGTCACATGACATAGTGTGTGTGGGAGCCCCCTCCACTGCTCGCTCACTCACTTGCACCCTCTCGCTCTCCTCCTCCCTCTCTTTGTCAATGACACAGCGTTTCTTGTGAAGAGCGCCAGTTTAACCCATCTCTGCCCAGCTTTGCCTCCCGCTTACCGGATTAGTGACATTGGCAGATGGGAAGAGGTGGGAATGCCGGACCAGAGAGCTGATAGCAGAGAGTTTCTGAGTGCGGGCAGGTTCTGGATGAAGCAGACAGTCCTGCAGGGCAGGCAGTCACAGGAATGCCAGATGTAGGGACATGCCAGGCTGGTTGACTGAGGGGCCACACCACTAAGATGGACAGTGGCCTTCTACATTCAGCTCCCCCTCAACTGACTCCATACAGCCCTTATCCACCTTGCTCATCCCCATGTTCTGGACTACCCTAGGATTCATGGCAGCCCAATACCGGATGCTCCCCCCAACAATCAGGTAATACAGAGGAAACTGCAGCCACCTTCTTTCACCTACAGCACCCCCTTATGGCAGGCAGAAGCAGAGTGCTCCTGTCGCCACTCCCCCCGCATCGCATGTCTCACCTCAGTCAGGCGGCTTGCTCTGGCGGCAAGGTTGCTTAGGCAACCATGACGATGTGCAACCGGAGACCCAGGAGGTAAATTCATGCAGCGAAGGCCCAGGACACCAACTTCTCCCAAAGCAGCGTGACAAAGACCACAAACCCAGCACGCAGAACCCGTGATCAGGCAGCCAAACAGACAACAGAGCCACCTGGACTCCTGTTTCCCATTGGGGGTCACACTCTCTTCTGTGTCCGTGGTACCAGAGAGGTCCGGCAGCCCAGGTGAGAGAGCCCAGACACACACGTGCGCACACACACTGGCGCACGCACTGAGACCGATTCCTCAGGAGGGAGAGGCAAAAAGCAGCTTCCACTGTAGGAGGGATGACAGACAACTGAGAACACAGCCTGGACTATGTGTTCACCTCTCCACACTCCACCATGAGTCATCTCCTCTTACCCCACCCACACACACACCGACACACAAACAGGCGAGTACTAGCACACTCACAAACACACACGCAGACACACAAACAGGCAAATACTGACTCACAGACATACACACCCTAAAACACTCTGAAACTGTAACACTCTAGCACTCACACAACAATACACACGCAGAATACACACAGAATAAACATATTCACACAGAGAGTGAATACACACAGTAGATACAATAGAAACACAAAGGGTGGATATACAAAAAGACATTAAACACAGATTCACAGTGAACACACTCTCACACAGTGAATACACAAACTGTGACTACCAACAGACCCAATTAACACACACACTTACAAAATCAATACAAACACAGTGAATATATTTTCACACAGTGAACACAGTCTTGTGCAATAAATACACACAGTGAGTATACTCACACAGTGAACACACCCTTACAGAATGAATACACACCCACAGTGAACACACTCATATACAATAAATACACACAGTGAGTATACTCACACAGTGAACACACCCTTACAGAATGAATACACACCCACAGCGAACAAACTCATATACAATAAATACAAACAGTGAGTATACTCACACAGTGAACACCCTTACAGAATGAATACACACCCACAGCGAACACACTCATATACAATATATACACACAGTGAGTACACTCACACAGTGAATACACTCTTACAGAATGAATACACACCCACAGCGAACACACTCTTATACAATAAATACACACAGTGAGTATACTCACACAGTGAATACACTCTTACAGAATGAATACACACCCACAGCGAACACACTCATATACAATATATACACACAGTGAGTATACTCACACAGTGAATACACTCTTACAGAATGAATACACACCCACAGCGAACACACTCTTATACAATAAATACACACAGTGAGTATACTCACACAGTGAATACACTCTTACAGAATGAATACACACCCACAGCGAACACACGCTTATACAATAAATACACAAAGTGAGTATACTCACACAGTGAACACACTCTTACAGAATGAATACACACCCACAGGGAACACACTCATATACAATAAAAACACACAGTGAGTATACTCACACAGTGAACACACTCTTTCAGAATGAATACACACCCACAGGGAACACACTCTTATACAATAAATACACACAGTGAGTATACTCACACAGTGAACACACTCTTACAGAATGAATACACACCCACAGGGAACACACTCTTATACAATAAATACACACAGTGAGTATACTCACACAGTGAACA
>JAODUD010000040.1:20978345-20991512 GCA_026784285.1 Stomatorhinus walkeri | reverse complement strand
AGGCCTATATATATATTTCTCATAAACATCAACATGGAAAACAATGATCGTCGACGTCCTTACTAAGCTCAGCAGTCCCTGCTCTTAGGGTTAATTTAAAAGCCAGCATGTGTATTGCACTAATTGCCGTGATGGTGGGAAACAATCCACTTTCTCTTCGGGGAATACACATAGAGATTTCTTTTGGTAAGGACCCGCGGACTGGACGCAGATTGTCACAAGAGAGAGAAGTAAAAGAATGTAAATTACCGCATGTCGAAACGTGCATACGTACCAAGTTTTAACGGGTGGATCTCAGGAGAAGGCGCTTTCTTTCCTTAGAAAAAAATGTATTAATTTTAAAAGTGCATATACTTCACTATTGTGAAAAAGGTGGACACTTCTTCAACCCCTATTTCCCCAGTTAAATACGTACGCAGATCTGATTATCAAATACATTTAAGGAATGTTTAAAGTAAAGCCTGCGCACTGCCAAAGTAACCACATGCTCATGGTTTCCTTGTGTCATATCGGAACACTCTGCAAATATCAAGTGAACAAGAATATAGAAGAAAACGCGTGAAAAAAAATCTGAAGCTTAAAACACTTTTTAAAAGTTCTGCTTCTTGTTTCGCTCAAGGTTTGAGGTCTCCTTAGAGTTAAAAGAAGAAGAGGAGCAGGAAGAATTGAGGAGGAAAAACGTTGCTGAAAAGAGGTTAAAGTGATCAGGAAATCGCGGAGTGGAGTCTGATCGGCATACTGGAGCGAGGGGGTTAATTTGCCTTGGTGCATCACGTCATTTACTTTAGACGACAGCTGTCATTTAAAAGCCAAACTCGTTTAATTTTGACATCCATATACAATAGCGTATTTCAAAATTTAATAAGCACAATGAATGAATCGTGTAAAAGATCTCTATAAGGTTAGGGGGACACAAGAATTAGACTGGGCTATAAATGAGCCCATACGTTTGAAAGGACGTGTAACTTGATATCATTGATAAACGTATTTAAATAAGTATTTATAAAACATACAGAGTTAAAGCTAACGTATTACTTGTACCCTGGTATATATAGGTTAGACTTATTTAAGATTTACCAGATATATTTCTTATTAAAATATATAAACTAACACCGGTTTTGTTTTTTAAATGTGTAAAATAGGTCTATTTTCATTGGAACATTGTGTTATATCTTGATTTAGAATGAAAGTTTTTGTTTTTAATGTGAACATTTGCCTGTCATCCACACCATTAATTTACTTAGGCAAAATGATAAAAACGAATACCTTACACGGTAAAGACAGATGCTCGGATGCTGGGACTTTTACAGAGTACAATGTTTTTCCAACTTTAAGATGCTGAAACTCACGCTGGGTGTGATATCGTTCACCAAATGGTGCTTTGTGATACCATTTATAATTTTTGGTGTTATCTCGTAATCCTTTTTCGAATACGACAACTTACCCAACCAGGTAAAACGATTTGTTTCTTGACTCTGGAAGTTACTAGACGTAGGACACCGATATTGGAAACTTTCGAAATTTCAGCAGTGGCGGGCCGCGTGTGTGGGCAGTTCGCTGCGTTCGGTACCGGGAACTACAGCGATTGGATGATATGATGAGGTGTCTGTAATACGTGCCGATCTCAAAAAGAGTTATGCAAAGGAATGTTGTCACAAACGGCTCAATTAATGAATGTACATTTAATTCTAAAAAGCCTTTTAGAGATACAGAAATATTTAACGCCATCACATTTAACAAGATAAGTTTTTTTAAATAAACGTATTAATATAGGCTATCGCCTAGGTGCCGTATCAGACACACTAGTAAAATAAACATAATAACAACAATAATACATGAAAGATATTTTGAATTTTTAACATTTAATATTTTAAAAAATGAAACATCAGCGTTGTTCCGATGATTTCACATTTGAAAAAACAACTAAGAAATACAGCGAATAGTTCAGATATATCATAATTAGAAGAGACGCTATTATTACTGGGTTTGTGTGTTTTTTCTGCCAAACATAGGATCACTGATATTTTTACACCGAATAAGGGAAAAACTCGATATAAAAACCAAGTTATGAAACAGACAATTGCTTCGTTAAGCAATGGATCTGTAAACAGAACAAAAGATTGCTATAGTAGACGGTGGCAATCATATGACTAATGAATCCGCCACTAGGCTATGTAAGGTTTATATCGTGTATACCGGGTTTCGAACGTGTAACGATTTGATGGTATTGTCAGAAGTCGACAAATCCATACCCACCTTTTTCAAAGAAACCATGTCCAAAAACAACAATAGTAATAATATTAATAATCAGAGGTGCCGCTAGTGATTTGAGGCCCCATGAAGCCATATCATATTGGTCCCCCTACCCGGATCAATTCAATTATGATCCAGATTTTGTAGGGGGCTTTGAACAGTCCTTACCCCCCTAGTAATAAAAATAAAATATAATAATAATAATGGGTTCTCATCTTCGTTTCATATCGCTTTGATGGGCATTCGTCCACATATTTTTTCCTAAAGGACAAATAAAAATCTGAAATCCCAAATAAATTAAATAAATAAATAGATAAATAAATAAAATATAACAAATAAAAAGGTACAATTACCAAAACAAATATGTGATATTCAAAATGAAATATTATGAAGGCGACGTACACATCAGATTCATTTACCATGTTTTATTGTCACAGCACTGTAAACCTATGCTAGGACCGATGTGAGAAAGACACGGGAACACAAACGAAAACTCCACAGCACACGTGCCGTCCAGGTACAACATCACGCAATAAATAATACAGGGTCCGACTGGTGAAACGGAAACGCGAATCAAAACCATAGGAATGGTGCCAACTTCACTGGTTCCCAGTCAGGCATGTCAATTGCCCAACCTGCATGTGACAGGAGCTGGGTTTATGGAATCAGAACCAGGGAGGGTCAGAAGACTGATTGGCGGAAAGCAGAAAGTCATGCTACATTTTATTTGGTGGGAATGTTGTTTAAATTGTGTGAGTTTTAAAGGGAAGAGAAAAATAAACAGTTGGCTTTGGACCAAGGCACCGGCATTCTGACCCAAGTGTGGGAGACTAACACTGGGAGTTTATCTCAGTTAGGACACAGGAATAAGTAACGGAAGTTGTGGTGGGGGGACACTGTACTGTGCATGGGAGCTCTGATGAAGGACGGAGTCTGGGAGGCCCAGAAAAGACAGGCGATGCAAACAAGGTGTTAAGTGAGGGAAACAAACAGGAAGAATCCTAAGAAAAATGGGGCAAAAAAGCGAGACCAGCCTCGAAAGAGCAGGGAGGCGAGAGTGGTCTGTTTCAGGCCTGACATGAGCATTTAAAAGGTAGCGATATTGGACAAACTTATCTTCACACATCTGGCTGCTCAAACTGCTCCATGTAAAATGTCTGTGTGTCGTGTCACCCGTCCTTCCATTAACACTATCAACTGACCCCAAGACATGAGATATTAGCCCCCACCCCCCCACCGTGGTGCCAGGTTGGGGACTCCCGTGACATGAAGCCTGGTCTCTACGTCCGGACTTGGAACTTGCCCGCCTTGGTCATGTACTTGATACCTTTGAAGGGTTTATACTTCTCCCCATACATGTCCAACCGATTCACCTTCAGACCTGACACAGAGGATTTAAAAGACACAGAGGATTAAAAATAGTTGTGTCTCTCGCTCAAAAACTGCAAAATCTGACAGCTCCTGATCTCCAATGTGCTATATTCTCCTGCTTAAGTTTGTATGTGGATATGTGTAAAGTTAAAGAAAGGTTCTCCTCCCACTAGATGAGATCTTCCCCCGGTACCTGAGATGGCCATCTGCTGGATCTTGAACTGGATGTTGATGGTGGGGTTCTCATCGGGTTTGCAGGCTCCAGCCTGCAGACTCATGGACCCCTTTAAGCTGGGAAGCTTCTGTGGGTTGATCTTCCCCAGATCCCATGACAGCAGCTGGACAAAAACACTTGCAGTGTTACCGTGTGTCCAGTAGTATCCAGTAACGCTGGGGGATGGAAGGCTTACAAAGCCACAGGACCCTGATTGGCTGTTCACTCTAACCCCACCCACATTTAGCACTACAGAGTGGCTTACACTATGTACACATAAACAGAGAAAGGAGGCTCTCAGAGTGGATACCTTGGTGACAGGGTCGAAGGTGTAGGTACCCTGAGAAGGGTTGAGGTTGACATTTAGGACCCCACGAGGCAGCTGGCTGTTCACTAACACGGATTCCACAGCCTTGCCCATGGTCTGCTTGGGGCCCAGGGTCAGCTCGAATCGGCCCTGGCTGCTGCCCTCTCGGAAAGTGATGTTGTGTTTGACGTATACAGGAATGGCCACAAGGCTACATGCCACAGTGGATGACAGCAGCGGAATACAGTCAGTGGCTAGAACTGGAAACTGAAAACAAGAGTCAATGCCTTCATTTCATCTCACAAACTTGGAAGCAAGTGGGAGGTTTGGGACACCTGATACTGATCACAGTGCTATACTGAACCTGACATCGGAAGCAAAGTGAGTCTGTTACTGTCCGAACCTGACACCTGCGGCGGTGTGAGTCAGTCACTCTCCTAACCTGACACCTGTACCGGTTTGAGTCAGTCACTCTCCGAACCTGACACCTGTGCCGGTGTGAGTCAGTCACTCTCCGAACCTGACACCTGTGCCGGTTTGAGTCTGTCACTCTCCGAACCTGACACCTGCGCCGATGTGAGTCTGTCACTCTCCGAACCTGACACCTGCGCCGATGTGAGTCTGTCACTCTCCGAACCTGACACCTGCGCCGGTGTGAGTCTGTCACTCTCCGAACCTGACACCTGCGCCGGTGTGAGTCAGTCACTCTCCGAACCTGACACCTGCGCCGGTGTGAGTCAGTCACTCTCCTAACCTGACACCTGTACCGGTGTGAGTCAGTCACTCTCCGAACCTGACACCTGTGCCGATGTGAGTCTGTCACTCTCCGAACCTGACACCTGTGCCAGTGTGAGTCTGTTGCTCTCCAAACCTGACACCCACACTATCATGAAACTAGTAATCCCTAATCCTGACTAAAGTACTGGCATGAGCCTGATTCTCACTGAACCCAACACTCATACTGGCATGAGCCTATTTATTAATCATTGGACCTGACACTGGTAACAACATGATCTGGTACTCATTGGATCTCATATCTGAACTGGTACTCATTGCACCTGATACCCACATTGGCATGTACCTGGTATTCAATGAACCTGATACTCATACCGGCGTAGGCCTGGTATGCACTGGACCCGATAACCGTACTGGCCGGTACTCACTTCTGCGAGCTAACATGGTAGGACAGCAATCGGAAGTTCCCATCGGGGGGGATGAAGGACAAGATGCGCTCGGCCTCCCAGCGTTTGAACCGCACACAAGGGTGGAAGCTGACATCATCTAGGAGCCGTGGGTTCTGGGAGAGAGGAAGAGAGTGACGCCCATGCAGGAGACACCACAGACACCAGGCAGAGCGACAGTGGGGGGAGAGGGGGGCTCACCATGAAGGAGAGCGTGAGGTCTGGCATTCCTGTCAGCTTCACGCAGGCGTCGATGACACCCTGGATCTCTGCTGTGATGGTGGAACCTGGGAGAAACAGTGAAAAGTGGGTCCTCACAAACTCAGGGAGCTGCTCAGCAATTCAGCAGAACCACAATGAAATAAACGCCCTCAGTCATACACTGGTTCCATGTAACACCAACAGACTACTTAACATGCATTCTCTTCTATTACACCTTCAAAGTTTGTATCATCTGTGATAGGAAGCACAGTGGCTCAGTGGGCAGTCAGGGCTGAAGGCCTGAATCCTTTTTCCACTCTCTGTTAAGTTTGAATGTTCTCCACATCTTGGTCAATGTGTATGGGTCTGTGTATGTGTGCACACTGCGCTACACTGACATCCCTTCCAGAGTGTGCCCCAGGTTTGTGCTCTATGCAACAGGCTCCAGGCCCCCCTCCCATGACCCTTAGTGGTATACAGGATTGGAAGATCGATGGATGGATAGATGGATTTAAGCTTCTTCAGGCTGCTTTCTTACAAAGAACACCTTTTACAAGTGAAAGGTTAACGTGATCAACATGATATTAACATCACACATCATAATTATTAACGAGACTACTGTGAACGGCTGCAGCAGGGAATGGCGATACCTGACTTGTCAATGATGGCGTCGATCTCCTCCACTACGTCAAAGTATGCCTCATTGTTGGTGTACTTCACGCCGGTGCGTCGCCAGGGCACCACAGATAGCTGTCCAGTCGGGAGCTGCTCTCCCACGTTGGTGCTGCCTGTGCACAAAGGGAATAAGGGAGCAGACCCAGCACCATGTGACATACTCTGGACACAACGTGCACGTCACACACCACGTGCACTAAAACCACGTGACCTGGCCCCCCACACGGCGAGGACACCTGTGATGGTGTTGACCACGGTACGAAGGATGGTAGGTGGCTTGATGAGCTCCTTCAGTATGTTGGATTCGGTGGCCAGTGGGAAGCCATTGTCCAGCATCTCCTCCAACAGCTCGTACACCACCACCACATTGTCCTTAATGGCTGCCTCTGTGCAAACCCCAAAATAGTCCTGGTCGGGAGTGGGGGTGGGGATAGGAGTTAGTGGCAGCGTGTGAGTGTGGGCAGATACAGATCTGATGAGTGGAGAAGAACATGAATGTCTGATATGCAAATGGGCACATGTGAGAAGAGGAGAAACCTAGGAAGAGTCAAACAGGTGGAAGGTCTGGTCACGGAAGGAACCGGGATCAGAAACAAAAGCGTAGTTAAGTCAGAAATTAGCTAAGGATACAAAGGAAGTCCCTCTGAGTAATAAACCCGTCCCTTGCAGTCAGTAGCAGAGGCAGGCAGTTAACAAGCACAAGGAAACAGCAGAAAAACAGATGAAGCCGGCAGTCTGCGACACCCACACACCTGGAAGGTATCGACCACCCTGTGCAAGAACTCGATGACAAACAGCGGCGGCACCTCGCTCTGGATAACAGCGACGAAGTAGATGCGATGTCGCAGCACGCTGATGAGGTAGTGGTGGGGTGTGGGGATGACAGGAGGCACGTTCTCCGGCTCACTCGCTCGCTCCTGAGCCTCGAAAAAGTAGTCGCATACGGAGCGGCTCACCACACTCTTCCAGTGCTTCTCCAGGAAGATGTCCCCCGAGGAGTTGACCAGGAACAGACTGTGTATCATCCTGACTGTGACGGGGTGGGAGCAGGCAGGAGGCTGATGGAGGGATCCTGAATTCGGAGTGTGGTCGACCACAGCACAATCACCTTTACCCGGTGATGTTTGTGTTTCGGTCTGTTAGAACAGAACAGTAGGTCACGTGTGGGTGGGTAGGTGTGCGTGTTTGTGTGGAAGGGGTAGCGAGGAGAGGGCAAGAAAAAGACAGACATCTGATACGTCCTCATCTTATATGCGGCAGCAGTATCAAGTTCGAGATGGAGGTAAAATGTCAGACAAATGCGTTGTGCGCCTTAATGCATTTCTATGATTCTTTCAGTACACATTTTCTCTTGACTCGGATACTTGGTAACTGTTTTAATTCGTATCTTAACAGTGAATTCCGATCTCCTTTCCAATGTTCCATCACACGACTGTCTTATGACAGGGATCCGCTATCCCCCTCCCCCATCAAATTCCCATACTCGCTGGTTATCGAGCCCACAGAAAATGCCACCGTCAGTACGTGGTAGCTCCGGAGTCATGCATTCAGACAAGCTTACTCACCTGCAGCCCGTGGCCGGACGCTTCGCTTCTTTTTTTCTTATCCCTTGAATGAAACACCAACAGGAGGCTCGCTGCTTCCTTCTCCGTCACCGCGACTCGGACGATGATTGGATGACTGGCGTCCAACACGACCAATGATCTGCAGGAACTGGCAGGAATACCCACCTTTGTCTCACGAATATTGGTGAAGGGCGCGGATGTCGAAGATTATTGGCCAGCCTTCGGTATATTACCCTCTGGGATTGGTTTGTACAGACGCGTTCGACCCTAGTACAGCAATAATGTCATGTGCGATTTGCAGGACTAGTAAAATAAGACCAGCAAGTTAGATATAGGTTTCTCTCTTTGTTTTTAATCGTGGAGTTAGATGGAGATCCTGTATGGACCACTCCCCTGCCGGTTATACAATTATGGTATTGTTCTCTTGGAAGCGAAAGCTCCCGGGATACCCTCATTAATTAACGATTACTAAAAGAAAGAAATGCCCATTGAGTCATGTTAAACTCGTCGCTTTCTGTTAACAGAATTGCGGACATCCAGGAACCTAAAAAAGCGATTTATGGCCGGGGGCCAGTAATGTCAGGTGGTGTGCAAACAAAGAAACGCCTTTGGGAAAGCAGGTATACACGCCTGTTTATGTAGCTTGTTGGAACACATACTTAAGGATCAACTTTCCGCTAAACCCGATTTTCAAGCCCTTTTAACGGTTAGAAGAACCGGAAGCCCATTGATTGCAGAGGTGCCTGCAGTCTGATATATTTATAGTGGCAGCAGTTGAGTCCATACTCAGTTATTTATAATTAGGTACTAACACTCTTTTATGTATCAAAATGTAACGTATTTGGATATTGCTAGATAGGTTAAAGTTTTTTTAAAGAACAAAGAATGTGGATTGGTTTCTATTTATTTAACGTTTTCCATTTCAGTCCAACAGTACATTAAAAAAAAACGTTTTAAAAATCAACTTAAACTAGGAACTACTATGCTGGAACCCCCTTCTGGATTTTTTTTAAGTTAAAAAGGGTGCCTACCTAACAAATAACGTCGATGTAGCGGGAAATTATTTAAATTACCGGTACTACTACCAATATGGATCTAACGGGGTACAACACAATGAAATGATACGTAGCAGAATAATTTTGTTTAAACACAAGTTGGTCTAATATTCCCCTTTCATGTCAAGCAATAATGGCCGACGAAGCTCATAAGTATCCTTAAACGTCGTAATGCTTATCGTAAAAATATCAATATATGAGGCAGTACGCAGTGGGTGCATAAGTCAAAACGGCATGCTATTAGTGGGTATTACTATAAGATATGAAAGAGATTATGTTTTTCCCAGGAGTGATGTCTACCATAAACATACCTCGTAAAAAAACATGGGGGAACCGACACACAAAATTAATCAGGCACTGCAGAAAATCAGAAATAACCGGCGAACACTGTGCGTCGGGAATCATAAGAGACATGTTTTTCAACCTGCACCTAAATTGTAATATATAAAGGCTAAAAATATACATTTTTTTATTTAAAGCAAATGGTTGTAATGATGACGATTAAGTAGCGCAGTATGTAAGTCATTTCATTGGTAAAAGACGCATATAATAATTCAGACAATAATACCGGCGTATATCTAAACGGAAAGCGGGCATTTGGGCTGCATAACAGAGCAAGAACCACTCTGCCATTTTGTGCGCGGCTGCGATGCGCCTCGCCGCCCGCGCATTTTGAGATGAGCGAGCTCAGCCCTGCTGATAGTGGCGCAGCTCCGGGCACATTGCGGACGTGAGCTTAAGAGCGTGAGCTAAGCGGGATATCCCGCAACGCCGGGCGCCTCTGCGCGTATCCCAGGCTGCCTTGCTCACAGACGAGCGCCAGCTGGGGTTTTGTCAACAGAAAACGGGAAATATAAATATACATTTAAAAAAAGCTGATGGTCGGTTGAAACTCACGTTTTACTGTGTATGTGCTTACTGATTTCGAGCTTTAACAGAAAGTTATAAACTGCTTTTCGTATAGCGTTATGCACGTTTTATACGAATGATGAACGCCACAGCTGTAGGCTGGATTGCTGTCCCAAAGGTGTTTGTGATTGTAGGTATACGTTGCAAATTTGGCAATACTATTGCAGGAGTTCATGTCACATCATTCACAACACGATTGTACATTTAAATAATGGCGCGAAAGCATAATTAGAGATATAGTTATGACTGCACCTGCTCCCCATCGGACTGCTGAACCGAATCGAGCAATTCGTGGTCCGTGTCTCTCATTACAAAGAGTAAATACATTTTAAATGATAACCGAGCAGCAGTGGAAAACAAAATCAGATTTTCTGTGGGATCGCGACGCTTGGGATCATTTAACTACTTTAAAGAGAATTCCCAGAGTTAAGCAGGACTGGTGAATACTCTGTCCACGGGGATTCTCTAAACACGCAATTTGAAAATATGGACTCATTTTCAAACAAATATACCCCATACTTCATGTAACCAAGTTACCATATCAATGTAATACACTGTAATGAGTTACTTAAATTTTATAGAAAAAAGTATTTTATTGAAACGTTTTTACACAAGGTGTTAGTTGAATCTGAAGGGAAACAAAAAGTGCAATCACTACTGAAATGGCTCAACATAATTTATTTTGTTTTATGTTAAAATGTACAGAGTTCTTTGAAAGTACTTGCTAAGAAAGAAAAAACGTATAAGTTGAAATACATACAGGGACGAAGCAGAGGCGCGAAGGAGCTCTCCGCCTCTCTCTCTTAGCTTACAACTCACCATGTACAATTACAAAGGATACAAAAGGGAAGCGATATAAACAGACAGAAATATACTGAGCTCATTTTTACATGCCTCTTAGACGCAGGGAAGTCGTCCTATACACACACAAAGGAACCAAAAGAAAAGAACGCTAAGTGACCTTTAGATAGTTGTTTTTTCCTTTTGTTTTTTAAAATATCATTAATATACTACACAAAGATAGAAAACTCTAGAGATGGGATGGAATGGGAAGGTTAAAGGCATCTTAAATTCACTAAAAGTGAGTTGTAATTTTTTTAGTTTTGAATTTCTTAATAATATTACCCAAGTCAAGCTAAAAAATACCTTTAGTTTTCTTCCTGAAACCGAAGTGAAAAAATGACAGTACCAATATCAATGTCAGAGTTTTTTATATTATAGAAAAAACGTTTTCTCTACAATAGGTTTCTAAAGTCAAAAAGAGTCAGCTTGTGTACTAAAAGAAAGCTGCCCAGTCTGATAAAATTCAGAGAAAACAGAACAAAATTAAAACACAAATAATATATGAGAGGTCATGTCTGTAAGAAAAGGATCCTCCTCTGAATGCGAATACTGAACAATGAACACGGGGAACACCTCTATGCCCTGGGCCGGATGCAGCAACCACACAGGGCGCCCTGTACCCTCAGAGCCCCTGCCTACTTGCCTGCCTATCTTCTGTGTGCGGGGTGTTAATTTGGAGATGAGGTGACCCGCGTCCGGATGGTGGTCTCTCACGCTGAGCACTCTCTCCACAGCTGCTGTCCTGTGGCATGTCCGGGAAGCTGATCCGAGTCCGTTTAGGGATCGGAGCATTTGCTGGGCTGATGTCAGACACGGAGCTCCCTCATTCACATCCCCGCATGTTTCAAGCACCTGCTGTCGTAAAGGCACAGCATGAGGGCCGACTAAAATTGGTTCTTGTCTGCCATGCGGTTTTGGGGGACCTCACTGTAACCTGGCAGTGTGGAGCTGCATGTCCTGCAACGCATCAACGCTTCCTCTCCCACTGTATGAGGAAGACAAGGACTTGGACCAAACCGTACTCAATGGCATTTTACGGCACGCCTCCACTGACACACACGCAGACCCTCACACCACCCCTCGGCACTAACTCACGGCAGGGCCCATGAGCATAGGACAGAGACTGCTGGGAACCATTTCTCCAGGACACACACAGACACAGAAACCAAAACATTAAAAGGATGTTGGACTGCACACAAGCATTTCAACCGTCAAAACAAAACAGAAATTTAAAAATATAAAAAGATAGTCCCTTCTACAATGTTGTCTTTTTTTAGGTAAGGCTTCCTATGTCAATTAAAAGATTGTGATCATGGTTATATTTCGCTTTAACCATGTGTTTTCCTTTCTCAGTTTTTCAGACCGATCCAACGCTTGCCTCGCCCGCTCCTCAGAGCGCTGGAATGTGAGCGGGGAGGGCAGCCCCGGATCTAATCCCGACGGGCCAGAGCTCACACAGAGGTCCAGTTCCACGGCAGCTCAAAGTACATGCCCTGGTCAAAATGATCCGTGGAGATAAGGACATGGAACAGGAGCAGGCATCGTCCCTTTCAGCCTCACTCTTGCCATGGTGAGGGGGTGGGGGCTAATTTACATGGACATGGAAAAAAGGCGCTGAGTCCGACGGCTGTCGCTCATCTGCTCATATAAGGCGACTGTTTGGGGACGCCGGCATTCATGTAGCTGTGATGTGAGGGGCCCGTGTACATCATGTTGCCGTGGTGATTGGGCTGCATAGGCTGCTGCGGGTAGGCCTGTCCCCCCATCACACCCATCTGCATCTGCATGGGGTACTGGGCCGGCTGGTTCATGTATGGTGGGTTGCCATGGTAGCCACTGTTCATCATAGGCTGTGGCATGCGGTAGCTCGCTGGCATGGCGTTCAGCGGGTTCATGTTCATGGAGTTGTATGCAGTGGGTGTGGCCATGAGGTTGGGCATCATGCTGCGCTGCACAGCCAGGGCTCGTGGGGAGCCCTGCATGGTCACAGGTCCCGAGCTGCGGCCGTACAGTTGCTGCTGGTGTGGAGAGCCGGCAGGCAGCTGGGCCGCCTTGGAGCGGATGGCGATGTGGCCCTTTACCGTCGCCATCTGGCTCTGCAGGCGCTGCGCATGGGGAGGCCCCAGGCTGATGTTGGCTGCTGGCATGTTGCACTGCAGCAGGGAGGAACTCAGGTTCATGGAGCCACTGCTGAGGTTGGGAGGGGGTGTCATGGTGGCTTGTGCCTGGGGCAGAGGTGGGTGTGGGGAGGGTGCCAGCTGTGGCAGCCCAGGGTTGGAAAGTGACACGCTGGGGGCGTACGACGTCACGGCGGCCGAGTGCGAGTACGACATGGCATGAGGGTCCATAATGGTGTTGGTAAGCTGCTGCAGCTTGGCCAGGCTGAAGGTGGCTGTAGGCTGGGGGTAGCCGCCTGCCCCAAAGTCCTGGCCCATCCGTTCGTAAAGACTGCGGCCGCTGGCTGCCCCTCCTGCTGACTCGGGGATCTCCATGATCATGGGGGTGGAGCCAAAGCCGTTACCCATGCTGCACTGAGATAGGGCCTGCTGCTGTTGTGGTGGGGGGAGGGGGGCTGTCGGCGGTGGCTGTGGAG
>JAODUD010000040.1:20955423-20978245 GCA_026784285.1 Stomatorhinus walkeri | reverse complement strand
GGGCCTGCTGCGGTTGTGGGGGGGGGCGGGGGGCTGTCGGCGGGGGCTGTGGAGCGGGGGCCTGCGCCTGCTGGGGAACCGGAACCTTCTTCTGGGGCTGCTGGTTGGCACTGGGGGGCCTCTCAATCACACAGCTTTGAGGAGATTTTATGCTGCAGCCAGGGGTGTTTGACGGAGGGGGGGGTGGCGGAGGAGGCTGAGGGACGCCTCCGGCCCCACCACCAGCTGCCCCCGGCCCCGCCTGCTGGATCAGGCTGCAGCTGCCCAGACCAAGGGAAGCTCCGACTGCAGCACTGGAAGACGTCAAGCTAGCTGCAGAGACGAAGGGGCAGCTACCAGCCTGGGAAGAGGACGAGGACGGAGTCACTGAGCCTGAGGATGTGGAGGCGGCAGTTGGCGCTGCCCCGGCAGCCACTGCAGCGGCCATGCTGCTCCCGTTGCCCCCAGCGCTGCCACTGCCTCCGCCCATGGTGGAGTCATAGCTGCTGGGATTGTCGTAGTTTTCAGTCGTGCTCTCGATGCTGCCCAGGTCGCTGAAGCCGCTGTCCACCACCTGCTGCGAATGGTCTGACACTGACGGCACATCCATCATGGGAGACGTCTCCATGTTCTGCAGCGAGGGGGCCGACAGAGAGCCAGGGTGTTCCGGCGTGATCTGGTTATACCCACCGGTACCCCCAGCCCCACCTCCAGGGCCACCCCCGCCTGCTGGTCCAGACTCCAGTGGCCCCGGCGTCAGGCCCGGACTGCTGACGGAGCGCACAGACTGGCCGGGCAGAGAAGGCAGGGGGGCGCCGGGGAGCGGACTGCTATGCTGTGACGGCCCGCATTCCACCAGCGCCAGCGCCTCGTCCTCAGCCTCACCATGGCTGTAGCTCTGCAGCGTGCGGCAGGCAGCCAGCGTCTCCTCACAGTCCTGGTAGGCCCCATGTGGCTCAGCCTCCTCCTCCTGGGCCTCACCCTGCGTAAGCGACTGCACGGCCTGAACAGTCTCCAGGTCCAACTCGCTGCTGTGGTGGTGCGCATGGTGACCCAGCTCCTCCTTGAAGTCGGTGTGCGTGTGGGGGTGTGACGGGTGGTGCTCAGGCTCGATCAGGAGCACTGCCTTGTCCTCAGCCTGCAGGGGCGGCAGATCCAGGGGCTCCTGGGGCACAGACATGGCCACTGTCTCCACCACTGCTGCTGCGGCCGCAGATTCATCTTGCTCCCGCCGCCGCCGCTCATCGTGAGCATCCACTTGAGTCTTCCCCTCCCGCGCTTCTTCTCCAGCCTCCTCCTCCTCCTCTTCCTTGTTAACATAGGGCCTTGCCACACTGCCCCCGGTGTCTAAAAAACCCTCACCCCCCGGCGGCTCCTCCTTCACAGGAGGCGAGTGTGTTCGCGAGATTGGCTCCTCGTCCTCCTCATCATCGTCATCATCATCATCATCGTCATCTTCCTCATCCTCTGAGTTTTGAGGCTCCCTCTTCTTGTTGCCGGTGTCAGCCTTGTCCCCAGGGTGTCCGTCACCCTCGTCGTCAGCATCATGCTCCTCGATGCGCTGTCCCCCTGTGCCTGCGATCACGGCCAGACTCTTGCCAGCACACATGCTCTCTTCCCGTTCCTCCGTCCCTTCGGACACCTCCAGCCGGGGCTGAGGAGCCCGGGGACCTGCAGAGAGGGGCCGAGGTACTGGACGACTTTGCTTCTCTGGTTGCCAAGACAACTCTTCTTCCTCATCCTCATCCTCTTCCTCCTCATCCTCTTCCTCTGGCTCCGAAACAGCAGGCTTGCTGACAGGAGTTGGCAGGGGTACATTCTTTGGAGGTCGTCCCCTGCGCTTAGGCTTCTCATCTCTACGTTTGTCCATGTAGTCCTCGTCGTCATCATCCTCTTCCTCCTCAGAGTCTTTGCACTTGTGGCTCTCACGGTCAGCAACCCTGGACCTCCTGCCCACCACCTCCTCAACCAGTTGCTTCCTCTCCAGCTCCTGTCTGGCCACCTCCTCTTGGGCTCGCTGCATGTAGCAGTTTCTTGGTTTACGGCTCGGTTTCATCTTAATTCTGGGGGGTTGTGGCTCCTCTGGGGCAGGGGCCATGGGGCCCTCTCCTGGTGCCTCTCCAATGTCCTGGCTGGCGTCACCACCTGGCTTCCTCCTGGGACGCTTCTTCCAGTGCAGCGGTTTGCGGCTCTTGCCTTTGGGCCAGCCCTTCTTCTTCTTCAGGGGTGCGGGCTCCACTCCTTCCTCAGCGGCCCCATTCCCCTCAGCACCAGGCATAGGCTCAGGCTTGTGCAGGGTGGTCATGGGCTTCAGCACAGGGGTGCCATCTGAAACAGATACAAGCAACTCATCAGTAGAGCTATCAGTGGTGGAGCCAACTCACAGCCTCTTATCGTGCTTCTCCACTGGCATACAGGAACAGAGTAATCCTGCAAAGAGACAAGTTACAGTGCGGTTCCAACTCACTTCGGTTTTCCACTACAGAAGGATCGGCTTCGTAAATGAGCAGCCAGGTTTGGAGAGTGACAGTGATGTAAAACCAAAGAGACACACATGGTGTACATCATGATTTACTATGTGTTAATTTTTTAAATATTTAGTATGAGAACTGCCGTGTTATGCAAGTGTCAAACGGTGGCGGAATTAGCATTCATTAATAATGAACAATATATAGAATATACCAGTTTTTCCTTCAGATAATGCATGTTCAGAACACAGGTATCTCCACACATTTCAACCAATCAGATGGTGGTGACGCAATTAGCTCTCAGCAGGACCATGTCAGCACAGTAATGGCTAACAATTTACAATGGAATACCGCCGGTGGGTAGTATGGCTCGGTTCTTCGAGTCAAAAAGCGATATTAAGGCCTTTACCATGCAAACCTATGTGAAGGAGGAAATTTTTATTAAAGGCTCTCACAGATATATGTAGTTTCATATCTGAATAATTACTGAAAATGAAAATAGTATAAATATGCAGTATTTGTCTTGTGTTTGTATTATTTGTATGTATATCTTTATGTCTTTACCCCTTGTGCTCTAAAGGTTCTTTGCCAGATTGACGTAAATAAGAAATTGTTCTTAGTGACTTAACTGGGAAAAAAAAAGTTAAATTAAAAGTAAAATATAATGGGTTTGCCAGGACTACAGTAACCTCATGAACTTACTACTGTACACTTAAGTCACAGGTTAAGTTCACATAGCACCACAACATCAGTACGAGAACTACGAAGAGCACCCAGGAGCCCACCTTCTTCATCGGACTCTGTGAGGGGCGCCCGGCGCCCTCTCTTTGCTGGGGGGGCCATGTGCCTCAGCGCCGTGCGGGCTGGTGGATAACGCCGAAGTGGGCTCTCCTCCTCAAGCCTGGGCATAGGCCTCTCGGCATCTGAATCCACGAAGGACTCATCTAGCACCTCCGTGGTCTCCGAGATGGTCTCCGTCACCACGCTACTGTGGGGTTGGACACGTTGGTGTGCACGCCACTTGCGGCCAGGCTTCTGGGAGAGAATGAGTGTGCTAAGTATACTAGGTCAAAACAAATTTCTGTTAAAACTTCCAGAGAACATATTGAAGGGTTACACCACACAGCAAGTCACAGCATCCCACTCCATACGGACGCACCTTACACCGGAGCCCCAGTGTGGGTTTGGTTAGGATGGGTGGGGAGCAGGCTCTGTGCTGTTCTTCTTCATCCTCCTCACTGCTGGATGGGGGCTCACTGAGCCGGGGAGCCAGCGGCAGCTGAGGAGGGGGCTCTCCAGGGCCTTCACTCAGTCGACGCTTCGGCCCCCTTTTCTTGCGAGGAGGCCGTCCCCTGCTGCGAGGGGCAGGTACAGTGGCTGGCCTGGGAATCTCCTTGGGCCGGCCAGGGCCATCTTCCGACTCCTTCTCTGACATGGGCATAATGGGAGAGAGGGAGGGGATGCGAGCCTCTACAGCATCAGCCATCTCATCCTCGCGACCCTCCTCAGCCACCCGGATCTTCCGGGGGCGCCCCCGCTGGCCATCCTTCACTCGGCCCCACAGCCAGCTTTTAGGGGGCCGGCCCCGTCCACGCCGCTCCCCGTTGGTGGGAAGAGGTGCCCCTTCAGGGGCCACTGGGGAGACACGCACGGGAGAGGGTGCCGGAGAGGGGTGGCCAGCAGTAAACTCCGGCTGGCGCTTCTCGTTGCCGTCTTCCTGCTCCCCACGTGCAGCGGTCCAGGACAGTGGAGAAGCTGACTGGCTGGGCTTGGTCTGTCGCACACGAGACAAATTGGTCAGGAACATCTGGGCAGACTTCCTTGACACAACCAAAGACGCTCTAACCCCTGGCAATGACCCCACACCTCTTTACAGGCATCCTCTTCCGCATCACCCTCGTCTTCATCCTCCTCTTCCTCTTCCTCGTCCCCCGAAACTACTGTGTTTGTGACGATCACTGGGGTCCAACGGAGACAGTCTGGGTCCACCTCCAGCTGCCGTGGATTAGCGCGAAGCCGGGCCATGTGGGCAGAGACCAGTTTATCCCTGCGCACCAGGACCAGCCTGAAGCACATAAGGAGGCACCAGAAAATGACAAAGTCACCATAAAGGGCACATGAAGAGAACGACTGCAGCTGCATCAATATAGAAAGCTGACATACCACCATCAGATAGAAGACTATATGTTAATTGTCTCAGGGCAGCGTCCTGTTCACAATTTCCATCATTTACAGGTGCTTCACAGTAATGCACGTGGACAGAGATAAGCTGGATAAAAGGACACTATAGCCACTGTGCTGGCTGACCCACTAGCCTCAAAAAGCGATCGAGTGCCTGAGACAGAACTGCGAGATGAGGAAGCAGTGCAATGAGGAAACTGCCCACCTGCCCCCGCGATGCTCCAGCATGTTGAGATGGTGCAGCGTGCTGGTGATGTCCTGGGGGCAGATGCCCGTAACCTTGCTGAGGCGCCGAATGGTGACCTGCCTGTCACGCAGGTCGTGCAAACACTCCAGCACCACGCTTCGCCAGTACGCCATGTAAGAGAGGCGGCCCAGATCCGACAGCGGCTTCTCCGGGGACCCGGGCTGGGCCTCCCTCTTGGACAGCAGATAGCCTGTGGGTATCAATGAAGAAAGCTCAAAACGAACGGAAGCGATGAGGGGGCCCTTTTCCATGTGAAGGTCAGAAAATGCTGCCTTACTGAAGTCAATTAGGAAGCGTCCATAGCCTTTACGCTGGTACTGGGGGAGAATCATGATGCAGGACACATTGTATTTCTGCTGACAGTGTTTTTCCTGGAGGAAATGGAGAGGTACTATCTTTAGAAACAGTACAGGGTGTGTAAAGGAAAAAAAATCATCCACACCACAATACAAGGGATTCTTAATAAATCAATGTGAAGATTTAAGGGTTTTCACTCACAGGAATAATACTGGTGGCTAGAGTTTAGTCCTGTATCTCCTCCTCTTATGTGGCACTTAATAGTAAGTGTAGTGAGATGACAGAGATGCATCAGAAATACTGTAGAGGGCTAAGAGAAGCTCACCTTGGAGAAGTAGCCCACCAGGTGGCAGCCCTTGCTGTCATTTTGTGTCAGCACATAGAAGAGGAAAGGCTCCACGTCATAGTACAGCGTCTTGTGGTCCAGAAAGAGCTTGGCCAGCAAACACAGGTTCTGACAGTAGATAGTGCTGACATTCCCATCCACCTGGAACAGGAAGTAGCACAGGGGACAGTTCCTTCAGCAGCTGTCATTTCCTCCCAGGAAGCACTGGATGTGGAGTGCTGCACAGAAGGGGCTCGTGCGTGTCCTGACACCAAGCAAGACCGGGCCTTCAGAGGCGAACTGGCAGAGCAGAAGGCCATAGAGGCTAACAAAGCTGTATGACAACATCCTGGAACACTTCCGCTACCCTACCCCCAGGGGGTTTTCAAGGCAGTAAACCCTTGAGGAGTGAGAACAGTATCTGCTGAGGTGGAATTTCCAGCAGATCACTGAAAGCCACTTTCTAAAAAACTGCCACTGGCTGAGTCATTTAAGTAAATCAGCTTACTTCTATTAAACAGCATCTAAAACATCATTTGTTCTTATTTCTGGCTCACAAAGATCCAAACTTGTTCTCTCTGACTTACGCAGTACAACTTTCCAGGTGTCTGCAAACTTAGGGTGTTGAATATTCTAACTAACAAATGATCCCCCTGCTCTGCATTTTCCATACCAAAGAGGAGTTCTCCTATAACTGAACCAGTCAAGAGAATTCACCAGCTCATGAGCTTCATCCAAAACTGCCATTTAACTGAAGAATACAGTCAAGGTCAGGAGTAGTCAACTAAAATTAACAGAGCTCCAGTTATTCAGTCACCATCCCAGTGAGGTCCAAACCTTGAATGACATAATTATGATTCCGGGGGCTTCATGATAAAGCGAGAAACGGTCATTATCATGGTTTTCAACCAAAGTCTACATATTTTCAAAATGGATGTGTCATTTAACCAGTATGTTCATCGCGTTTCCCTGATAGCTTGTCTGCAGTTCTGCTGGTTCGCATAATGACGGCTATTAACACTATTGGACATGATTTTGCAACCAAAGGACCTGCAGAGCCCTGCTGAACTGACCACTCTGTGGCTTTCCCAAAGTCTTCTGACCTTATAACATACATTTCTAGCATCATAAATTATGCTCAGTGGTCCGGATCTACATCTCTCTGGGTCAGGATAAGGAGCGGAGTCCCATCAGCAGGTGACCTCTGGTTTAGACTACATGATCATATTAATTGCAGGTGCTTAGTTATACATCGGACAAAAAAAACAAAAACAAACACTGAGCGAATGAGGCACATTCAGCTCTCGCAATGCAACTGCCCCCCTCCATCAGAATTCCAAAGGTACGATGCTGGGCAACAAGCAGACGCACTCCCTCACCTCAAACACAGACACGCTGTCCTTGCGGTAGATCTCATTGGCTGGTGGGTGAAACCAGGTACACTTGCGCATGTGCTGGAAAAGGATGCTGCGACTCTTCATGTAGCGAAGGCAGAACTCACACAGGTACAGTTTGGGCAACCTGATGGCAGTAGGAAATTGATGAAAGATTGGTGGGGGGTGGGGGCACACTAAGAGCTGCGAGGGCATGCCCCAGATGCCAGCACACAAGCCCCAATGGATTACCTGCTGTACTCCTGCGGGTACGGAGACGAGTACCACGTCTGGATCTCATACTTCCCAAACTCGATGACAGATGGGTAACGCATCTGGGGGTCCGGAGGCCCCGTCACCCCCACTTTCTGTAAGTGCAGGAAAGAGACATCAGAAGCAGGGCAGAGCTTTCACAGGGGATTTGGAGACTGTGGGGCAGACAGATTACAAAATAAGGGATTACTGTGCCTTAGCAGCTCCAACCTGGCCGCATGCACACACACATACACACACATGCAGGGCCACACCTCCTGCTGAATTATTATTAGCACTCTGGTGAGTGTTGAGTGGAAACTGAACATCTGCCACTTCGCTGGGCTCCGTTTCACAGGCTAGTAACCACAAGGTCTGAGGCAGAAGCTGTTGCTGACACCCTCTCCTTCTCTCTCTCTCTCACACACACACACACAAACACACACACACACACACACACAGCTGCAAGGGCAGAGATGAGATGCTTCCAACTTCGTCCCCCATCATTTTGTCAAAGTGAGAAATCAGCAGCAAACTCTTTAAAGACTGCAGCAAATCTGCTGAGGATAAACTAGCAAGATCCTTCAGACATTCTGCATTTTTGCAAAAGCTAAACCTCCAAATGCTCTCATTAATGGGTACTTAAAGGCGAATGAGTCTCTCCGTGCATGTTTCGGATGCCTGAAGCCCTGAAAAACAATTACGTGCACAGGCAGCGGTCAAACGTAGACAGGAAGCAGGGACAGCCAGTTACCTGCTGCTGGGCTCGCACTGCAAGCTGATCCATGCCTTCTGACAGGCAGATGCCCTCAGGCAGGGTCCAGTTGGGAATCCAGCACAGCTGTTTGCACATCTAGCTACTGTCCGTGGGTGCCTGTTCTTCGACTTCTGACTTTCCCTGCTGTCTCGCTGGCCTCACTTCCCCCCTCCCCCTAGCCATGTGGGCTTCCGCTCCCCTAGCGCCAGCCCAGCCGCTCAGCGATGAGGGCGTCCGCCTCCAACCTCACCCCAGCCAGTGCGAGTGCGTCAGTGCCCCCTCCCCCAATCACACTGCACACAGGAGCGCAAACACTTAAAGAGAAAGAGTGTAGGACATCCAAAAAAAAAAAATTAAAAACGGTCAGTGTGGGAACGCCTTACTTGTAGTGCCAGTTCCTGGATGTGTCTAAAAAGTTCCACATCCTTCTCAGTCAGGTTCTCATGGCCTGGAAGCCTATCGTCATCATCGTGCCACTCCTTCCCACACTCTTGATTGTCTGTGGGAGAAAGAGAGGGAGGGACAGGGCCATGAGCCAAACACCCACGGACAGAAGGCCCTCTGGCCGCAGGGGCATGCCCGCCTGCGGTGCAGAGAGCTTGCCAAAAGCAGATGGACATGAAGGCTCTCACCTCCAGTTCTGTCCTCCAACTCCCCCTTGCGGTTTGCCTTCTTGCGGATCCGGTGCTGTTGTGAGTAGTCCACCACCTCAGTCCGAGCCTTGCGGCCATCCGGGGAGGGCGTGAAAAACTTGGTGAGGGCATCAATCAAGCCCTTGGTCTTCTTATTGAAGCGCAGCCCCCCCTCTGTGGAGTCATCGCTTTGCAGGGAAAAGAGCATCTGGTTGTCCCCGGGGTAGCCCTCGCAGGATGAGCCCGATGAGGAGGCTGGGGACAAGGAGCCCTGCGAGCGGCGGTCTGCCCCTCCCACACCTTGCCGCCGCCGGCCTCGCCCACCTGGCCCACGCAGTTTCTTGAAGGGGCGTTTCGATCTGCAACCAGCATGGGATTAGTCAGTACCAAAATGCCACCCGGGTGCAGGAAGTCATTTCAAAAGCAAAGTACTGTTCCATTAAATAGTTTCTGTAAGTATGACATGTGAACACAAGGGGCTGTAAGGACTGTGAAAGGTCATCAGATTTGTTTAAAACCAGGGGCAATATGATGCTTCTTTTCCTTTGACAATCTAGCTATCGATGTGACTGGCTGGGCAGCAGGTTCACCCCAGAATGCAGCAAGCAGCACTTTTTGACATATTTAGTGGATGTTCTCATTTCAGCACTCTCTTTATCATGCTTGTCACTTGTAGGATTTTTAAGTCTGTCATGAGAATGTCCTTTGTATTCATTGAAATTTTGCATCTTGCTTGCACATAAGGAGCAACGATACCTGCTGTCGATTCATCTGTCTTGGTGCCCAAATGTAGTTGTACAGAATTAGTTTAAATTATTCTAATAGATACATTTTTAGTGGCGATCTACATCCTGTAGGTCAGAAGGTGCAGGGTTACTTTGTAATACTTATCCCCTACTATAATTTGCAGGAATTAAAAAAATCTGGGAAATAACACATTTAACAACAATTGCAAATTTTTAAAAACCAAATAAGAGTGAATGAGGGTTACATTGGTTGTTGATGCTTGTAGGGCTGTAACTATGAAATAATTTAAATTTTTTAAATTTTATTTTGAACAAATTAATTTTTAAATTATACAAGGCAGAAAAATTCTTTTGAATTTTCTGACATTTTAATTAAACTCAACGGTCTTCTCTAAAAATGAGGAGACAACTTGAAATCGCTTAAGAAAGCATACTGTCAAAACAGGCTGACCATAATGAAAATGAGGTGCTCTTATGTGAAACATCCACTGCATACATCACTACCAGCAAGTGAGCACCAGATCACTGCTGCACTGAGACATCGGGTTTAAATGCTCTTTATTGCATGCTGTGCCAAGACAGTTTATTTCCCTAGATTTCACGCCACAGAAACACAGTCCTCCATCTCCACTTGGATGACTTTTGGCTGTATTTTCTTACTCCCCACAATGTCTCCTCAATTTTAAACAACACACACATTAAGAATAAAGGCTGTGCCATCCATGAATTGAGATCAAGTATAGCAGTTCCCAGGTGACGGAAAATTCAAAACAGATAGATGATTGCCTGGTACTAAGTCACAAAGTCGCTTTTGCTCCTCCCCCTCAATTTGGAGTACAGATGTCAAAATCCCCTGTCAAGCATGCTGTAACTTGAAGTACTTAACGTATATTTGCATGCAAAACAAAAGACGGGAAACCAGCAGTGCTTAAAGCCATTTGATACATTAAACATCCTTTAATATGCCAACACACTCAGCCAGCCTCCTTCCAGGAAGCAATGAGTGCAATGTGGGGAGCCTTCACCCTTAAAAAGAAAAGGCTGACTGCACTGGAGCGCCCCCTGCTGTTAATCATTGTGTAATAAGCTCGAGGGAAAAGGTCATACCGCACATACCTGTTCTTGGGCCGCCCCAGAGGTGCATTGTATCGCCGTTTGATTTGTGCTGCTTTTTCATGTAAGAGTTTCCTTCCCTTTTTCCTTGGCCGGCAAATCTGACAAATCCACATGCCTGCAAGACAAACTGTGTTAATTTCAGGACATGAAGCAGACCCTACTGTGTTCCCCTATGCGCACCACCACATTTTCAACCTTTCAATAATAAATTGGCAGAGGAGAGCAGCAGGCTGTTATGAGTCCACTCTTATGTTAAGAGGGGGTAGAGGACGAGGCCAAACCTTTTGGCATCCTGATCAGCGGAGGGTCACAGCACTCCATGTGGAAGCCACGGTCACATGAGTCACAGAACAGCATATTCTCCTGCATGGGCAACAGGACAAGTGTCATATGACTGCTCGCAATACACATACAAAGCCCTGTGTTCCACAGAGCTACAGCTCCTCATAGGAACCGTGTCCTGAAGGCTGAACATGCACATTCACATCACCCTCACCGCATTCTTTCCCTGGTCCTGACAAGAGCTGCAGGTCTTGCACTCAATACATTGCCACCACAGCGCCTTCACTCGAACGGTGAGCTCTGGAGAGAACTTCAGACATGAAGGATGACCTGTAGGAAGAGGGGAGCACCACTGATGATTGATGACCAGCAGAGCAGTGGGAAAATGTTCCAAATGTTTTGTAAAAGTACACTGGTCATGGAACGAGTGAGTTGTGCTGTTCAGGCGGGAGTGGAGCCAAATGACCATGGCTGCAGATACCTGGGGAGACTACAGACTCAGCAGAGCCGTAGGTGATCCCTGTGACCAGCAGACACCAGACGACTTCTACTCACCGCTGTTCCCACAGTCAGCGCAAGAGATGAGCTCCTCTGGCTTCTTGTCCCGGTTCTGCTCCTTTGTACCCAGGCAAAAACTACAGATGGGAATAGGCTCTGCCACCGGCTGTTGGGGGAAGACAGACACACCCTGACAAGCTGCCACTTCACAGTGCTTTGATAAATAGGAAGGGGGCATCGGCAGGCATTCCTTTAGATCAAATCACTAAATGAGGGTCTGCTTCTGCTACAGAATAGCCTACGAAACACAGTTACCCTGAAGGAAAGCATCCTTGAACCAAAAATGAACCATCAAAAGGAACCTTCATATTACAGCATCACAGACATCTCAGGGATTTAACAGAGATGCTACCAGAGGCAGCTGCAGCTCCTCCAGCACAGAGATATGCATGTAAGCAGCAGGATGGTCTCCCAGACATAGGAAACCCTGTCTGGCTTCTGCTCGTCATCTCTGCAGGTAGAGCTCAATCACCACCTAGTCTCTATTCCTGCTTTGAGAGCACACGCTTTCTGCATTGCAGAGGACACAGAGATAGTGTACAGCACACACACACACGAGCCTCGCACACGCTGGAAAGGCACACAGCACACACCTCCTCTTAACAGCATATGAGAACAATGTCTAATGTTTGCATTTCTGTAATGCAGCACTGGACATCAGCTGTAGGTTTTTCTCCTAGGCATTGTGCCATCAGGCTTCGCTAGAGAGATGAGCCGGCAGATCAAGCGGAGAGGTCACAGAGCTGCTGTCACGCACGCTTGCTTTTCCATGGATAGCAGTTGCAATGCTCAGCCCTTGGACTTGGATCATGAGCACACGGCCTAGTTACAGAACATGCCAAGCAATCACACTTGGTGTGTGCATGTGGCTCCAGCTCGGTCTGGGCAACAACACTGACAGTTACCTACCCTTCCCCTGCCAGTCACCTCACCATCATCCTTCAACCTACTTCATGATAAGAATACTACTCAGAAGTAACAATTCTTTCCACCTTTCAGTAACTGAAATTGCGCATGACGATCTAGACATGGTACTTCTGTCCCGCTCTGCGAATCTGGCTTTACACAAGCTTAAAAGCTGCCCCCCACCACAATGTGAAAGCAGCATGAAGGAAGTGACCCTTTCAACACTCATTCAGTCCTGCACCAACTGATCTTCCACACAAATAAACCCATAGCAACAAAGAAACTGATGGTGACGTATTAAGGGTAGAGATTGTTTCCCCACTGGGACCAAAGCGTTTGTATTCCTCAGAGGTCGGGGGTGGGGGCAGGTAGCAACATATTCCTAGCTGGCCTCACGTAGCTGCAAGCGAGCAGGTCTGGGAGGAGAATGAGGAAAGGAGAAGAGCTTGATTTATGGGGTTCATTTTTCTGTGACTGGGGCTTGGCTGAAGGCAAGCGTGTGTGTGTGTGTGTGTGTGCGCGCTGGAGGGGGGGGGGGACGGGACTCTTCTCTGATGTGGGGCAGGTAAGAGCCAGGTGACATGGGGCTTGTGCTGCCCGTCATTACACTCCACCTGAGAAGCCTGGATTCCAGCTGGCATCACACACAGACACATACAGAGATCTTACAGACAGCCCCACACTCCGACACCCCGCTATCATGTGGACGTCCATATGCACCAAGATTTACAGTGTCACACCTCTCCTGGTAACAGCACAGTACATACGCTCACTTTCAAAACCAGCCATTTTACAGACTAGATAATTACTGACAGTGTCACCTTTCCAGCATCGCATCCCTCAGGAACCTGGCTGGCCGTCATCCAGGGAGGAGAAAATGAAAGAAAAGCATGCAAGAGGAACCGGAAAAATAATGGGGGTGTGAGTTAGAGAGGGAGGGGTGGGGGCAAAGGAGGAGGAGAGCACAAGAAAAAAAAAAGCGAGAACCTGCTGTCCTTGTCCGTTCACTAGTCAAGGTTCTCATTAACATGTGAAACCCATCTCTCACTCGCTTTCTCACACCCCCCCCCACCCATACAAGCAACCCCCCACCACAGCCCCATTGATCACTGTATGGTGAACAGCGTTGGCACATGGTAAGGGCAGTCAGGGAGGCATGAGCAGAAAAGGACAACCATGGAGCAGGTGAAAGCACAGAATGCAGCTCCAAGCTTGGAATCGTCCTCTGTTTCCAGACTCCATGTCCCTTCACCATACCACCACACACAATAGGATTTACCTGCTGCTCACCTGTATCGTCACCTGTACATGTGGTTAATGATTTATTTAAATAACTGCTCTGAGCACTGCAACAAACGGGGACAGCAAGTTAAGTATAGGCTTCAGAAAGAGAAGCATATAGTTGCAGCCTGCCTATTTCCAACACCCAAATAAACCAAGACAAGTTTGTGTGGTTACTGTGGACGTCAATCTGTACACATGGAATCAAACTGGCCCAGAGGCCAGTTCTACACTTTGCTGATGGAGCGAAACCGCATAACGTGCTCCCATTGGGGATGATTCAATTCACACACCCACACGGGGCAAGGACATGCTTATCGCTTGGGTACCACTGCCTGCTAGTAGCTTGCAGGAGAATAAGTACAATGAAAACCACTACTAATAAAGACGCGAAAGAATTTTGTTCTCTTCATAAAAGCTCAGTCAAGGTAGATGTCTTCAGTGATTTAACAAAGATTTAGTTCAGCACCTGCACATCCAAGGCCTCTGTACGTTGCTCTTTTGACACATTCAGAATTCACTCATAACGGATACATGACATAACTGGTAGCAAGGTGATCTTTTTACCTGTTGGCAGTGAGATGTTCGATTTTGGTCGTACTTAAACATCCATTTCTCAGCAGCGGATTAGAAACAAATTAAGTGTCAATATCATGGCCCTGCAATTCACCCTGATCAGGAATCTCAGATAACCAAGGGACCATGTTGCCTGCTGGTTCAGATACATCCACATCAGATTCTGCTGAGCTGATCTCAAGATTTAAACAGTACTTAAGGTCACCTGCTGCAATACCCGTTATAGTTGGCTAATACATATCAAGCCAAAGATCTTTATTGGTCCCTGTACAAACACAAAGGCAGAATTGCTTAATTAAAGGCCACAATATTATACCGCATGCAGGCAAGCCTTTCACCAGTTTAATATTTGTTCAAAGACTCAATAACATTAATCCATCGCCACAAACAGCCAAAAATCATCAGGTCAGCTTGTCACAGAAACCTGATCCGGTGTCTGTATGATTTTCACACATGCCTCAAAAGTGTACCAGCTCTATGGGAACGATGCCGCCCAGACCAGCTGCTGAAGAGGGCAACCCGGGGACCACAATTGCTCTTACTGCCGACTGACACAAAACCAAAAAGTCACACACCTCCTTTATGATGGCTTTAGATTCTAACTGCTACTGAACTCTGAAAAGGAATGAGATTTGCTATCTATATATCCATGACCCCTATCTGACTCCCTCCGTATTGAACCCCCCCTAGCTTGGCCTGGCAATGACCCCCTATTAGAGTTGCGGGGGGTGGGGGATTGTCTGTGGAAAACCTGAACACAGTGGCACAGTGCGCGCCCAGTCTCCCCATAAGCAGGGTCAGCAGCAGGGCTGAGTGGCTAAGGTCACTGGGCCCATCCATCTGGGCCTGCAACCAAGCAGTACACACCCAGTCGGCATTTTACAAACCCCCTGCCCATGACAAGAAGGCTGTGCTGCCAAAAATAAATTTAAAAAAAAGATGGAGGCGTCCCTTTGCAAAAGACATCAGAGTATTACCAATAATGCAAGCCAAAATTCTGGGTGTAATACATGAGGTTCGAGGCTACAGAGGGCACAGAAACACCTGTCTTGGGGGTGCATGACGTGATGGGATTCCCCCTAGAACAGACAGGCTGCTCTCCTCAGGAACCAATGCCCACACATTTCTCACGCGCCTCCTCACCCGCATGCATACATCAGAATCCCGGATATGATCACGTCGGCATAACAGCCAAGGGAAGCCTCACATGAGCAGTGATTGGAGGCATGCTGAAAGGAGAGGGAAGAAAAAATATCAAAACGTGGGGGGGGGCTGTCTTATGAGCATCCTGCTCCCAGCCCACAAAAGTGATATGAGCAAGCGCAAAAGGCAACTGCACCTAGCAGTTAGGAGAGAGACTGGCCAGCTCTAGTACTCTATGCAGTCTATCAGGTTTCACCAGGGGGCGTGTCCACATGCTACCAGACGCCTCAATGTCTGCCCCACCCGCCTTTGCCTGCTCTGGGCGGCTCCAAACCTGCGTCAGCCTGGCACAGCCAAAGACATCTCCGCTTGGTCTTACCCCTCATGCTGCAAAGAGTAGCGTCAGCGCACTGGGCCAGACACAAGGGTCCCAAGGCAACACCATCGCTGACCTCCCTCAGGAAAGCCTAGACTGGACAGCTGCCTTAACATTTCTACATACCCCAATGCCCCATGCCCAACCACCATACCGCTGGCCCATTAAAGCAAAAGCCATTCGGAGCCAACAAAGGTGCCGTGATATTTTCCAACCAAGTAAACAAAAATGTATGGTGAAAGTTTTTAATTTTTGATATTGACACTGATGTGTAAAGTTAACAATTCACGCAACGCCACAAACCTCCATGCCCAACAAAATGCAAAGTTTGCTTGAGTAGCCTGTTTCTTCATACATTCCTCACAAAAGTTAGTTGGGGCCGATCAATTTGCATTCACATCATTGCAATACCTCAATAAACATTGAAGCCGGAGATTTTAATGAAAAGCTCATAACACTGACAGTATACTTAGTATGGCAGCATGATTAAATTCATGATATACCTTCCTCTGAAGCGTTTATTAGATGGGTATTGTACTACAATGCATATACTCAGTTAAATTGTACCTTAAACTGTCTTGAAATATTTTTCATCAAAATGTTTTATTTAATACAACCAAAGGCTGAGTAAGGAAAAGAACAAATTACAAATTTTTATACATTATTTTTCCCCCTATGTGCAGCACGGTAGGTTAATGCTCCTAACAGGAGAAAAACTTTGCCACTTTTGCTTAACTACTGATAATAATATCACATCATTGGATCAGAATGAACAAGACAAAGCAAAATGTACAAATTTATTGCTCTATATAGTTAATAAAATATTAGAATTTCAGTTAGTCATGTTCTGTCCTGACTAAACATTTTTGCTGTACTAAAAAGATGCTGTAAAGGAGAACCTACGCTACAAGATAGTACCAGCAGTCAGATATTGCAAAAGCAAACTGATGAAACAAAATTCCACTTACATCTGCTGCCATCTACTGCATTTACTTCTGACTCTACAACTTATTAGGCATTTACTGTCACTACATCTTCAATTAGAGTACATCCTGGAAAATGAACAGATTGACTCTTTCAAAAATTTAATATCTGATAGCTGTCCTTCACTAAATGACATGCAACTGTCCACACACACACAGACAAATTAGATAACTGAAAAGTCAAAACAAGCCAAAACACTATTTAAGGGATATACTGCTGGCATCTTCTGAACCTTGTCAGAAATCAATTTCAGGGGTTACTATACTCTTCGTGTATATCAAATCCCAATTATGAGCACTGGAATACAAACGGAAAGCAAACGGAAAGCAAACTAAATGATCTTGAACAAAATACCCATGAAGAATTTCACATGTAACTAATTGTGGTCGCGGTCCCAAAGCATTTCACCCAGTAATTTGGAACATCACTAAACTTAGTTAAACGTTAACAATTATGCTAAGGGCTCCACAGAGACTGCTGTCGCTCTACCTCTCTGTCTAAAGCTAATTTCTGTGGCCCTCTTCAGATCCATCGCATGGTATTTCTCCTCCTCCCTCCCCTCCCCCACTCCTCGTCACACCTTCTTTGATAGAACTGTACCCCATCAGGCAGCCTCCTGCCTAGCGTGCTATGGCCCTTACCTTGTCCTTTTCATGGGGGAGCAGGCGCACTGGCGGAAGAGAGTCCAGCGACAGGCAGATGGGACCCTCGGCCTGCGGGCCCCGGCCACTCAGCTGGTACAGTGGGCCCCGCTTCAGCAAGCGGCCATGGGCCACAGCACGCTTCACAGCCACACGCAGCTGCTGGTGAAACAAGGCAGGCCCTGCAGAGCCACTGGCTGACAGGTGGGCCGCCACATCTCCCTGGCACTTCAGGAAGCGCTCCATGCTCTTCAGGGAAGAGCCACCCGGCTCATGGAGCCCCTCCAAGGCCCGTTTGATAAGCTTATTCCAGTCCAAGCTAGGGCGCCGGCCCGGGCCAGCCGAGCCCCCACCCCCATTGCCCCCCGAGGTCCCACGTGGCTTGGGAAAGGCCAGACGACCAGGGTTCTCGGGGTCTTTGTAGGAGTTGAGCCCCTTGTTAGAGACCTTAAGGATGGAGCCATCCTTGACGCTCAGCTCCAGCTGTTCCAAGACCGTCTTACGATCCAAGCCATGAGACATGGACACAGCATTGCAGATGCGCTCTTCTGAGGGCCGCTGTTTCTGCTTTTTCACTTTCTTGATGGCCTCCAGGATCCAGTTTGTGTACAGCGGATTGGCCAGCTTCACCATGGTTAACGATTGGCTGCGACGACGGCCTGCCGACACACCCATCCAGGAAGCGCCCGGCCCCTCGCCCTCACGCCGCCACTCCTCCCTCCTCTGTCCAGAGACTATCCTTTGTTCCGGGGTCGAATGGAGAGTCCCTCACAGCCTGAGCACAAGCAGCAGGGCAGGGGACAGCTCACCATAGCACAGGCCCCCTCCCACCCCCCCAAAACGGAACCTGGTCCACCGGCTCGCCTCTCCCAGCTGGCGGGTGGGCCGCGGGGAGAAGAGCTGTCACAACACAGGTAGAGATGGGCACTGATCCCCACCTCTGGCACGCCACTGGGATCTTCACGCTAGGCCTTGGTATCCCAACCCACCAAGCATCAATGGCCTCTGATATAAATGGAAACCCCGTTGTCTCAGTCGGCAGATATGGCTGCTTTCAAGTTTATCCACAATCAGGAATTGTCTCTTCTTCCACAAGCTTAAGAATTCTGAGGCATTTTGGCAAAAACATGGACCATGTGACGGAAGGGAGCGAGCAAGAGATGGTCGTTAGGGAAAAGGACAATGGCATGAACTGCGTAGCGTGGCTCCAGCAGCTGCTGTCTCCCTCCTCGCTGCGTCACACACCTTCTCTTTCCGCCAATGCAGGACAGAACTCTCACTCCAGGGACCAGCAGAAGCTGATCACCTTCATGCCGACCACGCTTCAGCAGCAAGAGCAGCCTGCAGGGACAAACAATACGGACACGCCGAAGGTCAGTCACAGGTTGTCGTGTGGCAGCTGTACACAGCAGCAACAGGAAAACAAGGTGGCAGAGAGAGCAGACCTTAGCAGGCGCAATGCGAACCCCAAATGCAGCCAGATGCCCCCTCAGAAGGGGCTGTGACCCTGCAGGGAGGGCACCCTCCTGAAAGACACTGGACACCCTGAAGGCAACTCAGTCGCCCCGAAGACTCGATTACGCCTGACAGAGGACTGCAGTTATGAAGCATGGCCAGCTACCTTTGCTGCAACCCTCCTAGCCAAGTGGGCATGCTTCAATATCCACAACAAGAACATGCAGATCATCATAATGCATCCCAGTGTACCTGCATTCATTTGACAAGCATCATTTTAACCCACACAGATGGACTAATCCCATTTTACTACACTTGCCATCTCACTCTTCTCTCACCAATGAATACTGCACCAGCCCCATAACAGCTACCAACCACACGCTTGTGCCCATCCAGAACATAGGGGTATGCAGGACAGTGTAAAACCTGGACAAATCTTAAGAACAGCAACCCTCTATGGAATCTCCTTCACCAGAAACCCTGCAGCTGACAAAGGGCTCTGGAGCAGAGCCCAGGCCGGATTTCACGGAGGAAAGCAGGATGGGGGGGCGGTCTGAATGAACCCCATTTGCAACCTACGCGTTGTTGTTGTTATTGTTTACTATGGACATGACGGTTTCCAGTCAGCGCCACCGTTACCCGCCCGAATGGCGATTTGACAGTAATGACAGTGCCGGTGAGCGGCACCGGTCTCTTCCCACGACAGCGGAGAGCGCGCCTGTATGTTTACATACACCGCCGGTTACGAACCTCCCCCGCCCCAACGACAAACCCCGACCCTGCTACTGGACCGTACACGGAAAAGAGCCCTGTGGCCGAGGGGACGCGCTGGGCTCCGCTTTAGGGGCAGCAGCGAACGGCCACGAAAACCCCAAGGCACCCGGGGTTCGAACAATAACGGTCGCGCCGTCACGCGGCAGTTAAACGTCCAGATGGGCTCGCGGCGTTCCGCGCGCCTTGCGGAACACGTCGCGGCTCGAGGCATCCAGCGCGGAAAAAAACAACATGCATTTCCCCCCTTTTCCGCGTAACAGAGGCGCGGACGATATGGCCGCTCGGCCTCCGTCTCAGCTTCGCCTGCGAGTAGAAATCCGCCCCCCCAGCACACGCACACACACACCTCGCCAGCGAGTGGCGTCCCTGCACACGGATAGTCCCCCCCACCGCCGTCTCCACTTCCTTCCTTCCCTCCTGTTCGCCCACCCTCCTACGTAGCGACCGCGGTGCGGTGGAAGACAAGGCCAGCAGAGCGAAGTAGGCCTCGACTCCCCCCTCTCCTCCTCCTCCTCGTTCTCCTCCTCCCACCCCCCCTCACTCCCTTCATTTCTCCCCGTACCCCTCTCTCCCTCTCCCTCTCGGTAGGACGGGTCCAAGCCAGGCTTGTTAAAAAATGAACGTTCGGAGAAGCGGAGAAAAGCCGCCTTCACTTCCTTGTGAAACTCACCGGGACTCGGCGTCGATCGGCCGGCCAGAGCGCGCCAGAATCCTCCCGAAACGGAGACAACAACAAGCCCGAAAATGCAGCCAGAGACTAGGGGCTCTGGAGCTGACGCCATCTTTGAGTGAAACAGGAGCTGGGCGAGCGGGGGGAGGGGAAAGGGTCGGGCCGAGGGAGCGTCTGCATGGTGCAACCCGCAATCGGAGGCGGAGACGGGCGATGAGGGAGGGGGATTCGGGGGTTGCAACCGTGGAGGTTGAATACCGGTTGTACGAATGAAATGGAAGAAAAGGACAGATGGTGAAGCGGGGAAAATGGATCGGTGTCCCGCTTCTCCCCCCTTATGCGCGCACATAGTTGCACGAACGTGTTAGGGAGCGTCTCGAATTCGTATTTTGCTTTCAGCAGCAGGACGTGGTGGGGGGGTGAGGAGAAAAAAATCAAAGCTACGGATTGTGGTTTTAATGTTAGAGGGTATTTAAAGATCACAGAGGCCCTCCTCCGCTGCTGTGTAGCCCTGCATCACATTGTTGCTGGCTGCTGGTTTTTTTGTTCACCGCTTCTGAGTGGACTGATGTCACCCTGCCCCCGGGAAAGACAATATGTCACGTCCAAAATATTCAGCTACCTTCATACATCTGTGCTGATTGATCACTAACTTCTTTTGTGCGTTTTCGTGATTCCGTGCTTTATTGTATTTATATCTACGATATTTACGTTATGCAAACGAACTGCAATGCCTAAAAACGAAGTCATCGTTCACCCAAAAAGGGGTTCGTTTGACCGCAATGGGGGGCTGACAGGTGACTCCCGGAAGACCTCCTACACCAGTATCCAGAAAACCTGTTGTGTGTCAATGCTTATTGCTATCGCACACAATCCCATCTTTAAAGCATCATCCGATCGAACGTCTCCATTCAGCGTTTAATTTGGAACTATTCATGTATTTTATTAACTGTGTTATTTACTTCCAAAATCACTGGGCTTTAACATGGATATAATACATGCTCTTTTATATTCCACATTTTGTGTCAATTAGACCTTTTATTTTTGTAAGGATTTATGATTCATTTTTATAATTTAATAGTAGCAGAGCGTCAAATTAATGACAATAATTAATTTATCATTTTTAGAACATGCATATCAAAACAATTATTGTTTTATAATTCTCATTTGAATATTAAGTAGTATTGTCCCAGGAATTAGAACTTAATTACTGTAAATGTTTTTAGTTACAAAATTGAACTACAGTTAATGTTCTAAACAAATAAAAAAAATAGCCAGTTTATTTTTTTGTATTGTACTGTTGTCTTTTTAATTTATTTCATGGATAAATATGTATCACCTTTTTTTCTTTAAATGGTTTAATTTGATAAAGTATTTTTTCTAGTGAATAAAATATTTGTTTTTGAAAATGTTCTGAACATGGTTTCACTTCACAGTGCTTTGATTGATTATATATGCACTTTTAACCATACACCTAAAAATATAAGATCTATGTGATAATTAAATCAAATGCAACTAGAGTGGTGAGTAGGTGTCATTTATATTTTAAATAAGTTCTGTCAATCCCTTTTCGATTTGGGTTACTATGTTATTGGTTGTAAGAAAGGGTATGTGCCTGCACATCACTTTAGAAGTGGCAGTATATATGAACTGCCTGTTACTGGATGATGGGAAGAAACTGGAGTAGCAAGAGGAAGCCCACACAAACTAGCAGATCTAGCAGCAGGGTCCACAGCCGCATCCCTGCTGGTGCATAACAGTACTGCATAATAGTGGTGAAGGTGAACCATAGTCTGTTTTCAAATGATTAGTTAAATGAGTAGTTATTAATTTATTAGCATACATATATACATTATATATATAATATATAGAAAAAGAGAATTCACTGATGTATTCTATATTTATAATGCTAACTACATTGTTACAAGCTCAAATTAGCTTCAATAACTACACCATTAGTGCACAGTCAATCAATACCTAGGTTAAATGGGCCAACATATTGTAAATGGCAGAAACCAAAAAGACCTTGCTTAGCAGCAGACCGGAACACAGGCTTTTGAGGAGACAGTCAGTCTCTGTGATGACACACCTGCCCGTATTCTGAACAGTGTCACTGTGTCCTACGTAGGCCCAAATGGTGTCATTCTGTCACACATGTCCCTGCTTCACAGGTCACACACACCCACGAGTCAGGAGGTTTGCGGAGAGATTGTGGCCTTAATTTGCATATGTGTTATTTTCTAAACCATCAGGTACCATATGCTGCAAATGTACTACTGTGTTGCTTTGATTAAAACCACGAAAAGCCATCCAGAAAACTCCATTTATAAAATCAACCAGCCGTTGAATCACAAAAATTCTAGCCTGCCAGCAGATACTAATGAGAAAGAGGTGATCACTGAAAAAATTTCCTCTGTAAGAAAACAAGACACCAGGCAGAAAATCAGATCCTTCAGGCTCAAATGTCCACCAACTCCTGCAGGTGCTGCTCGGAGATTTGCTGGGATCAATCCAAGGTCTGTGCTGCCCATAACTGCAAAAAGCTAAAACAACCACTTGTTCCCCTGATCCCTTACCTCCATGTTTAAATCATGCTGAACATCTCTCCTAGATTGTTACAAATCTAATGAACAAGTCCCTTAAAACATGAATGGTGCCATCACATTTCAAAATGGATTTGTTTACCCCTTTCCTGTAGAACACTAATCTCAACATGGAAGGTTTTTGTGAATATTAACATTTAGATGTTTTAATTTCTGTCAAACAAAGTGGTAAGTGCGCCCCCCCCCCCCCCTAATCTCAA
>JAODUD010000040.1:20917318-20943119 GCA_026784285.1 Stomatorhinus walkeri | reverse complement strand
TTAATTAATGTTAATACAATGTAAATGTTTTATGCATAATTCTTAGAATGAACTCAACTGAATCATGGACAGTGGTTTCATACAACTAGAATGAGATTTTTGAAAATGAGACATTATTTTTAAGTTGATGCATCCACTTTTCTATTCTGAGAACAGAACATAGCCGAGTTAATCTCACTAAATTTCCTCATGTATAATTAAACCGACGGAATCACTGAATCACCTTCCAGAAGTAGCCAGTCACAGCTGAGGTGTACTTCTCCACATCAACACGGTTTCCATAGGTGGCAGCCTCTTTGAACATTGACCAGGCTGTGCTCTCGAAGCAGTCTTGAAGTGCAGAGATAGCTCCTTCAGGCCACACTCTGATCTCATGTTGGACAATCACTGCCGATTCCAAATATGATCAGTGGTTACCCTGAAAGTGGACGTATCAAGAGTTATACCAGCTTAAGGAAAATCATCAGAAAAGGGAGAATCAGTCAGGTCATAAATACCAAAAGGACTGATACAAACCCCCTTCTGAAAGCCCGCCAAATGGATGGCCAGCCATTGGGCCAGGAGTCGAATTTCTGGCCATCCCTATTCATGAACTTTAGACTATAAAACCCTCCACCCCAGAACAAAGAGTAGAAAAATCACGAGCTGAGAAACACCATCGAGGAGAAGACCATCAGCTAGAGCAGCGAGAACATCAGCCCAGGGGAAGAGAAGCCAACAAGAAGCCCTCCGGTGAAAGCCCAGCTGGACAAAGACACCAGGTTTCACCAGGAGAGAAAACCAAAGTGGCTCCACTCCAACGACTGCTCCTAAGCCGTGCCTTCCTGAGTGCCATCATCCCATCAACGCTGCAACAACTGCCAAGACCCCCCCCCTTCTACTCTGCTACCAAGTAAACCAACTTCATTCTTTCTAAACAAGCTGTGCTGTCCTGTAACTTGCCATATTACTTTTGGGTCAGGTTTCAACAAACCGGCTTGCTGTGCAGAACAGTTTTTTCCCTTTTAAGGTTATTCAGTTAAATTCGGGTATTGCATTTCCACAATTACATTGTTTGTTTTATTCAGTTATTTTTGTATGGTTGTTTGTGTTAAGTATAATGTCTGTCTTATGTTAGTTGTAGTGACAGAAATAAATGCATGTTTTGTTATACAAATTTAGCCTCCATTCATTTAATGCTCATAATAGTCCCTGCCTCTGTGCGATCTTGCTACATGCTCTGCAACCTCAGACTCGCCTGAAATATTGCAAGACTCTCTCTCATCGGCCATGAGAGGAGTTCGCTACCAAGTTTTGCGTTACCAGGTGATGCAGCTCGCTGGACGAGCCTTCTAACCTTGGTTATTAAGCAATATTGGTAATTAGTGAATCCAATTTAAGTCTCACCTTAACAGACTCATGGGGATATAACAATTGATTTTGGAGGAGCCGATCATTTAGCATAACAATTGGCTAATAATCAGAATTAAATAATAACTAATTAAAATTTAATTAATTGAAAACATATTGGTGGAGATATAAAAATTTTCATTGAGCTAATAATTCCTACAGCTCATACCGTGAACTTCGCAAGGAGTTTGACAATGTCCAATCTGGCAACTGTTTCACCATGGATATTGTGTAGTGAATGTAAGGGATCTTGCACATGCTTTTCAGTTTAGTACAAATCGTAATTAATTTCATGTTAGGGTAATATAGTGTCACGTGCGGGGTGCAGCGTGCCTGGATGCAAGCGGCGTCGGGCAGGCAAGACGACGAGAGGCAGGAATATCCAAAAGACGGGGTGTATTTGGCGAACGAGACGGGTAAACACCACAAAACATCACAATGACGGATCTGGGGATACGAACTCAGACGCGGACTAAATACAAAAGACTAACAGGGAACTAACAGGAAACAGCGGAATACAATCACACGGAAGCACAACAGGTGGTTTCAATCAGGGTTTGCACACGAGGAGCGAGGGGGTGTGGCACACACGGGGCTCGAACGGGCGGAATATGACATATAGGGCTCTGTAACCATTTTGAAACAAGAAATTGTCTTGGCATATTGTAGATGTTTTCACTGTAATATTTGCCAGCATTCTATGTTTGACACTTTGTTGAAGTTCAACAGACAGTGTAAGTTAATCATTGTGATAAGTCAGAAAGGTCTGTTCTCATAGGTAAACATCCCATTTTCAGTCATGCACCATTTTCACATTTTCATATGCATGTTTTATACAATTGTTATTCAGAAAGAAGTTCATGTCAGTGTTCAACAATGTCTGTTTGCACATACCATTTCCAATGACTAGCCACCCATGGCTGTTTTTGCCTCATATGGGCAACAAACTGACATTAATTGTTAAGAGCAAAAAAATGATTGAATTCTTCATTCTGCCATGTTGATTTTCTTTATTGTGGTTGGGTTTATTTGTTTCGTGTCCATGACTGATGTAAAAGCAAAGTAAAATCTCAATGCTGTACTGTACAACAAATTAAGGTGTGTAATTCTTGGAAAAATTACTGAGAATTCCTCAAACATAGGTACAAATACAATTCTTGACAATCAACCACTAGAAGATTCAACTGCCACACAACAATGTTGCAAGTGTTCTTAATATCTGTCCCATAGCACTGTTACAGTGGAGTCAGCACAGCGAAAGTTTAATCCTTTGTCTAAAGGAAAACTGTCCAAAGTAAAAAAAAAAAATAGCTCCTACAAAACGTAACAGAGTTTGGTGAATAAAACATAGTGAACTGGAGAAGAACTGTGTGATGTGATCAGTTTAGATGGATACACATCTCAAATTATAGAGCGGATCTTATCTCATTTCTCAAATGCAAGTACAAATACACAGCTTCATAAGCATCAGCTGGAAGATGCAGCTGTGACTCCACCATAAGAATGCTGCAGAGGTTGGCACTCCTGGTCGAAATGTACAGTATGACATAGCTGAACATCAACTCTTTCCACTGGAAAAATGCAGTCTTCAGTTGTGTAGAGTTCTGGGAGCATGTACATGATAAGGGGTCGGCCATTGGGTACCCTGTCATTCTTTGATGGTCTGATGACATGTGAATCCCACAAACGGATTGTCTCATCTAATTCGTCCTGGAAAAACAGTATATGAGAAAGTTAAAAAAGTTATTTAATATTTGCAATTTGTTATTCTCACATTGGCTTTAGATAAGTCATGAGTGGACTCAAAATCAATCATGTAATTTGTTTGATTAAGGTACAAGACATTACCTTCTGTTGATGCTGCAGCCTCCCTCATCTTTGGATTTGAATATTGTGAACATTTATTGGAAGTTTATCTTTGTTACACCTGTTAATTTAAGACACAAAGGCGCAGCACGTCTTCTTGCATTCAGAGTAGGAAAAAATGTCATATTTAATACAGAGAAAATTGTTGATCCTACAAAAAATTTATATGACCGTTGCACCGCCTTCATGCTCAAAAACCTTATAGCAATTTTCTCTTTTCATAAATAATTATTACTGTTAAAGAAACGTGAATTTGTGGGCTATAACTTAAGATAAAAAATTTAACAAAACAATATGATAAAACTTGTGGCTTACCTGAATGATACCCATGAAGCAGAACTGCATTAGACTTCTGTCCAAATATGTCTCATCAAACAAACTACAGTCCATTAGATCAACAAACAGACATGTAAAACTCCATAAATTCCTTCCTGAGAAACCCCCACCAACATTCTATTCCCTGATTTGCTGTGCTTGACCCTTCAATGTAGCATTCAATGACAGAACCATCGTGAATGTTTCAATGGAGAAAACACTGAAAGTCTCTGACTTTAACATTCTGTGCTCCTCGGTCGCCTCTGCCAATCCTTGGGCAACCACCTAATCTCTTGACTTCCTACATGTAGTAGCCTGCAATTATTTTAGGTCACTGCTGGTAGTAAATGCATTCATCCAAATGGTTTTCCTGGAAAACCATCAATACAGCCATTAATACAGATACCAAATGGTTTGAGTTTGTCAGAAGAGTTGAAATGCCAAATATAATTAGGCCCTTTGGCAAAGTAGCTTTGGCTATGGAGCCGACTCCTTCTTCTGAGTTCAATGCTGTGTGGGTTTAGTTCTTGTAGAATTATGCAAATGTATTCTTTATTGATGTGTAATCCATTCTCTTTGCATTTTGTGTACATCCATCTATACCCGTGGAGTTGACCAGATGTTTGTAATTGTTCATGAATGAAATCAATTGCCAGATCTAAACTGGTGTATCCCTTGCCCCAAAACAGGTTACTAGACTGAAAAATTCGTTTTAAATATCTTTCAGAGACAATATAATGGTGATGACTTGCAAGTATAGCAGCAATATCCTTATAATGAAGTCCCCAGTTAAAATATATCCAAGCTAGCTCATCTGATGTCATTTCTGCACAGAAAGACACACCGAAATGCTCTGAATGGTCTTGCCAGATATCATGCGCCACAGGAAGTACTATCTGGTACGCACCAGATACTGTAATTTTTTTAATCACCTATGTCCCATTAGGGGCTCTGTACACCCACAACCAAAAACCCATTTTTTTGACTAAGGTAGACATTAGAACCCTGATCCACACTCCTTACCAGTTGGTGGCAGTAATGCACCATTTTGTTGTTTTCCAACTCACTCATTCTGTCATGTGTGCTCTTTTGTAAAGGGCGCGATGCACATGCTGCTGTCTCGTGTGCATGCTCTTGCTTGCTTGCTCTAGTTTCTGGGATATTTTATTCAATTTGCGAGCATCAGAGAGCTGCTATCATTATGCGGGAGACTCTGGGAGACTTAGGATGTCTGCAACTCAGTTGAAACAAAAATGTATGATTTCAAGGTTGCCAGATCTCAAGCATCTGTCATGATACTCACGCTTTCAGACTCACACAGGAAATCTTACAGCAAATCTATATTATTCCATTATGAAACTAAAATTAGCTACGTCGAAAGTATATTTACATGGTTAAATATAAAAGTAGACTATTTACAAGGTAACATTTACATGTGTGCAGACATCTTGAACTGAAAATCTTACTCCAGCCAGCTGGTTGAAGTTGGCAACCCCACGTTTTATTTGAAATGAAAAGTAAAATGCACTGTTTTCAGATAAAATGGCTTGTCATTCCATTTGTGTTGTTACTCTGACAAATATAAAATGAATATTAAAAAAAACAACATTTTATATCTTTTCGAAATAATAAAGCCAACTAATAGTGATTAAAGTGATATGTTTATATTAAAACTAGACTTTAATTTTATTACCAGTGTGGGATTATTGAAACCAAGACTTAAATCCATGAACACTGAAATATATGACACGAACACAACCGTATTATGGGTTTTATGACTTTTTGGGGGTGACAGCAACAGATGCTGTGACAATTACTGACTGTCCCATTGTTTTCTTGATGAATGAGCAGTATGCTAATGCGATGGCCCATTAACAAAAATGAAAGGTCTGATACGCTGAAAAACGTGCTGCTGGCTGTTAAAGGAGAGTCTGACGGTTCTAGTGTTAACGGATGAGGAAATGCACAGACCAATTGCATGCAAGTAAACCATCCAATGTGATACCTCTCATCCAATAAAGTCTGTGCATTCCAGGTCGAAAACATTGCGGCTATACAGTGCAGACATGTAGTAATGGGAAGCGCTAATCGATAGTCCTAACCCTAACCCAGTGGTTCTCAATCCTGTCCTGGCGCCCCACCTGCCAGAATGTGTTCGTTCTAACCCTACCTTGATCAAGCTCAGATGGTCCTTAATAGGCTAAAGCCGGTGTTCTGATGAGTTGAGCTATCTATTGAGACATACTATCGAGCCTTTTTTTGCATGTGCAGTTCCACTGTCTGGGGGTTAGGGTTGGGTTTTAGGGGTTTTGGTTGGGTTAGGGTTAGGTCTTTAGACTTAGGACTATCAATTAGCACTATGGTAGTCTAACTCGACAAAGTAGCTCAACTCGCCAGAACACTGGTTTCAGACTAAACGCGGCGAACACTATGCTGCGCTCCATGCCGCAGGCCGCTCACTGAGGTTCAAGGTTCAAGGTTGCTTTATTGTCATTTCAACAATATACATGGTACAGTACACAGTGAAATGAGATAACGTTCCCCAGGACCATGGTGCTACATGAAAGGACTTGGACAGTACAAAAAGACATGGATTATCACGTATGCCACATAAGACAACTATGTAAAGTACAGGAGTGCAGATATGTGCAAAACAGTGAGTAAACAAGTGAAACAAGGACAACAGACAATACATAAATGAGCAGCAGCTGATTTATAGCAGCAGAAACAAAAAGCTATAGTGCAGCAAAAAAGAAAAGTTGTAGTGCAGATCACAGAGTTACAGTATAGTGCAAATGACTGAGAGTATGTGTGTATGTCAGTCCAGTCTCTGAGTGTTTATAAGCCTGATGGCTTGAGGGAAGAAGCTGTTGCAGAGCCTGGTGGTAAGGGCCTGAATGCTTCGGTACCTCTTACCAGATGGCAGGAGGGTGAAGAGATTGTGAGAGGGGTGTGTGGGGTCGTCCACAATGCTGGTAGCTTTGCGGATGCAGCGTGTTTGATGAATGTCAGTTATGGAGGGAAGAGAGACACCGATGATCTTCTCAGCTGTTCTCACTATCCGTTGTAAGGACTTGTGGTCTGCTGCAGTGCAATTCCCATACCAGACAGTGATACAGCTGCTTAGGATGCTCTCGATCGTCCCTCTGTAGAAGGTTGTGAGGATGGGCGGTGGTAGATGCGCTTTCCTCAGCCTCTGTAGAAAGTAGCGACCCTGTTGGGTTGTCTTGGCTATGGAGCTGGTGTTGAGGGACCAGGAGAGGTTCTCCGCCAGGTGAACACCAAGGAATTTGGTGCTCTTGACGATCTCCACAGGGGATCCGTCGATGTTCAGCGGTGAGTGGTCGCTCCGTGGTCTTCTGAAGTCAACAATCATCTCTTTTGTTTTGTTCACATTTAGAGACAGGTTGTTGACTTTGCACCAGTCCGTTAGCCGTTTCACCTCCTCCCTGTATGCTGACTCGTCGTTCCTACTGATGAGACCCACCACGGTCATGTCATCGGCGAACTTGATGATGTGGTTTGAACTGTACATTGCTGCAGTCGTGGGTCAGCAGAGTGAACAGCAGTGGACTGAGCACGCAGCTCTGAGGAGCCCCCGTGCTCAGTGTGGTGGAGCGGGAGATGCTGTTCCCGATCCGGACTGTCTGAGGAAGCTGTGTGAAAGGGATGCCCGGGCACTAGGGCTGGACGATATCATGTCGATATTATATCGTGCATGCTCAATTATCAGCAGGGCTTCAATAGACGGGGGGGAACACTGGGCCAGGTGCTAGCTTTTCGGTGCTATATGGACGTATATTTACGTCCAAGATTTCGTAAGCAGATCAATACTATGCCTAAAATATTAATGAGATGCATTTTCTTGGAGCCAAAAGTTAGTAATTAGTATAAACTTCGCACATCTTTGTTTATTTGTAATTAGTATAAACTTGGCGTATCTTTATGTTTATTAAATTCAGTTAGAGGAGCAACTGCATAATAGTGTTTTGGTACACTGTGGTATAGTGTACTTCACTGTAATGTAAACTGTAGTGGGACACACTGCATAACACTGTTGTGGTATACTATGGTTTGGTACACTTCAGTGTGATATGCACTGTAGTGGAGCACTGCATAATACTGTTGTGGTATACTATGGTTTGGTGTACTTCAGTGTGATATGCACTGAAGTGACAGCGAAGAAAGGAACAGCTCAGCAGCCACGACACCTTTAAACGTATTGTTCTCTGGCGAATCCTCCTTCACTCTCTTTCCCACATCCAACAGAGTTATGGTGCGGGGAAGCCCCAAAGAAGCTTACCACCTAGACTGTCGCGTACCCAGAGTGCAGTACAGGGATGGATCAGGCTGCAATAACATGACATTCCTTAGGCCCATTACTTTTTCTAGATGGGCATGTCACTAGCAAGGACTACTGAACCATTCTGGAGGTTCAAGCATTGTATCCTGAAGGTGGTCATGTGTCAGTGTGACTGTGCACCAAATACACACAGGAACTCTGGTGGTTTGAAGAACAGGAACGTGAAGCTGAACATCTCCGATGGCTCACAGTCCGATTATGGATTGAACCACTTTGGGATGTTTTGGAGAAGAGTCAAGAAATGTTTTCCTCCAACAGTATCACATAGCAACCTGGCCACTGTTCTACAGGAGGAATGGCTCAAAATCCCTCTAGCCATTATGCAGGACTTGGATCCATCATTGCCAAAATGAAATTGTGTAGTATTGACCACAAAAAGAGGCCCCACAACACGCTAATAAATTGTGGTCTAAAACCAGGTGTTTTGGTTTCATTGTCCAACCCCTGTATAATCCTATCACAGTGGGGAGTCTCCAGTAATTTCTATGAGATTAGGTTTATCCTCAAATCATAACCTTAACTCCTACCCCAGCCCTAACTTTCACCGCAAGTAACCAAACATGAATGAACAAAATGTTTTTAGATTGGAACACCAGTTTAATCTATTCATTGATAAGATTCAAAAGATTGATTTGCTCATGAATTGGATATGACCACCATTCACTTGCATAACTTTTTGCGTGCAAGTAGTGTTTCTTGACCATATCCCAATGTAGATCACCTACTGCTGATCTCTCGTACTGAAAATCAAACAAATACAAATGCGATTTTCTGTTGTATTGGACTTGGAAACTAATAAATCAATTGTGAGAGAAAATGGATTCGCAGGGTGACAAAATGCATTGTAGTAAGATTGACTGTACATTGAGCAGTTTTGGGTGGCAAATCAATTAAGAGTACATCTTTCCAGATCAAGTTACATCAAGAAAGTTTTATTTACAAACAAGCTGCTCTCTTGGTCAAATTTTGAAAATCTTTTAAATCAGTAGACCATTTATCTGAACTCAGAGGCATCTTCAAAGGCTTGCTTCCTCTGGCAGTGTAGGTCTGGTCCAGCGTTTGCTTCCCCTTCGCAGTGACCTGTTCACAGAGAGGTCTGGAGAGGTTTCGAGAACCCAAGCCAGCCCACCCTCAGAAGGGTCCGTATTGGCATGGTTCCGCAGGCTCCTACGGACAGAGCGGCGGCTCTGATGTTGCAGGACGTCATCAATGCTGAAGTCTGGCAGCTGCCAGGGCAGCCCCTGATCAGTTCCGCCAGCATCCTGGCTGACCTCGGATGAATCAGCTGACGGAACCCCCATCACGGCGCCACCCTCCCATCTCACCTCCTCACGTGCTCCTGATGGAGGGGGATCAGGCACCTGCTGGGCTGGCATCTGCTCCTCAGCAAGCATGCGAGTCTGGCTCTCCTGCAACCGGCAGCTCCTCCGATGACTGTTCCCACCCCACCCCTTCCTCTTTCTACTTCTTATCTTATTCACGTTAATCTCACTCAGGCTTCCACCCACTTGTGGAGGAGCTACTGTATCTGAATCAGTTCCCGGTTCACTACATTCTTGCAGCATGTGCCAATCAGCATCACCTGCTTCTTTATGTGGATCGGAGTTCACCTGTGTGGATTCCTGCAGAGGACGACCGCCAGGGCCACTGGAGTGAGTGGGGGAAACGGAAAGGGCCTCGTCGGTCCCATCAGCTAGCTCCATCTCAATGGCAACCATGCAGCCAACACCTGACCTACACCTTCTGCTGCCCTGCTGGTCCAGGCCAGATGAGGGACCTTCTTCCAATGTGCCCCCTGCCATGTCATCTGAGTGGTCCTTCAAGGGACCCTCGGGCCGTGGGCAAAACCGCTTCCGCCACATAGCAGCTGCAGTGATGGCAGTGAGGTCTGAACCCCTGGGGCCGAGGGTGGCATCAGGCACCTCCAAGGCAGGCCTCTCCACCTCTCCTAGGGGAACGAGCTGTGGTGAGATGGCGGCGATGCCATCTTTGGCTTTCACACGTGCTCCTCTGTAGAGGCTGTGTTACCTGAGGGCTGCTCTCTGCAGTGGTCAGGCTGGGGGGCAGGCGAGCTGCTGGCAGACAGCACAGCCTCACTGATGGGGCTCAACGTGGGGTTCTTTGACGCATAGTCCCTCTTCCCATAGAGCGAGCGGTCCACCTCTTTGCTGCCCCAGTGCTTCTTTCGCGAGGATCGCTGCAGGAAGACAACCTTTAACCTTTTATCTATTCAGAGCCGGAAGATGACTCTACACGACAGCTGGTGGCATCTGAGTGCAATCTTAGGTCCTGCAAAAACTGAGCTACAGCACTGCACTAAAATATGCAAAGTGCGAGCCTGTTTGCATACAGCTGCAGAGAAGAGGAGTCACTAAGTTGCACTACCTTTTAAGGGGAAGTGCAAGCTTTGCCGGTTGAAATTTAACCAAACACAAATTTTACTCAAAGTTAGTAATGAATGAAATGTATGCTAAATTAGCAATATATGGCTTGGATGATAATGGCAATTCCAACAATTAGAGTCTGTTACGGCAATGAAAGATAGATGCAAGCTAAAGTCACTTGCTAAACGTAGTTCAAAGATGTGATTTCCAGGAGCATTTTACATTTAAAGGGCTTTTAGTTTTAATAAAAACAAAGAGCTGCAAAACGCTGGTATATTTGGATCCACAATGCACAAACAGTGGGTTGCCAGTGGAGACTGTAGTGTCTGAGCTTTGAATCTAGGAAAGAGGACAAAAAACAAAAAAAAAAAAAAAACCCATACAGCCATGGCAGATGACCGTCTGAGGCATCAATCTATTCTCGGAATCTGCATGGAAGAACACGTCATTTGAATATTTTTGTGAAACGTTCTATTGCACAGCACAGTAACCATTACCTTAAACTGTCTTATAAAGGATAATGTGGTCAGACATAACCAGATTGATTGTGCAATGTTCTGTTGTTCCTATTGCCGATTAAGATAAACTTGGGGAAGTCAAATTCTTGATTGCTTTAGCACATTTCATAAAACACATTCTCAAGACTGTATGAGCATTCCTCAAAACAATTCATGCACACAGCAAAGCACTATGGTTTAGCTGCAAAAGCCTGTAACTCACCCAAAACAATTAACTCATGTCTCAGAAGCACATTATTCCACCAATGAATTAGTCAGCGCCACCAAAATGAGAAGTACAATCAGCATTGTTTTAGCCATGAGAGACAAAACATTTAGATATATTGTCAGTACAAGTCTGCTCCTGAGCTCCGTAATTCTGAATGATAGTCGGTTTCCATTTTCTCATTGTCAGTGACTGATCATTTTTCTTTTGAAAGACATGAGTGGTTTCTCTTTCATGTCAAACAGCAGTTTTGACATTGTAAGCTTCTACATCACAGTATGTAAAGTTCACTGGCAAAAGAAAGCACTGGCATGCACATGTACTGTGTTTTGAGATCTGAATCAGTTACAAAGCAAACCAAAATGTCACAGAAACAAAATGCCAATGGAAGAAAACAGAATTACCAAAAAAAAAAAAAAAACTAATGTGGGAAACAAAAGTACAACAAGGTTAATGGCAAATGATCCGATGCATCGAAGTGACCACAAATATTGATGCAAGCGTTTTTTCTCGCCGGTTCCGGTATTGTTTCATGATCTACGCCGACGTACACATGGCCTATACTCCTACAATGCAGGTGGCAGTAGCATAACCTCCAAGTATTTTGGGTATTAGAACAGTGCAGGAGGAAGCAAGCAGCAAGGAGGTATTACACTCTCCAGTCGGGAATAAATTGTGCGTTTGGAAGTATTTTGCCTTCTGAAAGATTAGTGGACATATTAATAGACAGAAACATTACCATTTGTAAAGAATGTAAGACAGAAATCAGAAACTCAGGCAATACTTCGAACTTGGTGGCCCACCTGAAAAGGTGCAATGGCATTGAAGCTGGTGTCCCTGACAAGAAAGGGGATTCTATACCCCTGCTAACCACATACTTTACACAAACTGGCCAACACTTCAAAGAGCGATGAGTAACACAAGTGCGATCTTGTATTTCATTTGCAGAGATATGCAGCCATACAGCATAGTGGAAAACTAAGGCTTTCGTGAGCTGCTGCATGTACTGGAACCAAAATATAACACACTCTAGACAACACTTCAGTGAAACCTGCATATCAAGGCTATATAGAAAAGCATGACCTGATGCGTGCAGGATGAGTTGCAATCAAGACAGATGGGTGGATGTCATGCACAACCGAAGCATACATAACCTGCCATTTCGTTTGATAGCGACTGGAAGATGAGGAATTATGTTCTGCAAACGCATGTTTTTAATGACACGCACACAGGAGCAAATATCGGAACAGTGTTGAGAGGGGCATGCGAAGAGTGGAATATAGGAAACAAGACACCTGCTCACGTCACCGACAATGCTGCAAACGGTTGCCGGACAAGAGGCAAATCTTTCTCCACGCATAAAATGCTTCACACACATTACTAAGCAACAAAGAAAGGTCTGAAGTGTGCTGATGCCAAGCGGCTTTTGGGGAGAGTGGAGAGAGTTGACCTTTTCCACTGCAGCACATTGGCGACCGCAGTTTTAAAAGAGAAGCAGAAGTTACTTGGCGTTCCAGAACATAAGCATAAATAGGACGTAATAACTCGGTGGAATAGTTTATTCGATATGCTTGATCGATTCTTGGAACAAGCGGCAGTGTGCGCTTCACTTCTAGATAGAAAACTCAGGAAAGGCTTAAGCAATAAGCATACTCTCAATGAAAACGACATCTCAACCTACTGTTTCAGTCATCGCACCTCTTCGAGTCAAATTGTTGGAACATTTTCAAGTTGCCGAGGATGACAGCTTATTGATCAAAGAAATGAAACAGGCCATGGCTAAGGATCTTAAAGAGAGGTACGTGGATGTGGAGCAATTCTTACACCAAGCAGCTGCCTTGGACCCCCGTATCAAAAAGCTTCCTTTCCTGAGTGAAATTCAACCTTCCAGTGTCTAGCTTGAGGCTGCACAGCTCATGGACCAGAAAGTAAGTTCATTTTTCTAATAATTCATTTTAAGTTTTTTTCCATTTTAAATCTGAACCCCTAGTCTGGAGGCCAATTGCATATCTGTTTGCTAATGTGTTTGCACCTGTGTCACACAGAATGACACAAAACACAGCACGTGTTTTCATAAAGACATTCTTTTTATTATTATTTTGTGTCATTCTAGACTGTGTTCCTGTGTTAAAGAAATCAAAGGTGCTAGAAGATCCGTTTGGTGACACCATCTCTGTGGACACAAATCAAATAAAAACATCCAGAGAGCTTGCCCATGATGAAATTGTGACGTATAAAGAGGTTGCGTCTTTGAGCCTAGATGGTAAGGTATTAGTGTGGTGGAGAAATCAGTTTCCTTTTTACGACTTATTTGTGCCTATCAGGTACTAGTGTACCTTCAGAGCACGTCTTTAGTACAGCAGGTGACGTTGTGTGCTCTGAGCGTAGTGTCCTTTGTCCTGAACACAACCAATTTCTTTAAAAAAAAAAAAAAAAAAGCTCTCAAAAAAGACCACTCAAATACTTGTTGAAGTCAGTCATGTTAAAACAACTTCAACCTTATTGCACTTATGAAAACTTTGTGACTATTTAAAATAGAAATTGCATGAAACATAACATGATGTTAATCTATGTCCATCTAAAGATTTTAGTTCACCTAATTGCACTTTATTTTGCTTATTTGGGACATACTTGACTACACTTATGTGAACTACATTTTATTCACAGTTCCCAATAAAATGATAAAAATGCATATTTACCTTTATTTCATTGAAATGCAAAGGATTGTGTGAAATTTCATCATTTCGACTACTAACCCCAGTATCGAACTGAATCGAATCTGATCGTGAGAATTTCTGAGGTATCAGAAGCCAAACCATTGGCTTAAGGAATCGATATTACGTCGCATCGCGAGGAAAGATGATTCACACCACTACTGAATACATACAGTAAAAATGCATTTAGACAATGATAGACAGTAATTATGATAATACATTTACAAAAGATTTCTTATTTTAATATTAAACCATTAATACGTTTATAATATTGTCATGCCGAGTGGGGATGGAACAGAGACAAAGGGGCAGACATCAGGGTATCGGGGAATATGGGGTTTAATTACAGGTAAGGCAGGCAAAACGCAGACAGACAATACAATGACTGGACTGAAACACGGAATACAGAGGACTAATGACAACAACCAGAAACAGCTGATCACACTGGGATTCCAGACAGGGTTAACGAGGGGGCAGGACACATTGGATACATTTATTTTCTTACTTTAAAAATGACTGTTTTGATAAACGTGCTTAGATGTGTTTAGTACAGTATATGCTCTTGTTTTATCCTGTTCATTGTGTTTAAATGCTAAAAAGCAAAACATTGTTGTAATTTTTGGGGCTGGGAACCAATTAATTGGTTTTCCATTATTTCTTATGGGAAAAATTCAATCACAACTCAAATTTTTAGGATTCGATTCAGAGTTCTGAAAAGATTAAATTCAAGTTCTGAGGAACCACTGTATCCCACAAATAAAACCAGACTTCTTAGACAACAGTTTGCACATCACAAGGGACACAGCTGAGCAGCCACCTCACTACATGCGGTCAGTCATCCCTAAATGTGTAAATCAGAGATACCCAAGAGTAGGGCTGTAACGTACACGTGTCACGTGCCTTTTAGTTACATCATTTTGAGTTCAAAATGCACAATTAAATGAATGAATACAATTCTTGACACGGAATGCAATATGAATTCACAAGTAGATGTTCAACACAAAAAACATCACTCTTTCTTTGGGGGTAAGTTGGTTATGGCTAATGCTGTAGTTAGGGAACATTTTGGTTTCCCAATAAATTACACCAACACTGGGGAGAAATTAGTAAGACCAAGATTCTGTTATAACGCACTCTGATATGTTGCTTGCAACACATCTAACATGCTAACTCTACATTTCCCAAACCAGTCCTCAGAGCACACTGGACAGGTCCACATTTTTGTTTTATCCCAGTTCCCAGAACACCTGACCCAAGCAATCAGAAACTCTACCTTACAGGTGTGCTGGGATCCAGAATAAAACAAAAATGTGGATCTGTCCAGTGTGCCCTGTGGACCGGCTTGGGAAACACTGCGCTAACTCATGAGACGACATAATCCAATTGTGCGTATGACCAGAACAAGGCTGTAACCGCTGCTGCAAGTTTTACCAGGGCATTCAGACTATTGGGATATTTATTGCTACAGACATGCAAGCATATTCCATAGCAGACAAGAGACTACAATCATGATTGTTATGTTGCAATTTTACTTATTTTTACAACATGCAAATAAGTGTGTCTGGTTTTGTTATTCAGACAGAGTACAGGCATGGCACTTGGTTGGTAACCGTTTCTAATACTGTTTGTAATTTTAATAATGATTTCAAAACAAATTCCTTTTCTCTGCTGTACTGAAATTGCACTGATCCATGAATCTAAATATGTTTATCGTTGCACCCCTACCCAAGAGCACCGTGAGCGGACTGTCAATACGGCCAAAGCGTGTTCGACACCACTCAGACCTAGCTACCACAACAACACGGTTAACATTAAGAATACTCCCCACCTCCAATTAATCAGATTTATTGCAGAGAATCTTTTTATGCAAGTTCTGCATTACAGGCGTGTGACTCCAGGGCAGAACTAATAAAAATGGTTTCCAAGCAACAGAAACCAATTTCTGGAACAGACAGATGATAACCTGAGTTAGGATACAACTCCAGCACAGTTAGCTGTGGATGGTATTTATATTCCATTTGGCTGCCCATTCTGTCATCGGTGAGAAGGTCACCCTAGTACTTCCTGTCCAATCACGGACCTAGGCTCCTCCCTGTACAGGCTCCTACAGAAAGACACTGACCTTAATCTTCTGCGATGCGCAAACTGCAGCCGTACGACTCGCCATTTTCCTGGTCGTGAGGCTCTTGCTTGTCTGCTGCGAGCAAGAACATAATCAACAGCTGACACGGGCCCAAAGTACACCACTATGACAAAGCCGGGGGGAGGGGGGATGTCACAGGGTCCCTTCCCCATACCAACGCCGAAACCTGGCTCACCTTCCGCTTCCTGCCTTGAGAGCAAGCTGGGGTGGTGTCAATGGGGGGCTCCGACTCTGAAACAGACAAAAAATTCAGACGTCTTACTGAAGGCTGCAGAGATGGTGAAGGAAGAGGCAACCAGTGAGGAGGGGACAGGGTCACACACCAGGGTGAGTCACAGCGAGGGGGTCCCACAGCAGCACAGGGGGGATCATCTCAGACTGAGGTTGACACGAGACAATCTGTGCTGGGGCCACGTCTGCAACAAACACAAGGGATCAGGAACGTGAGGTGACAGCAACACTAACACAGGAAGCGTGCCCAGCAAGAAGTAAATGAGAATGGATGAATGAGAGGGCTGTGCAACAAACAAGGCATCACGCTTCTGTCTTTGGTAAAATGTGGAACTGTACAATATGGAAATTGGATGGTTTTCTGCAAAAGTTACACCGGAAAAAAAAATATGAACTTGATTGTCGAAGTATATTTACAGATCAGGTTTACATCTTGGATGTTAGCAACAGCTAGAGGAAAAATCTCAGGCACTCAACAGGTGTACTCAGTCGGCTGCACGTACCAGCAGAGCTCAGGCTGGATTTGCTGTCTTCGGTCACATCCAGCAGGGACACCTGTGGACACTGGAGAAGTGCAGGCACCATTTCAGTTCCCCATGCTCAGTCAGGCAGGGAGCTCGAGGCCCTAAACAGCCAATTAGGGACCGTCAGTATTTGCACCTCATCTTCCTGTCTGTTGTGTTCCGCCTGTTCAACCTGCATCTCAGCTGGCGCCCCTCGGGTGTCAGAGGGACTGCCGAAGTCCGGCTGAGGGAAATGGTGGGGTGACCTGTGCGGCGTCTTCAGTAGTGAACGGAGCTGAGGCCCCGCCGAGGCTATCAGGCCAGCGGGCGTGCCCCCCCTCTGCAGTGGGGTGCTGGGGGGTAACATCATGTCGAATAACTCCGGGGTTAGCGGTGCCCCAAATCGCACGCGCTTCTTGGTGCTCAGCGGCACATCTGCTGTGGCAGTCACCTCACCTGCAGCTTACACAGAAGGCCAACAATCAGACAGGGCCAATTGAAATGTTGCTTAAACAACTCAGCTCCTTTGCAAAGGAACACTGGACCACCCACCCCACCCCTCCACCCACACCCCGGAGGGTCCGCTTGCCCCATTTTCAACACGGTGTGCTACCAACACTGTGCCTACAGCAATCAGCCCACAGAACGCATACAGCAACGCTACCCTCTGTTTTCCACCCACAGCCCCACGGGCGCCCAGCAGAATGCAGACGATGCCGCGGGGGAGGGGGGGGGGGGCTGAGCCACTACCTAGACAGACAGAAGCAAGTTTCATGTTCAGTGGACCTTCCTAGCACAGACTGCTAATGTGGCCTTGTGGGAAATCGACCCCGGATCCATGGTACAGAGCACTCTTACAACCCAGACTGACAGAAGGCTGGCATTCAGACTATTAGAAGTCAGCTCATATGCATCTCAGCAACGGCAAGCGTGATATGGAATGCAAGGAGGGAACAGCAAGGTCACTGATAGCATTCTTACACGTGGAGTGTTCAGTGGGAGGTGACAGGAACATCAGGGAGCCACTGCGGGGGGCACTTGGCTCATCAGGCATATGAAGACCATTAGAATCTGGCCGTGTGGGTCCAGCAGAGCAAGCCTGCAGTATGAAAAAACGCACTATGAAGGTAATCAGAAAGCAGGCAGAATCCTGCAGGTTAGGCCATGTAAAGACAGTGATACCTGCGGAGCCTCTGCAGGAGGGAGCTGCTCCCAGTCGGAGCCTCCAGGATCGGTAGCACTGCAGGACAGTGGAGACTCACATATGGCATAGTCCAGCTCAGGGCAATCTGGCACCACAGCGTACAGCAGGGGCTACAACATGGGGGGACATGCATGCAGAGTGGGTCATTCAGGGTACATCAGCAGCACTGAGGTGCACAAAAACCACAACACGGGCGAAAACATGAAAAGATGGATGTCCTGAAAGACTGTCTCCCTCATTTACCCCCAGATGCTGCACTGGGGTGCCGGGCGCAGGCAGTGAGCTGAGCATCGGGAAGTAGGGGCTGACTTGCACACACTCCATGCGGGGCTTCTTATATGAGGGAGGCGTAGCCAAAACCTGGCAGCCATGGGGGTCCATGTTCTCCTTTGCAGTCACAGCCATGCTCTCATCTGCAAGTTTCATGCAACTTTAATTAGAAGCCTTCCAGACGGCACCGAGGTAAAATCCAAAGGTAGTAAACAAAAAAAAGGCATCTTAGTGAAGTCATGGCATATCGGGTAATGGGGACACACAAGGCTTTATGACTAAGGACCAAAGCAACGGCAACGAGCCCAGAAGCCCGACTCTTACTGGAGACCTCTTTCCACTCCACTCCTGGCAGCAACTCTGCTTTCGGAACCTCATCTATTTCCAGCAGGCTCTGGAAGGATGCCATTTTCTGCCTCAGAGAGGGGAAGCCATGGCCAATGAAGGGGCTGGGCGGGAGACTCTAGAGAAAGGCAGAAAAGACAGGGCCACAGGCTGAAAGGCATCAGGGCAGCCCTGCTGCACAGAGGCACCACATCATACGTCTGTGGGAGCATGCAGACCAGAGACGCAGGCCATACTGGGGGCGTCCGGCATTTCTGCTGGGCCATGTAGCGAATCAGCGAGTTGGTTTCCGGAGACCCTCGCACACCGATGGTGGATCTGCGTCGTGCTTTAAGCTGTGATAATCGGGACTTATCTACAGAAATGGAGAAAAGACGACTTCAGAAATCAGTAAAAGTAAGAGCATCAAAGGAGGCAGCCACTGCCTACAGGTTCATGGCGATACATTCAATGCATAAAGCTTGATGCTGCTGAATGAAGTCAAGGACAGCTGCCCCCCGTGTCCCTTCTGCATAGTGTTTTTGGTCCTTTTTTCCCCATCCCTTCACAGCAACTGTATATAACCTAATAAAAGCACCTTGGTGAGTCTAACCTGAACCATAACACGGAGGTACCCTTATGGGTGCAGCACACTGCCATATCATTTATTAACGCAACACCCACTTCCCACACACCTCACAGTATCATTGGCACACAGCAGCAGCTGTAAACTCCAGTATCTTTCCAGAAAGGGCTGCTGCTCTCAAACCAAGAGCTGTGCGTTTCGTGCAATGTCAAAACCTTGAGAAGCACTCACCTTTGTTTCGACTAGAAGGGATGAAGCTTTCTGTGGAAATGCCAAACTGGGAGGGGGTGACCTGTGAAAAATCCAGCGGTGGGTTCTTCCCGGGTGACCCAGCCATCGCCTGCCCTAGCAGGTCGGCGTCCTCCATGCCGGCCGCCTCTCAAACTGGACTGCGAAATAAAGCGTTTTTACTGCCAACCCGAAGCCTCACAGGAGACCTCAAAAGCCACCGAGAGTTAGCTTCTCGGATACCAGGAGACACAGACAGACGCAACCCACGGCATGCTGGTCACTTTTTCGACTGAGACTGACAGTATTCAATAACAGCCCACGTAGCTCTTGCCAACGCTGTAAATAGAGCCGGACACCTAGCTAACATGCTAAGCTGCCCATGCCGAAGGACTTGGCACCGGGCCGACATACCGACAGGACGCTACATTTATATCATCTAAAACTTTAAGCACGGACACCATATTACTACTTTACACGAGACATGTTAATAATGATGTTGTTAAAGTAAGCCACACGACAAGCTAAACACATTAACTCTTTAAGGAAAGGGTCTTACCTACGAGCGAAGTCGCTATCGGTAAATAAAGTAAAACAATAAAACGTCGAGGGCCAGTAAAAAGGGATATATAGGACGGACCCCCGTAACTATACATACAACAAACAATACAGGAGGCCAAGCCGACGAGCGCAGCGGTGCGACTCAAACTGCGCGCCACACGGCCGTGCCGTATTCCTCCGCCGCCGAATCGCACATCATCGTCTTACATTTACGTGGCAAAGTAATAAAACCTGACCAACAAATGTATCATCATGTGTAAGTCCTCGTTTGATTTTCTGATTACACATTCGTTATTAACATATCCGTTACACTGAATAAGGGGATCTATTTCTTGGCCTCTGGTCATCTACAACACCCCCAGTCGGCTACTGATGTATTTTTATATGAATGAACCAATAAGAGACGACACAGGGTATCACGTGTGTCATGGTGTCCAATGTATCTTCAGTTAGTTCCTCCCCCCAGCACTGGATTTAATACTACTGTGATATTTCAGAAAAAATATGTTACAACTGAGTCTGTAAAGTTCATAATTATCATTCGACATATTGTCCTTTAATAAGCTAGTGCTAAAAATAATAGAAATCATCGTCTGTATTAAAGAGTTGCTAATTATTCAAAACATAAACCATTAATATTCGTACTATAACAGTATCAGTTAATAATAAAATATGATCATATTGTAAAATGCTAAAGGGTTAGTAATGTCATCCTTCTATTGTTACTGATATTTTAAATATTATTGAAATGTATAAAGAACTACCCTTTTTTAGACACACAAAAAGTGATCACTTTAAGTTATCTTTCTGCCAGCCACTTGTCAGGGTACCAGAGCTGGCACCTAGCTAAGGCTGCAGAGGGAACAATGCTGGGATACAGCCACAATGGTAGAGCGATCAATTAGCCTGACAGCTCATCTTTGGACTGTGGGAGGAAACACACTTGACAAGGGGGTGAACATGCAAATTCAACACATACAGACACACAGTGGAGGCAAGATTCATGATGATCATGCCTTTCTACTTTAAGTGACATATGCTCAGTGGCCACTTTATTAGGTACCCCTGCAGAATGTCTAGCACAGAATATCTAGACTTTTGTCCCCAAAACCCCATCAAGGGTTGATGAGTTCTGCATTTGGAGATGCCTTTCTATGTTTTTCATTCTTTATACCACCTCTGTGTAAACTCCGGACATTGTAAAATCCTAGGACAGTGGCTTTTTCTGCAATGCTGGAACCACCACATCTGACACCAGCAATAATATCACGCTTAACAGCTCTCAGATCAGAGCTGCTTCATTGTGGAATTGAGCGGTTAGTGAACCTCGTGTGAGATTCTGTATCTATTCTGTTTCAAGTGTGTTATTCACTGCTTAGAGGTGTGGGATGTTTGTACTTAATAAGAAGGTATACTGAATAAAATGGCCACTGAGCATATGTGAGTAACACATTATATTATTAAACTTAATATAACTTACACTTGACACCTATCCGTCACCAAACCTGGACGAATGTGTAGAAAACATCACCCTACGGAGCTCAGTCAGCATGGGTGCTGCACAAGGGGGGACCAACGATCACCACGTCCACAATGAAGATACTCTGCATGCAAAGGAACCTGTACCAGATGTGCTAGGAGTAGGTGTTGGTCTATCCTCTCATCACCAGGGCCATACTGACCACATTAAAATGCCGTACAAACAGGGAAGCAGGTCAATCCACACCTGCTTCAATGACTGAAAGCCAATAAGTAATCAGGTGCCCAACAGCCTCCAAGTCGTCTCCAGAATGGAGCTTGGGGGCCTACATTGAAACTCACTGGGAGATAAGATTTCAAAACACCAACACAGACTTTTATTATCCCAAAAGGCAGCAGGCTGCTCTTATTTATTTAAAAAAAGTACTGACTTGTCTCTCTGTATTCCCATTTTCCCAAGTTGCATTTTTCAAACATTGAACTTAGATTTTGTTTGCATTGCTAAACAGCCCATCTCCATATGAAACATTATCATGCTAATTATGATGAACATTGAAAATGTGTAAACATTTACTTAGCAACCACTGTCTACCCTCCAGCACGGGTCCATGGCCGGTGGCACTGAGCGACCTGCTCTTCCCTGCTGTGAATCGCATGACGTAATCCCTCCATTAAAGCCCCAGGGCCCTGAGTTTGCAGAAGGATTGTCTTTTGCCCCAAGTCACTTTCGGGAGGCATGATCTCATCCCAAGAAAGGGAGGGAAGGTGTTTAAATCCAGCTGGGGAGATTGAGGGGGTGGGAAGGTTCTCATGGAAGATCAACGTCAAAAGAAAGGGATCTTTGGGATTTTATGAAAGAAAATGACATTTGTTTTCATTTCACTGGCCTGTTCTACTGCAGTGTGGTGAATTAACAATAAAACTGTCTTCTGGATTTCAACCCTCTATGTGTTCAGAAAACAGTAACGGTCCCAGGATACTGTAACCACATGCTTTGTTGATTCGTTGAACTACAATGATATAAGTTTTTACCAAAAACTGAGAAACCATGTTTTGCAACATTGAAAAGAGTGGTATCTCAGAAAAAGCCAAATTCAAACACGCAGACACCCCCGTCACACACACCACACACACAGATACACCCCCTCACATGCACATCACACACAGGCATACTCTCTCACATGCACACAGTACACACCCCGTTACATGCACATCACACACAGACACCCTCCCTTACACATACACCACACACTGACACACCCCCTTACATGCACACCACAAACAGACACCCCCCTACACAAACACTACACACACAGACACACCCCCTTACAGGCACATCACACACAGACACACCCCTTCACATGCTTATCACACATACACACACTCCCTCACATGTACATCACACCCACATCTCCTCACATGCACATTGCACACAGACACACTGACTCATGCGCACATCATACTCAGACACACTCCCTCACACGCACACCACACATAGACACTCCCTCACACATACACCACACACACCAACTCACACACACATCACACACACACCGACTCACAAACACCCCACACACACCCCCTCACAAGCACATCACGCACAGACACCGACTCACACACACCCCCTCACAAGCACATCACACATACACACCGACTCATACACACCCCCTCACAAGCACATCACACACACACCGACTCACAAGCACATCACACACACACACTGACTCACGCACACCACAAACTCAGTTGTATCCCTAACCCTCCCCTCATCAACATCACAGTTAGCATGTTAATTGTTTGCACTCCCGAGTGTATCAGTCTGAGAGGTTGTGGCTAATGTGTTCACGCATGCACTCCCCACAGTCGGAGGAAAATATAGGCCTGGGATCTCTCCCCCCTCCTTCAACAGTCTCCCTTTATCAGAAAGTGGGCTCCCTGTCTCTTGATGACCCCCTTCTCCCCCATTACCGGTTCGGTCCGCGTAACCCTGGGAGATACCGGCGGCCCTGGCTGAGCTCTTAAGGAAGGCAGGGCTCCGGGGGACCCCACTGCACACACTGTCACACTGCACTGGGGACACCGAGGCCAGCGCTGTCACACCTGGGGCTCCAGAGACATTAGCTTCTGGCCATCTGGCATGTGGCTACGTGCATGTGTGTTGGGCAGGGAAGTACAGCTGTGGTGACGGGATTGACATGGAGAGGTGTTAAGTGTGGATTAAAACACACCCTGTCATCCTTTTATGTCTAAATATATAGCAGTATTTATCTCTGAAGGAATCATGCTATGATTTATGTCAGGTCTCCATCACTGCATATGCACACACTAAGAGCTGAATCTAAACATATACACAAATCTCATTTTAGAATTCACACACACACAGGCACAGATGTCATCCCTACCTTTATTTATATTCATATATATATAAAAATAACAACTTATTTACAGTGACAATAAATACTGATGTTTTATACAGGCAAAATAAGTTACCAAACAACATAATCCTGTAAAACTCAAGCAGACAAATTATGTAACAGCTTTTCAAATGTGTTCAAATGATAAGTATAAAAACAAAATTAAAGCTGTGGAGTGTAAACAACATTTAAAAAGATGCACATGTCTGGGTGGGGACATGGGGGGCCTGGCTCGGAGTGAGGGATTCCTCAAGGTTTCCGGACATCAGTCCATTGTCTGAGGAGTTTCCTCAGCGGATGAGTGATGGATGTATGGATTCGTTTTACGAAGCTCCAGGGCCAACGCATGCAAAGCAACGGCTTTAGCGTCACAGCAAATTGAGTAAACCCTAAATACATGATCTGTATGTTACATATCACTAATTTGTAGGGGCAGCGATGGAATAAACCAGCACTGACTTTGCCTATAGACCGGTAGATAACAAGGTGCGTCCTAATCTCGTCTAGCTGTCTGTGAGTAGGAGAGGCACCGGCTGGATTACGTTTTGGGTTCAGGGAGGATTTTGGAGATTTACAATCAGAAAGAAAGAGTGTGGGAAAAAAATCAGGCAGAAGGAAACACTTGCAGTCGTCTTTGGCTTTTCACCCGGTGAAGAGGTGCAGCCTGAGGGAACAGGGCGTGACGTTATTTTCCAGTTCAAAGCCTGATCAGATCTCAGTCTGGCCTTTGGGGAAGCGCAGTGTACCTCTTCACCTGGAATCTTCATCAAAATTCACACCTTCTTCTTCTTCAAGAAGAGAAATCAGAGTCGGCGTGCGAGCCCAGCTTCACACGGATCTCCATCGGGGTTGTGTTGGGTGCAGGGATAACATCTGCAAGGAACGGGACAGCGCGAGAGAGAAGGTTGGGGTGGCAGTTAGCGAGAGACGCCCCCTATGCGCGGCTGAGGGATACGGCGACCCTGCAGAGGCCCTGGCTGCACCTGCGCTGCCGATCGTCGGGCTCCGTCCGCCTGTGAGCCCGTAGGGGTGCAGCGCCCTCTCTGACGCCCACTACCGTCGCAAGTGAGGGCACAGTGACACCTGCCCACCCACGACACACAAAGCTGTCCACTATGACACACGGACCCCGTGTAACTGAGAGAGAGACGTAGGCTGTGACTCTGGCAGTATTAAACTTCTCCAGCCCTTGAACGTGTCAAAATACATCATTTAAGATCATCAAGGCTCTCGCCGGATATTAAGACAGAGTGTGTGATTTCACCACCTCATTCTGCTCCTGGCCTCAGAAAAGGGCAACTCTGTGCAGGTTAATGGCGAGTAGAGGGCACCACCACGCACCCCTGGGTGTTCATTCATACGGTTAGAGAGCTTTAAAGCCGTAAATTATTACTGCCGCAGTCTCATACATAAATAAAGTAGCAGTTTGAAAAAAAGTCATAATTAACAATATCACAATATATTATTTTCACAGGAGCAATACACAAGCAAGACGGTGTTGAAAAAAGTACAAACAGTTTGTAAGGAGTCCATGAGCTGTCCTTCATTTGCTTTGTGGCATTCAGGTCTTTCTGTGCTCTCTCTCTCTCTCTATCGCTCCATTGTACTGAAGTTCATCCCCCGACAGAACAATATGATTGTCATCTTATTTTCAGTCTGTAGTTCATGCCTGTCTGTCTCTCTCCTTCTTTTTCACTCTCACAGAAAACAACCAGTTTAAGAGACCGGTTAAGTCCAGAGAAAAAAAGACAGATTCTCCAAAACATATATTCGGGTTTTCCATTGACATGCAGTCCGTGTCGCTGAACTGGTGTAGTGCTGCCTGGAATGACTCACAGACATGAAGCGAAAAGTACCAGATCTTTTAAGCCCAGAATCATCCCCTTTCTCGATCGCCATGCTTGCGGTTTTCTAGCATAAATACAGAGGTTTTAAATACAACATGTACACCGTCCAAGAGATTTTGGAGCAAAATAACGCGAATGCAACGCAAGGTGCTAAAGCGGAGGGGAGCATGTCCACCCATGGTCAAAATTCCGGGGATGTGATCCCAGTGAGAAGGCGTGGGGGGGGGGGGGGGGGGAGATATCAGATGAGAGATTGC
>JAODUD010000040.1:20819853-20833624 GCA_026784285.1 Stomatorhinus walkeri | reverse complement strand
ACAACACAATTCAGCAAGGAAAATACTGTTACTATAAGTACAGGGAAAAAAACAGTGCTCGAACATGATGTGTACACGTGATGCCCCCTTCACATTTCTGACTGCCCCCCCATATGTGCCTGTCTAGAACCGGCCCTGGTTCAAACCCGTGGCTATACGTGCCTGTCTGTATGAAGGACAGGTACAGAAGAACGAGTCATGATAACGTAATACAAAATTAATTTTAACTTATAGCTCACGGAGCCCTCGTGTGTAAGCTATTTCACATAAAAAGTATACTACGTGTTTTAAAACAGTAACACTCCACCCAAAAGCCCATTATATCACTTCATTTTTTTCCTCAGCAAGACAGTTAAAATAACATAAATCCTAAATATAGGTCTATATCCAATTAAAAAATAAAGTCTATTGTAAGGCAGAATTTGACAAAGCAGGCAATATGTGGGCTGATGTGTATGCGCAGGAGTAAAGGATCATTTATGCTTCCTTTTAGGTACGAAAATAAATACGTTTAAAATATGTAACCGTCACTGCCGCAATACTTCAATGCGTCCTTTACATTGCCAGGGATGGTAAGCCACACACATGTCCACTACGGTTGCTCATGAACTTATTGAGGACTCACACGGGTTTTTTTTACCTTCCGCACCAAATTGTAGGGAACCGACGAAGTTCCGAAAAATATTTTTTACCATGTGCGCACAAATTGACTGAATACAGTATTCACAAGGTATGTGCAAGAGCATCTCTTTGTGACCTCTGCTGCCACCAAGAGTTGCTCTTTCCATCTACAGCCATCTGTTGCAGCTATTTAAATATGAGTTGATTTGTCTCAGATTTATTAGGTGAAGATTTTCATCCGTAAAATGTGCTCGTGATTTGGTAATGGGATCCATACAAAACCAAAGAGAAAGTAGAGAAATAAGATCAAAGGGAGTTATTCTATTCTCAAGTTAGCCGTTCCTTTTGCTGTCAATAAGCAACATGGCTTAAATTTTGATGCAATATGTTTTGAAATTTGAACAGGTTCCAGATTTTCACCCTTACAATATGCCTGCAGAGGTTGAAAAAGAGCTATCAAATATTTTTTGAGTTATCATGCAGAAAAGATCAGGAGTATGAGGCTGTCCTTCTCACTATGCAGTGCTGCTTTAATTTTGTGGCGGTCTGTTTTGATATTTGTTTATTTGTCACCCATATACTGTATCTACTGTACAATGTTTGAAACATAACTGTAAAATACTTTCAGAGTTACTGTACTCACAAAATCAAGCATCTTTCACAGCTGCCAGTTCCTTTCTTTGCTGCTACACAGCATTGACAAATTATCTTGAGCACGCAAGAAATCATGGTCACCAACTCTGCCGCTTTATTATTTCTTTTGTGCAATAAATGACCACTTAATGTTCTACACTGTCCTACAATGAATTGCTTAAAGCACAATATACTTTACGTGTCTAATTTAGAGCTATTCACCTTTTGCTTTATTACAATGCATGGAAATACCAGTCATTTGAAAAAGAGTGTGCATTGTCCTACACAGTCAACTGTTCAAATTACACTTTACTGGATCTCAATGTTTCATAATGTTTTAAAATTATTATAAGAGTTGCTAGATCATTTGTGCTATGAATGGACACTTAGGACAGGCAAACATTTAAAAATTAAAATTCGCCCGTAAAGAAACCCGTAACGCAAGGGATATGCGAAAGTTTCCATTAACTTTAAATGCTGAACCAATATCTCGTTACAGCGGAAACAGGCCATTTCCATGCATATTAACAAGATTGAACAAACAGTGTGTATTAGACACCATTTATCTATATATTTATATACCGCTCCGTTTCGTCTGTATACCTATGCTTCAAGAAATCAGGGTACAGAAGGCTACGACCGTATCTTAATACGTAGGCTATTTAATGTTAAGCATAAATGAGCCTTAAAAAATTAAGATGGAAAAAGCAATAGAAATTGCCTTGTAAATAAAGTAATAGAAGCAGCATAAAAATTCACCACTGGATGACTTTACAAATGCGTTAGTTACTACGGTTAATGGCCTTTACATTAGGCAAATCATTTATTACAGAAATTTATGTAGTAAACTAAACATTTCCCATGGAAGCCGATAAAGGAAAAGAAATGTCGTTAGTTTTAATATAGAGTTCTCGTGATAACGGAATAACTTTCTTAGAATCTCGAGAAAACGAACATCGTTTCCTTGTGATAACGTAATAATTACGAGGGTAAACATATAGCCTAACGTTTATTATATTATAGCCACAGCGTGTCATTTGTGAATTTATCCTGTTTGCAATGGCAAAAGATAAATTGATCACCGCGTCACAGTTTTGTTTATCGAGGCTTGATGCTGGCTGAAATAGCATAATTACTCCCTTGCTGTATAAGATATCTACATATCCTGTCTCTATAAGATGTGCGGCAGCATATTGCTGCCACCATGATAAAATATGGCCAGTTTACGTTACAACGAGATACAATATTTGGTCCACATTTTTTTATTTATGCACTGCACCCCAGTTAGGAGACTGGACCCGCAATAAAATGCCTATGATCAGAATTACATTTTATCCCACTTCTTCAACTGTACAACAGTTACAATTGTTTTTAAACATGTAGTTTCAAGGTTTTGTTATCACGATGACGCCACGTTCTTTTCTCGCGATATTAAAGAAATCACAAGAAAACGATATGAAAAGTTATTTAATTGCTTTTCTCGGCTTCGGTAAATCACAAATTTTGCAGACATTTTAAGGCAATAAAATGTTCTGGTGGTGTTGTGTAGGTGCCATATGGTCATTGTAGGTGGCGCAAGAGCCAACCTCTGAGTGTTTGCCCCTGTCTTACGTATGTTGGGTTTTCATGTTCTCCCGCCTACAGTCCAGAAACATGCTAAATTCGTAGGTGTGAATGTGTGTGAATGCTGTGGGTCGGGGTCCTGTGCTGGATCGTTCCGTGCCGTTCGCCTATAGCTTCCTATATAGGCTCTGGAGCCCCGCGACTGGCTGGAATCATGTGGCATCGTAGGCAACGTGTTTTATTCATATGTTGCACCATGGATCCCATCAGTACTGCCTTGCAGTATGCCAGATAGAGTTCGTTTTATGTAGGAATTTAATACGTTATAACTAGAAAACGATATAAAAATACTTCATGGCCTTCCTCGGCTTCCGTAAATGAAGTATTAAGTATTAAATAAAGTAATACTTTTGTGTTTGTGGTTTAAAGTGTCTTTATTTATTCAACAACCGGGTTTGATTTTAATTTAGATTAATGAACCACTTATGAAAGTAGACTGAAGATAATATACAATAAAATTCATATGATTGTTTTAAGTAACTGCAGTTGTCAGTTGGTCCATCAAACGATTTAATTAAATATGATTGATTAATAGATAATCTGGGGCTGGATTAAGTAAAAGCAACCGTATATAAAGACGCTGTCGTGTGAGTGCAATTTCTAATACGGACGCGGGGTGGCAGTGGTTGAACTCCTGTGGTTTTCCAATTTCCTTCAGATCATGATCAGGCGGAACGTCCCGTTCGCTCCGTGAAACGTGGTTACGCTAAACTTTATGCCAGGGGGTCCAGATTTTTGTATTCAGATGCTTCTGGACAACGTTATATTTTCAGAGTCTTTCAGTTTCAAGTTTTTCAGTAATATTGCGTTTTCATGGCAGCATTGCTCTGTCACGCAATGATGGGGGGAAACAATCACAAAGCTGTATCCCTTCGCTATGTCGTGTCACGTTTCACTGTCAGTCACCTGTCTGGCAGTTTAGTCTGCTGCTGGCATATAGAAGTCCCTGATCTGTCACCACAAGCTCAAATAATTAGCCTGTTCCCAGAGAGAGACAGAGATCCCCTTCAGATTACCCTCCGCACCCCTGCGGCCCACTGAGGTTAATTATAACATAAATTTGAGAACAAAGTCCAGATATCCAGGGCAGAGTACTGACTCCTGACTGGTATCATATTTTAACTAGACACATCACCTGTTTCTTTCTAAGGTTGTTTTGAGAGACCTTTGCTTAAAGAATTGAAAAGAATTTTTCACATTCGGATTTCGTGTTGGGCATGTGATTTTGCCGCGGAATAAAGTCGTACTCACGCACGTAAGGACTCGGGCTGCCCAAAGAAGTGAAGGCTGCAGTGTATGATAACCAAGCACCCGTAATTCAAATCTCACCATCCTTAAGACAAAAACCACAGAGATATTTACAAACTGCGGCCCTTCAATGACTGCATGTGCTGAGAATTTCAGTTTAAGAGAAACTCTTTATTATTATTTTTTTTTACAATATTTTCAAGTTCATGGTGTATTTGTGAGGCAGGGGTGCCGAGCTGGGGGCTTATACCCCAGCTTTTCGGGTCATTTAGCCACACTGAGTCTAAACACCAGGCTTCCATGCCTGGATCTCACTGCCATGTCAATCACTAAGAAGATCTAGTTGACCAAAGGGACTTGGAGGTGGGTTTCCCCAAGAGGGGGCTGTTGTTCCTGACTGCGTTGAGAGCTGGGCTGCTGAAAGAGGGACCTTCTGCTGGGGGAAGATGGCCCTGATGTTCTCCTGGACCCTGCCTTCCCATTCATGAGCTCCCACGGATGGCGACCTGTCACTCAGCTGGGGAAGCCCTTCACAGGGACCAAGGAAGCCGCTCTCTGTGTGTTTTCCTTCTGTAAAGTTGGCATTTCCCTCATGCGTGGCACCTTTCAGGCCCCTGGGATGAAAAGAAGCTCCTGGAGCAGCTCATCAAAGGGGCCCCTCGCTGTCTCGGCAGCCAACGGAGGGCGTGTTTACCGACGCGTGCAGAGGCCTCACAGACACGACATGTTTATTGCTGTTACACTCGCGCGTGAGTCAGTTTCTTATTCACCTGGGGTGAAGAATTGCTTTCTGAATAACACCCCTTCAAGCAGACCACTAGGTGGGAGTGTCTGTCTCCGAAACTCCCGTCTGCCATGTGCTCTGGTTTTCTTCAACTAGTAAAATTTGAAATATAGACACCAACTGTAGCAGCCGATTTTTCAGAGGACCAAAGCGAACGCATGGTATTATGTCAGTGGGAATTTTCAACACTCTGGCACGGTCTCACACCCGTACGGCTGTGGACAGACCCACGTGTTCAGTACACACAGCACCACACTGAGGTGCACACTAACGCTTGTGTAAAAACACGCTGAGGCCGGACAGGCCCAGCGTAAGATAACCATCTGGCAGACTGAGGGAAGCCAGACTCAGATAATGCATTTATTGGAGGGTCGCTACCCAGGGGCTGCTGAGCAAGGCCGACCGCGTCCAGGAGAAACACTGAAAATGGGTCTGAGTCCATGACTGCCCAACCAGGCATTTTGGCACGGGAATTCTGTCACCCACATGGAGACAGCTAAATGCCCTTTCAGTGGGGACCGTCCCCACATTCCCCTGTTTGTTTTGCAGGGGGGAGGACACAGGGAAACATGGCTATGTCTGGAGGAGCAAAATCTGTTGGCTTGGTTTATCGGGCAACCCCACCCCCCAGGTCTGACAACACCGTACCTCTCCACAGAATTGTAAACATGCAAGCCATTGGTCTGCAGAAAAGGCAAAAGCTGGTCTTAATGAGGGAACTGTAGCCACATCCTGGAGTGATTCTGTATCTTCATTCCTGCTGCTGGATTTGTGTCTACCTCAGTCCCTCAGGAGAATTGACATGCCTTGCCGTGTCATTTGATGGTGTGAATGCATGGGGCCAGTCAGCAGTCAGGCATGTCAATGCTTGTTACCCTTCAGTCACCCGTCTGATGGAGACTACAGGTCATGGTTTTGATGTAAACACGGTAGATTGAGCATGCGAGCACTTGCCATCTCTCTGTGGTGCTACATGCTAATGTTAGCACTCGTTGTACCCAAGAGGCCTAAATGGCAGTGAGTACTGCTGCGAGGGTTCAGCTGAAACATCCCAGGAGGGCCTGGACCCCAACCCAGGCATTATACAGCAACTGACATGCTGGGGGCAACATGAGCACCAGTCTGGTTAGGAAGCTTGGCAGGACAGATATTTTCAGAGCGCCGTCAGACGGCTGGGGGACATTTGAAAGCTTAGTGGACCAAAGGTGATGTCATCTGTCCGAGCATATTCAGTCTGTAGCGAAGTGTGTTCCTCACTGGGAAGGAATAGAAACGTACCTTCAAACTTCAAACAGGCCAATAAAATCTGCTGGACTGTTTTTGTTCGGTTTATTACAGACAGCTTGACTGATGTTTTTTCAAGTAAGCACAGTTTCATTTAACAATTCTAAAACTGTGCCTATTCACTGTGCCATCTCTGGGACCCTGGATTGTTTAGGCATCTTGGCTCCATTAGGTGCTGCTTGTGAATGTCACTTGCGAATATAGAGGTTAAGAGAGCAGGACTGAGGAACCAGCCTGAATGATTCTGTTAAAGGAGACCCAATCAGCTCCATCAATGGCGAGCTGCCCTGTCATCGGTGCCGGCTGACAGCTGACGTGCCCGGAGGAGCAGGTCACCCCGGCTGACATCTTCTTTGTCCTGCCTGTGATGGATGGGCTCAGGGTTCTACCTGCAGCATTGTCCCCTCTGCCCAAGTGTCCCCCTCTCCCGGCCCGGTCAAGTGATCTTATCAGGCCACGCCGAGTCACTCACGCTGACCACTGGCCACACACCCTCCCGAAACCAGAACCCCCCCCCTGGGCTGAGAGGCCGAGCGTCCAATGGAGACAGGGGGAGAGGTGGCCCGTCCCACTCCTGCGGGGGGGGCCGTGCGCTCCCATTTATCAATTTTAATAAGATGCTGGAGATTAGGGTGCTTTCAGGGTGCCCCGGCCGTGGTAGGGAGTTCAGCTGGCCTGCTCCTTTCTCCAGCTATCAGTGACAATCTTGTATCTCTTCCATCCATCATGGTCTGGGTATTTGTGTTCCTGTATAATTGACTAGCTGAAGAGCAGGAGGGATGGTGCCCTGTCACCCAGGAGAATCAGCCCCGGTCCCCTTCCTCTGCACTCGTTTGTCACTCTTAGGGTCACCGACATGAAGCCCCTGTCAGTCGATGCTCCATCTCCACAGCAGCCACCCTCTGTGGGGCCACCGGCTGACCAAGCCGCCATGGGACTAGGGGGCACCTTTCCATGTTTTCTTTATTTTTCTGCGGATGGGGTCAAGATCCGGGGGGTTTGCGGCATTTCTGCTTTCCGGACGCTTGACCCGCATGGAAAAAGGATCAGGTCTCGCCTTTTCCATGCAGTAAATCTCAAAGTTTAGAGGAGCCCCTGACAAGCTGTATCTCCTAAGGCTCTCTTTCCAAATGAGTGGCTGTATAAATCAGCCCCCCAGCCCCCCCTCATTCCCCAGACCCACAGTACACACTGAGGCGTTATCAGGATCTTCTTCTTCAGGTAAATGGGAATTTCAGGTAAGAAATGAGTCCAGGCCTCTGGTGGACAGGAAGCACGAGGGACATCTGCAGGTGACGTGTGGCCTGTGGTGGGAATGACAGGCCATGGCACGGGGAGACCACATGCAGGTCCGGCCCGGGCGCCATGCCCATCTGAGCCCAAGCGAGAAAGAGAAACAGTGCTCATGAATTTATAGACGCAGGGTTAACAAGGTCGGCCGCTTGGACAAACAGCAGGTCCCTGGGTCGCTGTAAATAACGACCGGCACTACGCTACAGCGTCCGCGGGCCCATCCGTGAGCGGCGGTCACGCTGCACTGGGAAGCAGGCAGATCCCAGGCCCCCTCGGCCGGCGGACATGCGGCTCGGCGCCAGTGAGGACCTGTGTGTCTCCATATGGTTTTTTACATTCTGATTCCTCTGAAAGCGGAGTGGTTCGCTGATTTCTCAGCCACTAAGGTCACTTGAAGGGTTTAGTGGCTTAAAGTCCTGTTTAATGTCATTCTTATGAATCATTGTAGCATGCTATTTGGGCTTAACATTTCCTTATGTGCCTGGTGTGTGTTGGGTGTTTGTGTGTTCACTGAATGTGGTCAGTGCCCGTATAGGATAAACCTAAACCTAAACGGAACCTAACCTAAACACCTCCTAATATCCGATTGGATGTTGGCTGCCCCGTGCTGTATCTCTGCACTGAGGCCAGTCTCCCCACCTCTCTGCACCCCCTCACCTCTGGCTGACCCCTCCGCAGTTGGGCGGGTCACCACAGTGTCACTGACCTCCTAACCTGGGGACCCTTGTCACCTGGGCCACTCGAGCGTGGGACACCATGACCGGCTGCGCTATTCACCCTGCCCTGCCTGGCGGTAAATGGGGCCATCTCTGTCTGTTTATTTTACAGACCCTCGCTCCTCTGACGTGATTCATGGCTCCAGGCGCTGAGGTTAATTGCAGCCTGGCTGGGGTGGAGGAGCGGCACCTGTGTGTGGCTGCGGACCTGCGCGTGTCTCTGGGCTCGAACATCCCCAGGGTGGACACCGTCGGTACTCCCTGCAGTGTGAGCTTATGCCCGCCCCAGTTTTACTAGCTCCAGCGGTATGTCACCTACCTCGCCAAAACTGTTTAAGGCCCATGCGAGCCAACAGATTGGTAATGAGTCCCGTGGGCAGCCCCCACCCCCATCACCTACCCCCCCATGTGGGAGAACATCATCAGGTCAAAGGTCATCCCAGAGAGGGTGCCTCTGCTACCAGCACTGCACATTAAGAAGGCTTCTTCACCCCGCAAAAAACTCCCACGTGAAACCAAGTCATGTGTGTAACTGCCAGCTAGCTGCTACTGTCATCGCCCCCTCTAATGCAGAGCCACAGCGGGCCGAACCAGGCTGGCTTTCACGCCCCCAAGAGGGTCACTGCTTCCAGTCTGTCCACCCGCATGTCCTGCAGTGCCCCCTAACTTGCCATGTTCCTCTCTGGAGTAGCTCATTCCACCTGGTTCTGAGAAGCTCTGGGGATTTTAGGCCTGGTTCCTCCAGCGCCCCAGATATTCCCGGTCCGTTCACACGCTTTTAAACAGACACACTCTTTCTTGCGCGCACATGGATTCTCCTGATGAGCCCGGGAGGTTTTGGTCCCTTAATGCCAGGCCCCTCTCCGCCTGTGAACCCCTTGCCCTGCCCCGCTGGTTTCCCACATCATTTTGCATGCATCATTACCCCTGCAGAAACACTAAGGCAATAAACAACAAACAGGAGAAAAATCGCCTTAAAGCGGGTAGAGGGAAGGAATGAAAATACACACAAGATGTTGCACAGGCCGACCACTTTAAAGAGGCAACTTCAGAGAGATCTTTCCCAAACAGAACTGTTTTTTTCATTCAAGTTAATGAGCATGTAACCAGAAAATTGTGATGCTTATGAAAAGGCACCACATTTTAATACGAGGCTATCCCAGCCACAGACAGCTATACGAGAGCTCTCGATTAGCCTGGAAATGAGTCGTCAACATGACCTACAGCCCAGCCCTGAGGATAGGTGTGGGAGATTCTCATTCCTCACCCAGGACAGTATTTAGTGTGAGAACGATAGGAAATGGAGGGGAAATAAGGAAGAGCTCATTGGGACAGCGATACCTCAGTGTCACTCTGTCCGATCTGCATAAATAAACAGAGCTCTCTGCGTTATGGTTAAAACCATTTTTCAGCTCCGCCTGGCTGTACTTCGGAACGCGGCATGTTTATTGCGGAAAGCATGTTTTACATTCTACATGAAATATTTAGTTTAGCTTGGCTTGGCTCTGCATCGTGACTCACCCCGAGAGCAATGGTGAGCGTGTGTTCCTCCATGACATTTCCAATCCGTCACAGACGTCGACGCTAACGGGACGGCAAAGGGCTCTCTTCACACATTAGTCTTTCTCTCAAATCTCTTGTAAAACGACACGGCCATAAACGTCTTGTTGTTTTTGGTCAGATGTTTTTTTCCATAGCTTGATTGGCGTCCCCCACCTTGACACACACGCTTACTAACTCTCCTGACCTCTCACTTTCTCTGCACTCTCAGATAAAATACAACATGGCCCAACTGCCTCGTACTCAGCAAAGACCGATAAAAGAGTCGATTTTTTTAAGGTGTGACCGTGAATGTAGGAACCCAGGGTTGTTTAATTGTACATGTGACATAGGCAGCCGCCTAGGGCACCAGCTTCTGAGGGGACACCGACTTGCCAGCCAATTTCACTCTACCTGGGATAGGGGTATCGGTGGTGACCTTGGGAGCCACGTGGGCTCGGACCCACGTCCATACACCTGTAGACCTCACCGGAACTTCATTCCAGCATGCCTGTTTCCAAACGTTACCATCCTCCTAGCTGAGGAGTTCTTAGCTAGGAATTACCCAGGCAGCTTACATGTTAACTACCTGTCTTTAAAGAATATGATACTAAGTGATTTAAAAATAGTTTTACTCCAAGTCAGTGGGGAAAAGGTTAGGATTACTGTCCTGGAAACACCTTCAGCAGAGCAGAAATGTTACGCAGCAAAATGCTCCAAAAATCACAATATAATACATATATAGTGAACTGATTGTGCAAACCATTGTCTTGTAGATTTTTACTGCCATTACTTAGATACAGTTTCCTTCTGATTCTGTCTGTCAGGGGAAGCTGACGGCCTGGCTTCCACCTGTATGTGTCTCTGGTAATATGAAAGGTTAAGTGATTCCTGGCTTCTGCTTCACACTCTGTCCCTATCAGCATGTGGGGTGATAAGTGGCCTTCGAGGTGCATAGTTCTGTTAATACCCCAAATCGGTATTTAATGAGAGAGGCACCCCATTCATGAATCGTATATTGCACCAGCAGTGCACTACCGAGTTGGACCAGCAGGCTGTGATGTGTCCTGCTTACTGGAGCTAACAAGGGCACGCTTGCTAATGTACCCAGCAGTCTGAGGAACTCAGAGTCCTGCCTGTCTTTGCGTCCCAAACTGGCTGCAGGTCACAGGCCAAGGTCAAAGGTTACAGAGTTTTTAAGCTCCCTCATTCTGATTGCAGGGGGTTATTTACCTTTAATGGGACTTTTAAAAGACTAATACAGAAAAATGGAGTGACTACTAGCTCCTTATTTATTGGGAGAACTTATTTGACAGGGAGACTAATATATAAATATATATTTTAGGGAAAGTAAGTGCTGAAGATCTGAGTCAGATTAAAGCTATATCAAAGTATAAGAACAGGCTTACTGTTACTTCATGTTTTTATAATCAGTTTTTTTTGCTTGTAGGAGCAAAAAACCTGAAAAGTTATGGTTCTGTATTTCTGAATTGTTGCCTGTGAGGAGAAAAAAACTCAGTGGAAGATGTAGTTGGTTAAGAACATGAAGAATAGTCATGCGCTACACAGGACTGGTTCTGTCACCTAAAACCCTCCGCATTTCATGCGGCCGTGTTGGGTTTCTCGGATTCCTAGAGCCTGCCTGCGATGGTGCTTTGATCCAGGAACTCTGGCTGAACTTCTCGTCCATTAAGGCTGGATGGCGGGCAAAAGTAACACCCATACTTAGCTGAAGCAGCACAGCTGACGGTAATTGCAGCCTCCGTTTAAAGGTGACGGCCTTCAGCCTGCCGGGTGTTTTTCAGGTTGCCGCTACCCCATCCAGGATCGGCGCAATGACCTGAAAGGGACTCGACTTTCCATTCTGCGTAAAATGGACGCCGTTTGCAGATGGCGGCAGGTTCCGTATAACGAAATCCTGCCTGTGTGTCATTTCTAACAAATCCTACATAAAAGTGAAAAGGCTTTATTCCTTAGAACCACCCTAAGAACTCAGCAGATAATTCCCATGATCCATTGCTGTAGCGAGCGCCAACGCACGAAATTCAACCCGCCAAACGCACTAAACCTCCAGAGGGTTTCAACAGCTCACCCTGACCTGTATACATTCCTATCTTTACCAGAGGTGAGATGGGCAGCAAAGAGTGTAGAGTGTGAAGAACAGAGAGAAGAACGTAGAATTTATGAATTTATGAAGATGTCTGCTGTGAGCGACTGATGGAGCACTGTGATTATATTATATATATATACATGAGCTTCCCAACAGATTGACCACATCGACGTGAGTAAAAAAAAATTACAGAAACAATGACTAAAAAAATACTATGTACATTTAATTCTGGACCGATCCTGGACATGAATGAGCTATGAGGTTTCGCATGAAAGACCTGGCAGAAGGTAAAATGGAACAAGTTTATATCAAACTGCTTCCTTATGGGGCAATGGGCGTATTAGGGCTCGTGATATGAAGACTCAAATTTAAAATAGTGGAAACGTGTAAGTGAACTTGTGGATTCTGGGCCCCAAGAAAACATATCATATAGGTCCCCCAACCCAATTACATTCCAGTTTTTTTAGAATCAACCTAACATCCTAACGGAGAACCAAAGGGTTTATGTCCTCAAAAAGCCACCCGAGATATGAAGCACGTACAGGGAAGAGGCAGCAAAATCAGATAGGTGTTAGAAAAGGGAACATGGGCCGATGTTGTTATGGAAACACAGACCATGAGAAATGACAGCATTTTGATCAGATGAATAGGCAGGATGGAGATCCAACAATGCCAATGATTAGACACAAACAAAGAGGCCTCGTTTGCAGGGCTCACAGAGGAGAGCTGCGCAGGAAGGGGGCGTCGGCTGAGGGTAAACACCCCCGTGGGAGGGCAGCGGCTATGTGCTGAGAGAAATATCAAACCCTCAAAGGCGACATCACACCAAGCCTCTTTTGGAAGTTTCCAGAAGCACTTCCCTGCGATATTTCAGACCTTAGGAAGGAGCAAAGCCATCAGAGCTCACATTTGGACTTGGCAGTGGACCAGAAATTAAAGCTCAAGGGGAAAAATGATGATAACAACAAGCACAGAAGGGAAGCCACTTAGCTGGGGTGGGGCAGCTGGGGCAGAGCTGTTAGGGGAGGGGTCATATAGCACCCATGATGCAGAGCAAAGAGCCGCACTACAGCTAAACAGGGACCGCATTGTGTAACAGATCACTATTATTACTGCTCAATTTATCTGTGAGTCATCTGGAGAGGTTGCCAGTAGACGCTAATCACCATTGGTGTTGCATGGATGCAGTGTTTGTGGACTAGATCTGAAAAAAATCCTTTATGTAACTTAGGTTTACGTAAATTAAGTGTCGAATAGAGTTTTCTTTGCGCAGAGATCGGATCAGGTGCTCAAACAAGTCGTCCAGCAACCACCAAACTGGGCTTATCAGTTCAGGAGCCGGAACCCCAGATAAACATCTCACCTTTGTCAGAATGACACCGTGTCCTCAATAATTACACCAGCCTTCAGCACAAGGGAGCAGATTTATCACAATCAGCAGAGATCGGAATCTCACGCCAGGATCACAGTGCCTGTGATAACGCTGGGCCTTCCAGGGGGAATGAGCTTCCAGGCTGGAGGAGACAGCGAAGAAGCCGCAAAGGCTCAGCAAATAGCTTTAGCCTCCAGTGACTGAGGTGTGTCACATGCAGGGCAGGAAGGCTGAGATCTCAGAGGCCGCAGACAACAGCACCCTGTCAGGACAGCATTTGCCCTGCGGCGGCTGGGGGGCCGTAATGACGGATCTGAGATGGCCGAAAGCATGGAGCTTGCCTGTTGATGTTAGTCTCGACGGTGAGATCACAGCTTTGGGATGGGGGGTGTTTGAGGGAAGCAAGTGGGACAAACAGCCGGTCAACATGCAGGGTGGGGAACCGGCAGGGTGGGAACAGAATGATTAATACAGACACAAAGTGGCTTCCAGAATGATTGAGCTGCATGGGGGGGGGGGGGTCAGGACTTTTGGTGGGAAGTCAGTAG
>JAODUD010000040.1:20777093-20793444 GCA_026784285.1 Stomatorhinus walkeri | reverse complement strand
TTATCACACTATGGGGACATTGTGTCCCCATAAGGATAGGTATACCCGCTCACACATACACACACACACACACACACACACACACACACATAATCCAGTCATCGCTCGTGTTGGGGCACCCTTAAGCATACTGAGGTGTGTAGTAATCTACTCTGTACTGCATGCAGACTCCGAACGCCCTTAAGCAGGTAATGAGTGAACTGGGTCCCTTTCTGTTCAGCGGGGGTGTCTCAGTGCTCTCTGTGCTCAGAGTATGACTGAATCCTGAAGGGCAGTCATTCCTTCTTGATAATATGATCAAAGAACCTGAGCCCGAAGAATGGGAGGGAGCAAACAGGCCCCCCTTCATGCCCGCATTAGCGGGCCACCATCAGGGCACCGCAACCCCTATCTCTGCCTCCCGCCCAGGAAAAAAACATGCGTCACATGACTCCACCACTCACTGGTGCCCCCGCTGTCCCAGGTTTGTGTCATATAGTCCCGCATTCGGTGATGTTCCACTCACATCCCTGGGCTTTCATACTGCCGCAGTATGCATGGGTAATTTATCATACCGAATGATTTGTTAGGAATAACAAATTAAATAACAGCCTAATAACAGATAAAGCATCCTGCATGTCACGTCTTGAAATCATAGACCTAAAAATAGCCGTCGAAAAAGCAGACTACAGCCTGCAGACGCCAGGAGGCACAGAGGTGCTTTGCTGCACTTCAGAGGACATCCATGGACAGAAAGAGGGCAGAAGGATTTTCCACACTGTGTGTCTCTTATAAAAAGGCAGCTTGTGCTGCCTATAATGCAAGCTTCATGAGTTACTGTAACATAGGCATACAGGAGTACGCCATCAGGCAGCCCAGGTCACTTAGATTTAGAAGCAGGGGGATGTCTGGAGACGTTCAAACGCAGTGATATGTCAAACACAAACACTCGACCTGTATATTTTTTTTAAACCCACTATGAGTGGCTGAATTCATTCTCCTGAGGTCTGTCAGAAATCATGGTTAGTGGAGCAGGCGGGCCGGCGGGGAGATAACGCACTCCGAGTGTGTGTGTGTGTGTGTGTGTGTGTGTGTGTGTAAATGTGAGCCAGGCCTTCATGCCAAGCAAACTACCATACGTCCTTTAGCCGTGTCTGACTCCCAGGGACTGTTTTTCTAGCAGCAGAGTAAAATGCTCGCAAATAAGCAGAGACTAAGGAGACACCGGCGTAATTGATGAGAGCACGCTGGTGTTGGTTAGCCATGCATCCGGGAGCGAAGGAGACAGATCAGCGGAGCAGAGTGAGACATGCCCATAATCCGAGGAGTGTCGAGGAGTGTCGAGGAGTGTCGTTTTTCACAGGTTGCTCATTCTCCACATGGATGGATGAACTGAGGGCCGTAGGCTGACGGCCAGGCAGATACATCAGGCTGGGGTGGGGTGGGGGGGTCACTGTCAGGGCCCCCCGAACTGGCTGAGCACCGTCTGGCAGGGACTGGCTAGTGCACAGGGCCGAGCGCCGGGGCCGCATGTGATCCGCCAGCCCCACCTTTCACCGGACAAGGCGCAGCAAGGGGCACGGGTCACCTCTGGAAAGTGGTGGGATGAAAGGACTCAAGATCTTGTGAATATGCATCCAAAAGTGAAATTATGAAAAGAAATCACCTTTTTAAATATACGGTAATATATACATAAAATGAATAATACACATTTGACATTGGTGTTTACATACATTTATGCATGTACATGTGTGTTATATTAGCCTTGCATAATTGGGCCGCATTCTGGGTGGTCTCTCAATAGAGTCTGGCCTGCCTTACTGTCCACTCAGGGTAGCTGAAAAAGGTCACATGACCGTGGTTTGCCCAATCACTGGACATTCTCTAGCTGGCCCTCTACAGAGCAGGGTCACGGATACAGATGTGAGAGGCACAGATAATCCAATATTTATCCAGCACCCATGCATCAGCAAAAGGCGCAGTTTTACTCCTACTCTGAAAATAAACGCGTACAGTTAGTGTAGAACTGAAAGACACAGAAAGGAAACTTTGTAATTAAGGAGCGTTTCTATGACGTGTTTCAACACGAAGCAAGAGCCACAGACTGGAACGTGCTGTGCCAGCCTGCTGTTAAACTCTTCCCAGAGACATGTCTGCTTTTCCACACGCCATCCACCCCTCCCCCTGCCCCCCACCGACCCACATGCCGCTCCCACGTCATCAGCCTTGGTAATGCATGACACACGTGTTCCCAGCCCCTTCTGCTTCCCTCACATCTCTGCTGTCCATAGGAGACCCATTATCAAGTTGCCATTCACACTGTGAGGGCGAGCGAGTGGCCATGATGAAACCTTTGGGGGGGCGGGGGGTCATAGCACCTCAATGCCCTCACTACAGTGCTCATCTCACTGGAGCCTGTAGTCTGCGTCGTTCCCTCCTCCTTTATGGCGATGCACTGGCCAGCTGAGGCTGACCTCTCCGCACTCAAGGTGATGAGTGGGAAGATGACAACAGGGAAGATGTAAAGCCCTCTGCACATATCTCTGAGGACAATCCCGCGTGAACCAGTCAGAAGAAAGCAAATCATTGAACATGCAATCAGATGGCAACAAATCAGAACTGAGCTTCTGATAACACAACCAATTAGGGGGTAGAAACAGTGAACGTGAGACTGACCAATCAGAGTAGAAGCAATCGGGAAGTAGCTAGTGAGATATCAGAAGCAGCCTATCAAGAGGCAACCAATCAGAGAACAGGGGAGGAAAGCTGCAGACAACTCAATGTCAAATGGCTGAGTGCCAGACAAAACGTGTTTTGTTTCCAGCGTCACCTAAGTATGTGTGGCACGTTGTGCGTGGAAAGGAGCTGCCCAGTTGGATGGTATTTTCTGCTGCCCCAGCCGCGGCTGAAAGGCCGTCAGACAAAGAAAAATGAAGCTGGAGCCTTGCTGCTGGGTGTCACGGCTGGGAAGGCATGCACACGTAGACCTGCAGCGGCCATGGCCAGCGCGGCAGCCCGTCTGCATCAGCTGATTGCACCTGTGAATCATCTGTCATGTGGCGCGGCGGCACAGCTGCGGGGGACGCTGTGGGGTCGACAGTGATATGCCGCGCTCATGCCTAACCCCCTCCGGGGGGGCCCCATCAGGGAGGCGAGACCATGTGACCGTGTGCCTCTCGCAATGAACAGCTGCAAACCTCTGGATGCAGCATTAATAGCCCATATCCAGATCTCTGTTACACACCCTCAGTGATCGAACCCAGGTCCAAGGCCAGCTGGGTCGGCAGGTCACCTGTTAACGCGGCCCCGCTATGCTGCTGCCTTGAGTGATGCACTTACCATGTTTTACAAACTGGCAAAGCCACATTGGTTAAGCGACTAAATGAATGATGGGGGAGTCAGGCAGAGAACAGACTTCTCAGAACTGGCCTCTCTTCAGCGTCAGAACAATTCAGACGCTCCCTAAGCCAAGGCACCGCAGGCAATTCCCACAGTTATGTCACCGTAATGAGATCTGCAGTAGCCCTGTGTGTAGGAAACTGACACGGGTCCAGATGCATCTGAAGCACAACAACTGCCTTGGCTAACAGAGACGTTCAGTGTTTTTTAAACTCCTGAATGTAAAAGCAGGACATGGAGAAATCAGGAAGCCTTGCAGGAATAACTTGGAAGGTGAAATAACCAGAGTTAATCTCCAGATACTATTCATTCATTAAAATCATCAGATGGCTATAGCAAGGTTCAGTTTATGGGGGGGGGGGGGTCCTGGAAGGCAAATAATATTGGGATAAAATAATAGTTTGGACTCCTGATAGATTCATTGGCCCATCAGCAGTTTCAAGAACATTCTTGATAAAGATGGCAGGTAATTTCCAACAGGCATAATGACAGTCACAAAAATGGCAACTGCCACAGTGTAAAATGAAATTAACTCAGATGATGCCAAATTATAGGCTCTGCAGGGTGCGGGGGAGGGGGAACAATTGAGAGCAGTCTTACACATCCATCCATCCATCCATCCATTTTCTGTAACTTCTAATCCTTTTCAGGGCTGCAGGGGGGGTGGAGCTTATCTTAGAAGCTAAGGGCACGATGCAAACAACAGCCCAGGACGGGGCGCCAAGACATTGCAGGGTCTTACAGATGTTAATAATAACATAAAATCCTAAATATGGCATCGGACAACAGACCCAGGCCTTCTGTTGGCTGAGAGCGTGGTCACCCTCTGGATGGCTTTGGGATCCATTGTGAATGCCAACATCACTGTTCTGCAACACCAAGAGACCAAACTGCACGATTCGCTTCTTCAAGGATTGACGGTGACAGAGAGCCACAGGGAGTGGTGATTACCTGGTGAATGCTTCCAAACTGATGTGCGTCTGCCCATGTACTGAACAAACCAGGGGTCAGGTTCTTTTCCAGAGCCATCCCCTTCTGTAACACGAAACGGTCAGGAGAATAGCAGAGCAGGCTTCAATCCGGAGACAGAAAGAACATTCCAAACCCCATGTTGTCAGAAAGGGGATGAATTTGTTACTAATGCTGGTCAGCTGCAGTGCCACGTTGTTCCCTGACATCCCTCAGACAGCCAGAAGGCCGTGTCTCTCGACCGTATTTCCATGGAGTCCCGCATCTGCCGGCTCACGTTTCTGTGCTTTGAGCATCTGTCTGTAATGCTGTGGCTCACTGGCTGACAGGGTGGCAGGAGATGAGGGGCTGCGCTCACATCCTGTCACCTGCACGGGGTGCAGTTCTCCGCCAGGGGGGCAGCGTGGCACTAAGGGCCCTGGGGAATGCGGGGCTGTCAGTCAGCACTATCTCACGTCCCCCCAAAGGCTGAGAAAACAAGCGCGCCCTCTGTGAAATGGTTCGCCTACCAACAGCTACATGCTCGACTCCAACGACAACCTATCCGGGTCTGAGTTGGCCCGTCGCTGCAGTGGAGGTGCAGGGGGGGCAGGAAAATGCAGCCGCGGACCCCCGACGTTCCTTTCTGATGGGCTGCCAGGACTTTTGCCCCTACTGGTTCCAGCGACTTACTGTGCTTAGACGTCTCAGTCTGGTTTTGTATTTTATAGCTCTTCTGACAAGCTCTGCTACCCTTTGCCTCAGAGCGGCTATTTGGATACAAATTTGACTGGATCACATGGTATGTCCTGTGCTAATTTTAACACTTAAAGGGGTCGCTTTCTAAAAAGAAGCTTACAATTCTGTGTCTATGAATACCGGGACCCTCCTGACATACTACCCGGCTGGATCCATAGGCACTTTCCTGTGCAGTGTCCTTTCACACACCTACCAAGGTGATCTGAGTTTCCTAGGGCAGGATTCATGATAATCCACTAATTATCCAACACGGAAGCTGGCTGACTCATGGGTCCCGAGCTCAGGAGAAGCACAGTGTTACCAGAGGAGCGCCGAGTCCTGTGTGGGCCTGACAGGCCTCTCCCTGCCAAACCAGGCACCACAAACAAGAGGCAGACCACAGCGAACCGCAGGAAATGCAAATGAAGTTTTACAGGAAGTCAACAGAATCACAGTGGCTCATCTGTTCTTAGGGAGGGGGGCAATTCTCTAACATGGACAGCTCACGAAAAAAAAACACATTTTCACTCAAATTTAAATCTAGGTGCTTAGGCCACCACATGGAAGACACTGACTTCTTCACTGAATCAGGTCGCACAGAGAATAATCTGCTTGATACAGGGTTACAGCGATGCCCGGTGCCTCCCCACCGGGTGAGAATAGGCCCCGATCCCGCAGCAGGAGGTTCGGCCGACCCAGCAGGCCCAGCACGGCCGTGTTTTCCCTGGCAGAGCTGATTGCTCACTGGGAATCCACTGCTGCCACAGCTGTGCTGAAGCCTGAATACACATTTTACTCAGTCCTTCCCGAGCTTTTCATTAAGGATCGTCTTACTCTGATTGTCATGCCGTCGCTGAGCCTTCTGTGTACCGGCCACTGGCTCTCCCTTTCCCATTCTCCCGATGTTTTGTGGAGATCCCAGACCCCTGGTTCTGACCGTAGGCCTGTAATCTGAGCCCTGGCTGCAGATCTGTCCACAGGCAATTTCTTTCATGCAGCTCTGAAACCACCGATTCCACAGTACACATCCGAGGGAAGGAGGCCTTCCAACAGCGGGATGCACCTTCCACACACACATAGTCAGGAACAGCCCTGAACCCCCACACTACTGCACGTGACTGTCTGCAGTTACCTTGGAAATATCAACCTGCAGCTGGTCACATGTCCCAAAACATGTGAAACACACTAATGAGCAGGGGTTTGGAGATGGGGGTATGTGAGACCTCAAGCTTTTGTTTGACCGCCTTGAAGTTTTGAGAGAAGCTGAAGGCTCAGACCACCCCATGCCCCCCCCCACCCTCTGAACAGAGAAAAGAAAACAATTAGTCATGAGTGGAGTTTCCAGAGCCAACAGTGATCGATATGAGCAAGGAGCAGCTGTCTGTGTGTGTGTGTGTGTGTGTGTGTGTGTTTGTGTCTGTGTGCGTCTGTCTGTCTGTCTGTCTGTGTTATGCTGTGTTTCTACTTTCCCTCATGTCCCTGAGTGACACGCTTTCTAAAATAACCCAATTCCTACGCAAAAGGCATTTTTCCCTTGTCTTGCCGCTTCATGCCGAGCTCCCACTGAACGGTCTGGGCATGCGGTCACTGAAACTCTACACGCATCTGGTGTGGTCGTGTGTTCCAGTCGGCCGTAGCTGTGAGACAGCCCCACCACGGCGAAGCCAAGGTTTTGCCGACGGTTTCCGTTGATGCAGTGCGACTCACTCAGGGAGACGGACGTAAGCTGAGTTAGGAAGACGACTATCTCATTGGTTCTTACTCTGTTTGCTTCAGTGACACTTTGCTTTCTTCTTGGTGTTCTGGGAGTTTGCCTGATGCCCCCCTCCCCCCCCATGCAGCATGGAGATCACAGCGTCTAATGATGTATAACCAGCACTTCTTCAATCTTCCCTGTAGCTCCTGCATCAGGACCTACTGCCAGTTGAAGCACCAGGATGTCTACAAGTCATTTGTCTGTTATTGGCTCCATATGCGGAACGCAGGCATGAGAGTCGCAAAATAAAATCACATGTACGATCCGTCACGCCTTGCGTCCGGAGAACCAGCCCCAACAGACGCCGTTCGGGAAAATGGATAGGTCTCCCTGTAAGGCTAGCCTGCCTGTCTCTGACTGCATTCATATGGACAGACACCTCACAGCTGCCTTGTGCTGGATCTTTTTTATGCATACAGTGAACAGAAATTACTTTGCGAGAGAGCAGTGTTATATTTCTGTTCTGCAATGTTACAGCCTGGAGTTACAGTCTATAGTTACATGCTGTTACAGTATCCCATTATAGTCTCCGATTACCATCGTTACTGTCTACAATTACAGTCTATTGATATAATCTAACACTACAGTGTAAGGTTACGGTCTGTTACAGTTTGTTACAGCCTAGCAGTCTAGTTAAAGTACAGCATTACTGTCTAATATGACAATCCACAGTTGTAGTCTAGAATTATGGTCTAGCATTACATCCTACAATTAGAGACTAACATCACAATCTAATGTTACAGTTTAGTGCTACAATCAAACTACAGTCTAATATTACATTTTAGTGTTACCGTTTAGCATTACATTGTAAGTGTTACAGTCTGACATTCAGGTTTACTGTTACAGTTTAGCATGACAAAGTAAATGTTACAATCTGACGTTACAGTCTAATGTTGCAGTTTAGCAATACAGTCTAACAGCACAGTATAATGATATAGTTTAGCGTTATAGATCACCATTAGCCACTCTTCTGTGTCTACGCAGCCAAGGAGATAGTGATTGGCAGAGTGTTACAGCACCAACAATGATTGGCAGTGTACAACAACATCAAATGAAGATGGACCACTGCAGATAGCCTAACCATAGGGGGTGCCGTTCTGTAGAAGCCATTCTTTCATTTGTTGATTAAACAAAATTAGGTTGTATTTATATTGGAAAGATTTATGAATATATATGTATATTATTGTAATAACTGTAGCGAGATGTAGTGACTGAGATGACGCGGCCCGGGTGTGAAGGTGCAATGCTCATTGACCAAATTTAACGTGTATGATGGTGTCTGCATGTCAGCCAAACAAACTAGCTCAAAGTATATTGTGGGTTAAAAAAACACATGAATAAATCTACTCGTCAGGAACAGAACTTTGTGTTGTATCCTCATCATTTACGCAGACTTTTGCACCTTCTTCCACCAGGTTGTGGATCACGACCAAGGAACATTTAGCCTGTTTTTCCACTACACGTTCAGTTCCTAGAGCAGCCTCAACTTTTGCAGTTTAGCTGAGGGCCAGAAGTTGTCAGAGGAGTATGAGAGGGAACAGGAAAAATGCCATGTCTTTAGAAACAAGACTGATGACATTTTCTATAGGTACAAAATCCTCCAACTGAGGAGAACGAGGCTGTGAACTGGATGGCCAACGGACAAGTTTCACTGAGTTCATCTAAGGAGTGAACTCAATGAAAGCCCACAAAAATACCTGTGCATGACATCATTTAGTAACAGTGGTGTTCATTCCAGAAATTATGTAAGCTGAAGTTTTTTATTTACTATTTGTAAAAATAAGCTTCCAGTTTAAGTGCCCTTAAAGTTAAAAAGGCGAGAGTGCACTTCAGATGAACCTGATGCTTCATGAGTGTCACTCCTCAGTGAGACGTGTGACGCAGCTCTTAAAGTGACAGTGCTTTGTTTGTACTTCACACGTTATTCGTTATGGTCAGTCTCAGCGTGGAGGAAAGCATGAGTGGTCCATTCCAAGCTGGATACTCCCCCAGCCTCCCCAGGCTGTTTTATTTGGGGGTTAGGGGTAGCATCATGGGAAAGGTGATCAGGATGAATTGAGGCTCTGTCCCTTTAAGGATCAGATAGGTGTGCTACTTCTCCTGGGCTTGCTTTGAAAGAGGTGTGGCTGTCTCCTCCTGGAATCGACCGCAGCCTCCGTGTCAAGGAGGTCGGGGAGCTGCGCCTCTGAGGGCCTGGAGACACACCTGCAATTTGTCAGCCCTGATGAAGCACCGTCAGCGGCGACGCGCTCCTGCAGCAGAGGCTGACGCTCGCCTCCGGTGCCCTCGCTCCATCTTGATCATGCTCCCCGTGTCTCCACACGCCGGCGGCGTGACGGAGCCGTACATGCAGACGCCGCATCACCCACCCCGAGCGGGGGGCTCGCACATGGCTAGCGGAGAGGACCGCAGGGCGCTGCGCTAATTCTCCCCTGACGACGGCTTTGGACGGAGGCCAGGGCTGAGTTCCTGGGGCCTGCAAGCCAGTGCACAGCCGCAGCTTGGGCTGCGTTACAGCGTCAGTATCACACATTCGCCAGGTGTCATTTATTGCCGTATAAATCGCACGATCTATATCAAGCTAATTGGCCCCTGAGAGCAGCCCTAGGACCATCAGAGAGGAGAGTCTGAGACTGGACGCTTCACGGTTACGTGTTGTGATTCTGATTGGTGGTTTGGGCTGGGAGGTGGAGCCTGACTTCCCAGCATGCTCTGCTCTGGCCAGGGAGGTTTCGTATGCGTGACCCGAGATTCTGTGTGGTGCTCAGGTGGCCTAGGTGAGGTGAGCAGGCCCTGGCTCCGAGAGGCTGCCTCTTGTGGCTAGAGGTGACACACATGTGGGATGAATTTGCCGATTAATCAGCCAGTGGGTCCGTCACACACAAACCTGACTCCTGCAGTGCATTGTGGGTAAAGCCGGCACATAATTACAGAGAACAACCGTTTAACACTGCAAAAACTAATGTATCATTACATATGGCCACGAAAGACTTTATGACAAGCCAGAACATAAAATTTTCAGACCTCCTGGAACATAATCAGAAGCTTGGCAAGGGAGTGTGGGCCTGTCCAGGGTAATAATCCCTGTACAGCAGGTCTGCTTACAACAGACTGGAAATGTTAACCACCCTGAAGACTGAAAGGAGCAGAACTCTTTAATCTGATAGCTGCGCAAGTGTGTCAGGCCATGTGCGACCGGGGGGGGGGAGGTTACAAACCTGCTCGGGGTTGGGGGGGTGGGTCACCTGCTATACTTCCAAGCGAAAGAGGCCCCAGACCCAGCCAGCTGTGTAGCTGTCCTCACACACCACGAAAAACGTGTGTTTTCAGGGGTAGCTGATATGGGGACATTCTTCACGCGTGAAACTGCATTTAGAGCTAAAATTATAAAATCTCGTTCTTTGTTTGTTGTCAGTCTCATGGCAACAGGCAGGCAACAAATTTGTCACAAAACTTGAAAGATGGAATGCTGCCTCCTCTTAACCTGCAGGGATGGAGTTTGGCTTCTTGATAAAGATGCTCTTAACCTAACCCCCCCACACACACACACACACACACTTTTTACTGTAATCTTCTGCTTGAGTTTGGTCTGCTGTGGACCATCCTTGCTCTTTACATCAAGAATGTTCTGCTCCAGAAGAATCTACATCGTATCCCACTGAATAACCAAGACCCAGTGCAGTCTCAGTGCAGAACCCAGACACAAGAATGCTCTGACCCTACTCACAAGACCCAAAACCAGCAAAGCTACAAACATTATAATTGTTAAAGGGAATATTGACATTTGAAAGATGAGTCAAATTCCTGGCAATAGCGCCCATTTCTCAAATGCTGATAATGAGATGAAGTGATTTTTTATCATCATCTCATGTGTCATTTACCCATAATGATCTACGCAACCAACATTTCTGAACCTTTCTTCTCCATAATACAGGCCGGTTCACAAAGGAGCACCTCCCCGGAGGTAAGCGGCGAGCTCCTGCGGTCCCCAGCCCGATTGTCGCTGCTCCGTCTCGGCGACGCGTGCCAAGATCAAGCAGCTGGGCAGCCAGACAGAGTTTCGGGCCAGAAGGGAGTCTAATCCGCCCCAGCCTGTGATCTCAGAGCCTTTCTCACAAGGGCAGCTCAGCTGGTGGAATCACTCTCATTACTGGGGTTGACGTCTCAATTTCAATTTTCACTGGGGGGGGGGGACACCTGTTGTTCCCACTCACACGTTCACTAATAATAAAGCTGGCTGAAAAGAGCTGCCGTTCCCCTTTCCTCAGAGGTAAGGTGCACAACACGCCCCCTAATAATCCTCTGCAGGTTCTCTGTGTTTAGACAGCTTGGAACGTGAGGGGGGGCAGGATGTCCACACAGGGGACATGCACCCCCCTCCCACAGAGACACTCACATACACACACAGCATGAGTATCTGTGTTTGTGGGTACCTTGCCCCGTTTTACTGTAATTAACCCCAAACCCTCCCCACACAGTTCTCATGCTTATAGTTTAACAGCACTGAAGAGTTTCCTTGTTGTCATTCCTACAACGTTCGTTTTTCGGATCTCTGACACATGATGTTGCCAGGTCATGTGTCACACCTGGATGTAACGGGGCTCCAGGTGACCTATTAGTGTTAGAGATCCCTCATGCCACACCTTACAGAAGCTGACATATAAAGAATGTGCAGACAGGATTACTGACAGCCGTCTGTCTGCTGGGATCAGCACGTGCTCTCAGCTGTGCATAACTCGAACCCAGGGCCATGCGCAGCCGTCTCGACAGCTCCACACTATTGGGCAGATTCAGCGTCCAAGTGACTGCGACAGGCCGGAATGATCCCTGCTTTAATCACACACCATCTCCTCAACAAAAGGATGAGGAGGGAACTTCAGCTCACACCTGGGTTTACACTCTCCCTCCGGCCTGCCTTTGTGATAACGTCTAAGGCTTCTTTGCATCGTAATTAAGTACAATTGTTAATGGGGTTTACGAGAATTTGACCGTAATGTGATCCAGCAATTAGGGATTATTGTCTCTGAATAAATGTGGGCCAGGCACCCCTGAGAGGGGTGGGAAGGGATAGGGGTGCTGAGAAGCTTCCTTACTCACACCCCCTTACTCACCAGACCTAAGGATCACAAAGAAAACCCTAAAGCCCAGATGGGATCTGTGAGCCACGGACTCAAAAGGAAAATTGTCAGCCAGGACTGATTGTAAGTGTGTGTGAGAATGTGGGGGGGGGGGGGGGAGTGGAATCACATGTGGACAGTGATTACTTTTCTAATGTAAAAGGAATAACATTTCTTCAAAGCAGTTGTTCCAGCACATTCCAAGTCTCCTGTCCTCGACTCAGATCATTGTCTGGAGGCCGTCTCGAGGAAATCCACTTTTTAAACCTTTTCACGCTGCTGTTCATTGACTCCAGCAAGTTAGAACAAGTGAAGTTGCCCTTATGAGGAGGAGGGAGAGCTGATGTCTGCACGTACGGGGGCCTTCCGCCTTCGCCGCAAACTCGTCAAACATGATTTTCCTCCTCCTGCTCTGAGGCTCGACCCGCCACCTTGAAGACGATCTGTCACGTGTGAGTCTGACAGAGCCACCGTGTCGTACAGAGAACCCAATAATCGTGCTCTAGGGCTCCACTCCCATAATGCACCTGGACTTGCCCCCCTCCATCAGCCTTCACGAGGTGCGCAATAGTTTCTTACACTCCCTTCCCTTCCTTTAAAGTGGGAGGACCAAGCCTGGCTGGACCGTAAGCATGACCGCTAGATTTACGGGGTCACGTTCGACTGCAGAAAGCTGGAATATTCCATGGTTATTAGCGGGTCACGTTCCGAATGGTGTGGAAATTACGGGCTCCGGCGTCGTCGTAAATCAGGAAGCTGCAAGAAAACGACACCCTTGTACACAGACAAGCACACACCCCAGCCCCCCCGACACACACACATTCTTTAAGGAGTTTCTAATTTATTATCTTAAGTGAAAGCTGACAGGATCCCGCTCCATGCTAAACATTGCTCGCAGTGAAAAATATATAAGAGGGCAACAGTGGCAGCTATAAATTATAACCTGTCTGGCCCTCAGCGTATATCAAACGGCGAGCCCTGAGTTTTCTGAGGCACCCCTGAGCCTGGGGAGGTCCTCCTGCAGTTACTCTCACCAGCCAGGGGTTAACCTGCAGCGGCCCAAGCCGTCACGCTAGCCAGTTATGCTAATGAGCCCTCCAGATGTTTGTTTAAAGCACCACGCTCACACTGATTAGTCTATAAGGATTGCTCGTGTTGGAAGGGGGAGTGTCGGCTTCCGGCATTTATAAGTGAGGACTCCTCGCCCATTTTCACTTTTTGGGTACTGGACTCTCTGTGCATGGGTGCTGCGTCCTGGCATACACCTTTGTTCCGCTCTGAAACGGGACGTCCAAACAGAACTCCCAAACAGGTCTCCCGAACGGAGTGCCTCAAATGAATGCCGAACGTGTTCTATTTGAATTCCGGATTCAGTTCCCAAGAAAGTTCACAAAGCAGGCGGATGACCTAATGAGGCCGAGAGGGGAGCTTTGAGGATGACGCAGAGTCCCATGTCTCCAGTGCCAAGCGCTCGCTCTGTGACGGATAGGACGACCAGGCCAGTGCTAATGATCATTTTGGGAAAGTAAATACGCTCACCCTAACAGCGATATTTCTTAATTAAAATGACTTCCTGTGGAATTCTCCACGGACAAAACATTATAAATCTTCCCACTCGCGGTGTTCCTGGGGGCAGAGCAGGATTAAATGTTTAGGTTTAGTAGAGGAAATCTCTCCCCCTCCCCAGGCAAATCTCAAGTGATAATTAGGATTCCCCATGTCCCTGGTCACATGACTCATCAATGCACACCCACGCCATGCATGTGTGAGAGCATGTGTGTCTTTACGCATGTGTCTCCGTGCTTGTATGTGATTGTATGTATGACCAATATGTCCATCTATTGAAATATCTGGCCAGCAACTTGAAAACATGTGAGTTCCCCCCTCCCCCACACACACACACACACAGATATCTGCTATTGGGGTGTCAGATGAGGACAGCGCAGTACGGGTGTGAGAGTGTGAGGGGGGGTTTAAGATTTTTAGCCAGACAGTCACAGATCTGGCATACGCACTCATTATGTCAAGGTCAGTGGGATGTCTGACACCCCCCCATGCTGCTGTCGTGGGAGGTGGGGCTCCACCCTCCTCCTCGGTAATCCCTGGCCATTGTGGGCCAGGGGTGTCTAGATCACAGCTGCTGCAGACGTCTGCGGAGTCTTTGTGAGTGTGTGTGCAGGGAGGTGGGGTTGTGAGACTCCCTCCCCTAAACACCTTCTCCCCCCTGGCACTCAGACAGCATTTGGTGCAGAGCGGGGTCCCGCCTCGGGGAAAGAGCCGGATTAGCCACGGCTTAAGGATCCATGGGCCTGACGTGCCGTAGCGGAGACGCACGCCCCACACCCCCCACACGGCCCATGTCTCGGTCTCCATGACCTCATCCTGCATCAGCTTGTGAGAACACACGGCATGATGGGAACACCCCCGGAGTCAGGCCCCGAGTATGCCATTTGGGGCGGCTTTCTGAATACCTGTGCGCGGCGCTCCCCGGGTCCCATCCACATCAGCTCGGGGTCGCCCTCGTCGTCTGCCTGTCACTGGTGAGTCTTCAGGCGAGCAGGGGAGCCCCAGGCAGAGGGTGAGGGGAAGCAAAACTAGCCTGGGCCTCTCTGTGAGGCACATAGGCCCCCCACTCTGAAGACGAGCGGAACCCAAATAGACCTGGACATCTGACAGAATGCGGTCAGGCATTTAATTAAGGGAGAGAAGAGCTGCAGTTTGGTGTCCAGTGGAAGCAGCTCCCCAAAAATGACGGAAGCCAGGGGCCTCCTTCTGCTCTCGACGGCATTGCCTTCCTGCTCCCTCCCTCTGTCACTCTGTCACTCTGGCAGATTCTACGTGGCCACCATGTAAGTAAACCACCAGGGGTGCAGATGACCCCACAACCACAAATTCAAATGTAAGAAATTCACTCTGTAATCAGCAAGGGGGTGGTGAGTACTGGGGGTTAGGGGGGACCCAATCTGAGTGATTATGAGGTAAATCGTCCAACTTAGGGTCAACAGCACAGTGGTCCTACTCAACCCGCCCCCCCCCCCTGCTGATTACATTCTCCTTTCTGACAGCATAAATATATCAAAGACAATATGTCATATGCTTCAACTTTTATTCAGTCACATACTTTCATAAACACTCAGTAACACAAGTGAGAATTTATAAATACCATCTTCATTAAATACCATCTTTATGTCCTTGCTGTTGGTTTAGTGTCATTATTATTACTATTACAATAACCTGGAATTTTTACAAGCCAAGAGAGAAGCAGTGGGTTCTGTTTGTTCAGCCATAACTGCGTTAGTAGCCCTCTGGGTGGCTGAGCTTTCTCTCCATAAGGGAGTGGGGGGGGCAGACCCAGAGAAGGTCGTGTTTCTCACAGTGTCCTGAAGATTAGTAGCCCCCACTGCCGGGACCCTGATTGCTGGCCCCAGATGCTGGGCGAGCTGGGTTAAGGCCCCCCGCGGCCTCGCTCCAGGTAGGGAGTTGACGATGTCAGGAGCCTCGCTGACACCCCCCTCCCCTACCTCCCCTACCCCCATCTGCCCCACGCTGCGCATTCCTGATACACGCTGGCGTGTTATGGGTCGGAATTTGCCAGGCCGTTCATTTGGGGCGATTGGAATGACATCGGTTACAGATGAGTGGGCCTAGCGCAAACTCTCGGGTCGCAGGGGCCAGGGAGAACAGACGGCGGTATCTGCCGCACGGAAAGGAGGGAGGGATGGAAGAAAAGAAAGAAAGGAGAAGGACAACAAGGATGGAGCCACAGGAGGATGATGGAGAGCTCTCACTGGTGCAGATACCTTGCTAGCAGGCTGGATGTGCCATTCCACTTGTGTTCCACTATATCCTGTCATGTCCACTTTCAGGAACTGGATCGCTCTCTTCCTCTGGCTCACTGGAGCATACAAGCAGAACCAGTGTGCAAATTAATAACATCAAATATTATAAAAATAACTGGCATGCATTATTATGAATCCGAGTTCACAGACACTGTTTTAAGCATCACTTAGGAAGGCTTCTCATTCTGGCTGCTTCTGCCCCTGCAGTTGGTGTCCAAAGCCCCTCCAGCCTATCACAGACAGTCAGGCCCACAGTCTCTGGGCCACAGGCAGAGCAGGAGCCCCTCCACCCGTCAGAAAAATGGCCAGATCTTCTCCCTTATGAAATCAGTCTCACGCTGTCAAAGAAATTACATCTCTGGATACCTCTCCAGCATTACAGGGTCTGTCCTCTCTGATGGACTGTGTCCTCTGGAGATCTGTAGACACAGAGCCTGTCTTCTCTGACTGACTGTGTCCTCTGGGGATCTGTGGACACAGAGTTTGTCCTCATTGACTGACTGTGTCCTCTGGAGATCTGTAGACACAGAGCCTGTCTTCTCTGACTGACTGTGTCCTCTGGGGATCTGTGGACA
>JAODUD010000040.1:20737350-20758838 GCA_026784285.1 Stomatorhinus walkeri | reverse complement strand
TAGATAGATAGATAGATAGATAGATAGATAGATAGATAGATAGATAGATAGATAGATAGATAGATAGATAGATAAAGCCATGCATAAATGTTTGCAGACGAATCGGGATGCGTATCCGAATTTTCACGCAAAAGAGTAATACTTCTAAAAAGTAATAAAATCCTCAGTTTGCAATAATATGAATATGATACATGATATCACTGTATTATTGTGCAAAATACAAATATTAAAAATGCATAACTTTAATGCCGGAAATCCGCAGTGACGCGCAATGTGTTTTCGCAGAGAATACAAATATGGAACAGTGATTGACAAGGTCCTATTCAAATTAAACATGCAGTGGAAAGCGTGCACGCTTTTTCGAGCTGAGCAGGGGAGGCGTGGATCTCCCGCTTTTGACATTCCCCCTCAGTAGTTCCTCTCCTCAAGGCAGAGTAACTTACTCACATGACATCACCAAGCCACTGAATGGGGGAAGTTCGCTTTTAAAGAAAGTAAAACTTTTTATGGATTTGCGCTGTCAAAATACGAGAGAAACTTCTTAAAGCTGGCGGTATATTTCAGAATACTTTTTTCAGTGGGAAAGAAGCCTCACATAAAATGTTGACATTTCATTTTAACCTTATGTATGGGAATGGTTCCTTCTGAAAACGGTGAGCTGCATTACATCGCCAGCGGCCCATCACCAGCGAAGTTTGTATCACAGTACAAAAGTTGCCACTCACCTTGGCTTTTTTCTTGGTTAAAGTATAATATTATTTAGTCTGGGAGTAGCACGCGAAGAAAGCAGGGGGACCGCTTTTCTCGACCCGATTTCTCGCATATGGACGACAGCAGTCCTCTTTCTCCAAAGGCAAATGCTTTCAGTATTGCCTCTCTGATTTCAGCGGCAGAACAAGCAGGAAACGCAACATTTGACAAACACGGCACTGGCCCGGACAAGCAAGATCAGCGTAACTGCTGCAGATCCTTAAAAATGCACTACAGTACTGTCACAAGGGAAATGGAAGGTATGAAATCGTATTGTTTGTTGTCTGTTTTCCACTTTCTTTAAAGAGTAACTTGGTCGCATGTTTTTTTCTCATGCAGCTATAAAACGCGACTGCTTCTGTACCTTACAAAGCCCCAGTCAGATGCATCAGCTAGTAGTGCGGTGTTAAAATGCCAAACTCCCCGGCTGTTTGCCCGCAAATTAATTCTTGTGCACTTAACCCGCTGCATATACAATATGGACAGCTTACTACCATCTGGATAGCTAAATTCACGTAGATATCTAGCCGCCGAAAGCTGTATGGTTCGGATTGGGAAAGGCAAAGCCAGAGTACTTAGAATAGACTATTCAGTCAGTTTGTTAGTAGTTTTGTGCATAAATATCCAAATGGCACATAAAAGTAAAATAAAATCAATAAAGTTAAAAGGCTTTTGGGAATTACGCATTGGGTTCGACGCGTCTTGTAAAAGCGTGTGGTCACCAAGGTATTGAATATCAAGTAATATACAAATGATTAAAACGAGGGTATATATGGGCGTGGGGATAGGGGGCTCACTGGGTCGTACTGTAGGTATTGCTCGCAAAATAGCTAGATATTACCGATAAACACTCGCGGGACCCACCGAATTAACGAATGGAGCTGCACTTGACAGAATAAGAGACTTGCGTCCAGTCAAAACCCACAGCATAGCCTATCTCGTTTGTTAGCGTACAATAGATGTTTGTTTACCTTGTAAAGGGGTACACACCGCGGTGCCAGCCAGCCTTCCTATTGTTAAGGGGGTCGACGTGGGCGATACCCTTATCCGACAGTAAATGGGTGCCGGATAGCCCATTAAAAGGGGCGCACTTCTCTGTCAATCAGCCTCGGCCCAAGGCGAGGAAAGGCACATTACCTGTAGTTCCTTATCTAAATAGAAATAAGAACCGGTTTTATCGTGAAGGGGAGGCCCTATGCGGAGATAAGAGAGAGGTCTGGATTGCTGAGTAGCATTCGGCGGCAGTGCAGCGAACAGGCCGAAAGCGATCCACAAATAAAGGGGGAATACGGTGTGCTTTTCACAGAAGAGTATGCATTAGTTTTACCAGAAAGAGAAAAGAAGGATTCTAATGCGAGGACATTAAATGACCTGAAACATTGTGCTATCTGGAAATTTCCGTGATAAAAACAAAGCTTTCCTTTTACGTAGGCTATTCCATTTTATAGACAGTTTGTAAGATCAGGTTTATACCACTCTGGATACAATTTTCAAGATTCATGGGAGGACTGATAGACAGCGAAACTGACCCATATTAAATACTGATTACTTTGTTCTGGAGCTTTGTTAATATTTTTGTTCATTTTAAAAACTGACTTGTTCTCTAGACTACTTTTATGTTGATTTTTTTGTTATCAAAAAGTTAACGCACCGCAAACCCGTTTTTGGAATGATTTCAGCAATATCCAGTCCGTGGCTGACGCAGCTGTCCCATTTTTGCGATGTTGCAGCCTTCACGACCAGCAGTTTGAGCAACCTCAACACACCCGGGAGCTATCATCTCTCCCCCTCCCCTGGGGATCCGTACAGCCAACATGAAACCCACTTCGAGCCCTGCACGGCGGCCCAACACAGCTACAACTATACGGGGTCGAACCCGGCCCAGGCCCAGCCGAACGATACTGGCACGCCAAACTGTTCCTCGTCGTCCTCAACTTCAACGCCTAGTAACAAGTCGCTGGTGAAGAAAAACCCGAAAGTTGCCAATATTAACGTCCAACTGGAGATGAAGGCTCTCTGGGATGAATTTAACCAACTTGGAACTGAGATGATCGTTACCAAGGCTGGCCGGTGAGTCCATGCATTTTGCATCTTTGAATGCTGCTGTGAGGAATAAACATTTTCTGTTGTCGGTTTAAATAACTGTTGTCAAACTAAAACGGATAAGTACGATCATATAGCTTTCGCTTTCACTCGTGGGCCTATGTGCATACTATATTTATGTATGCATATTTATATAGCCTATGATTATTGCGTATATGTAAAACTAATGTAAAAGATATTTTATGTCCCAGTAATATTTTTATATTCCATGAAAATATTGCGATGACAGTTTTACAGCTTTGTGAGCTATAAACTTATATTTTTACTATAATTTTTAGTGCAGCATGACGATATTTAAAGTATTGATTAATAACGCAATACGTAAGTGTCTTTGTTTATAAACACACGAGGAATCATGTAACTGCAGCGTGGAAAACGTTTGTTCATGTTCAAATGCGTTAAGTGAATAAGATTATCAAGACTCATAAACAATAACAGCTATTATCCAGCCACATTTTACGAACATTGGCTTTTTAATTTGCCCATGTGGAAATTGGAGACTGGATTCATTTCATGGGTTTTAGCGATGAATCCTGACATCGCTTAAACACCATGAGGAACTGGTTAAGTCTAAATGAATTTCACTCATAAAATACTCTCGAATCTGATTTAAAATGCACTTGAATCCGCGATGCATTGGGTTTTATTTCTATACGTTTATATAGTCATTTTTTTTCCCTATTGCCGCTTATTAATTTAGTGTTGTTAACTTTACGGTGCACAGTCAAAGTTAATTATATGGAGAGTAGGCCTATGTGAAATACAAAATATACATTTCTTTTTTTGAGCGGGGACTGTATAATCATATATATATATATATACACACACACACACAACGTTACCATAAGTTACAAAAGCGTAGCCTTTACGTTAGATATTACAAATGCACCGGTTATTTGTTGATTTTAATAGCTGTAAATTCTCCATGCAATAAAACGTTTTTCTTTTGTCACATTTGGAAACAGAAGGTGTACTACCCTAACTAGGCAAGAGTAAGCACGAGTGTTTGACTTATAATTTACCAAATTCAGTCGCTTTATTTCAGTTTAGTGATCACATGCCTACGTGCATATATCTATAATTAAAGTAAAAGATCATTACAAATAACCGTTAAGAAAATATTTACGGGTGTATTGCAGGACTGCAAGCTCCCTTCTGAGTCATAATGATAACGTTTGTTAAAAACAGAAATTCGTACGGATCTTAAGATAAATAGAAACGTAAATAGAAACGGTACTGTATCCATCTACCGTTTCTACACTATGCTGATCCTGATTGCCCCACACATTTTCCAGGGCCCATCTCGGCTCCGCGTCAGATTGTCGAAAATAACGAACGAAAATGCTTTTAAAAGAACGTCAGGATGTGCCAGTGGGGTTGAGCGCGCGATTGTTAAGGGAAAAACCTACAAGTGATGCTCTCTTGTGCTTTCAGTTCGCGGACTCTTCTGGTCAAATTGCGGACAGCCTCTGGTTACAGGAACAGTTATTTTTGTTATAAAATTATTTAAATCCCATACAACTTTAAGTTACATTTTGGAAAATCATCGTGAACAAATTTTTACGTCATTATATAAACTGTAAATAATTAATGAACGCCCCTAAAGACCATAATTAAATTTTAATAACTGCGTGCTTTCTTTTTAGTCAACTAAAAAGAAACCGAAATAACCGTATGTTTAACGACTGTGTAGTGAAGGGCTCGCTTTAAGATTGTTAAGATTGTTTTACTTAAATTCGTAAAAGTCCTCCAAAATATATTGACTATAGCAGGCCTATGTACCGCTATTGGATATAACATAGATAATATGTGTTGAGTATCAGAAACGTATTTTTTTCGTTTATGACAAAACACGTGTATTAACATAAGTGCATGTTGTATTAATGTGACAAACCTGAGAAACAGCGACAACCGAAATGAGTCACACCCCCCTCCCCAGTAATCCACACATCAGACATGTTTACGGTTATTTAGTGACTAAAATGATCGCATTGATTTACAGTGTGCACATTTAAAAATATTTTACTTGTGTTCGCTTTTAAAAGTTTTTTCATCCGAATTAGAGGCTTTCTGACCGGGTAGCCCACCCAAGTGTCTCGATTGAGTCATCGATGATTTTATTTTATATTTTCAAAAAACAGTGTCTTGTATTAATACTCAATACGAATTAATGTGAATTGAAGGCCTACATTTGCAATTAAATGACATAAGCGGTCCATTGATTTATTGCCCTCTGCTTTTTATTAACACTGCTGCCAAAAGGTGAACTTAGGCGGTGGACATATCATACCAAGGACACAGAAAACATGGAGTGGAAGAAATGGCACTTCAGATGGTACTTCAGCCTCACGTAACCTCGGCGTCTCTTCAGAATAGGAAGGCGACGTTAATTGAGCAGTTATTTTAAGGTGCCCTTAGGTGATACTGCGCAATGATCTCACGCCAGGTTTAATAAAAGGGAGGTGCGCAATTTGCCAATCAGTGTTCGGTGTCTTCTAATGTTATTAAATAAAGGGCTTGCATGTAAAGGACATGCTGAGTGTCAGTCGACGGTCAGGCTGCATAAGGGCAGGAATATTTTAGCAAAGTTAGTTAAGCATCAGACCAGCCAGGCCAAACACGTGAGATCCCGTCCGAACTGTCGGACCGCAGGGCTTGGTCTGGACACCGGCAGATTAACCGTTTCACAACTTTTATTCGGGAGACGATAAAACTGTTTGATTTTAACTGTACAGTATGGTTGAATGTGTTTAAAATACAAATGCACCATTTGCAGTGTAAAGTGGAGAGGAGGTCTGCTAATCGCTTTTAAGAATGAACTAATACGGCGGTCGGTCCTTGATTTAAGAGCTAATAGACCTAATATCATCTTAATATAAAATGCTACTTATTTTTGGTGCTAACCTTGAAGTCTTATAATTAAAGCGAGGAAGGTATCATTTTATGTCCAAGTCAAACTATAGAACAACCTTATACTTTAATTTCATTTTGGAGAAAAGAAAAAAATGAGCCTACGGTTATTATATCCTATAAGGAATATTGAGTTCGGTGTTGTTTTATCGTCTTTAACTTACATTATTTTTAGGAAGTCAATTTTCAAGTGTTTTGACCATGCACTTAAATATAAAACAGCCAAATTACTAAACAGCTGTATATATTTTTAATACAAAAATCTGTTTTTTTTTCTTGGTTGTGTAGTTGGAACAGGAAATATACTTTTATTTTAAAAGGCCGACAGAGTAAATAAATAAGTAAAACACCATCTGTTTTCTTTTTCAGGAGAATGTTTCCTACGTTTCAAGTAAAAATCTTCGGAATGGATCCCATGGCAGAGTACATGCTGTTAATGGATTTCCTACCGGTGGATGATAAACGATATCGGTGCGTCAAACTTTAAAGTGACTGAAACGGCCCCTCTTTAGACAATAAACAAACCGGGCTTTCATCAGCTCTAACATTTAGCAATTTATGTTTATTTAATTTTTTTTGTATTTGCGAGTCTGGATTGTCCAATCGTGACTCCACTAACTACATATAAAACACCATTGTAAGGCTTCGCGTTGAAAGCATGTCGTGATTTAACAGCGGGGTGAGCTGGACTGTTGTGTTTCCTTGTCCATCGGCGACCTTCTTGACGATCTGTTTCTCGTGCTCCGTTTTAAAGGTATGCCTTTCACAGCTCGTCCTGGCTGGTGGCCGGCAAAGCTGACCCGGCCACACCTGGGAGAGTTCACTACCACCCAGACTCTCCTGCCAAGGGCGCACAGTGGATGAAACAGATAGTCTCATTTGATAAATTAAAACTCACGAACAACTTACTGGACGATAATGGTCATGTAAGTATTAACCAACAAAAATCTGCATATTAATTAAGGATGGGTTCTAAATCAAATTTCCTTAAACGGGAGGATGTCCAAGATTTTAACCCAGGGTCAATTTCCAGACTTTATATGGGCATATATATTATAACGTACATGATTATAACATGGAAGTGTTCAGGTAGCTCACGTTCTACCTTTACTACACAGAAAGTCCAAAAATCTTGTTTACAACCAATGTTAATGCTAGTAATAGGCTACTGTATCAGAATATCCTAATATACTGACGCTAATTGATAACTGCTATAAAAGCTCAACAATTATGTTCTGTTTGAACGCTTCATTTGGTTCAACTGCCAAAATGGATTCGCCTGTATAGCAAGTAAAAGTTGTTCAAAAGTCTTTACAAGGGTCGTTTAATGGTTCAATTGCAAGACAAAGAAGCTATTTTTAAATTATTTGAGAAAATATCCTGTAGGGTGATGCATTAGTACAATGATCTGAACAGAGCATCTTCTTCTGCTGCAGATTATTTTAAACTCCATGCACAGATACCAGCCAAGGTTCCATGTCGTCTATGTGGATCCGAGGAAAGACTCTGAGAAGTACGCTGAAGAGAATTACAAAACGTTTGTCTTCGAAGAGACACGGTTCACAGCCGTAACAGCCTACCAAAACCACAGGGTAGGTATTGTGCGGAATGTTTTGTGTTACGGTGTTGAAGTTTCCATACACGTGCGACATGAATTATTGTGAACCGGATTCACATATGAATAATAATGGGATGAAATGCTGATCATTATTTGGAACTAAATATAACGGCATTTAAGTTTTTTTGTGTGACAATAAACAGTTGTTCAGTACAATTTGTGTGATAGGGGCACATACACGCACACTCGTATGTGAAGGGGACGTTTAACAGCTATGTGACGACCACAGAAAAGTGGCGCCCCAGTAATCACATAAAGGTGATAGATTAAAAGTATGATTTTTTGCATTTATTTCTTTGAAATGAATTGTTTATTTTATTATTATTATTATTATTATTATTATTAGCTAATTCTCTTACTCTGCGTGCGAAATTAGATCGGTCTATACCGAACCTGCAATTGCTAATTCGCGATTGGAGCAATTCATTAATAATCAATACCAAAAATATGTCTAATAAATATCAGAAATGCATCCATAAATAATTTAGCTTTGTTGAAGTTACGTAAATCTAGAAACGAAATGAAGGAAAATCTTGAAACCATTACGCCTAATTACACGTACGTGGCATCGATATGCGAACAGGCCTACCTAAAGACACATGAACTATTTGACATTTATCGCTGTAATGTTATGCTGGTCTACAAACTACGAGGAGTATTTAGCCTTATTTAAATGTTCTAAGATTTATTGCAGAATTTGATTTTTATGCATTTTTAAAATCCAATTATGTGTAAAGTAAACCCGGTTTAATTCCATCCTTATGTTCGTAAGAATTAATTAATGAATTTAACAAAAATGAAATGACGCTCTCCGTGAATCGATAAGCCACTTAGTGTCACACACAGATGTTTTGCTTCTGCGTTGGTCTCTGTCTTTCCTGCTCTGTGTCCTATCAGTTTGACCCTTCCGTCTCCAACTTTCACCAAGGGGGTTTAAGTTTGTTTTTCAACTCATTCCGGAAATTCACCAGCACATAACTGTATCCGCGGAAGTGCTTAACAACTGGTCCGATGCATTACTTAGACTGATAATAATATAAACGATTAAGGTGCATAAAGGTGAACGAGTTTGGCGGGCCTCCGTCGAAAGCAGTCTTCTGTCTGTCTGTTCTTAGGTTTAGTGTATTTAGGTCATTTCTGCGCCCTCCCGTGCACAAAAAACGCACTATTCGGGTAAGCGAAATGGGGGTTTCACGGCATATTTGTTGCTTTTATTTGTTTGTTTTAGCAGACTGTGTTTTGCCGCTTAGATTACACTGGGATCTCTTGTTTTCAGATCACGCAGCTAAAAATCGCCAGCAATCCTTTCGCAAAGGGATTTCGAGACTGCGATCCGGAAGACTGGTGAATATAGCTTTTCCCCCCTCACAAGCTTAAAATCTTAGTTAATTATTCTTTTGTGGTGACTTGTTTGTTTGACGTCTGCTGAAGCGCTGTTTCTTTTTAAATGGTTTATCTGATTCTTAGAGTAGTTTTCTGGACTTTCTTTGGTCGTCTTTAATTTAAAGGTCTCCATCCAGTGAAATACTTATGATAATATACAGCTAATTAACAGGTACCTCTCAGGGAAAGATGACACACAGGGTTTGATGTGTGGTATGGTACTGAGTTCTGTCCAAGGAGGTGAAATGACAAACCCTAATAAATCTTCAGAGAAATGTGTCACCGTTATCTTTGCCAAGTAACCAACAGCCTGTTTAACGTGGCAAACAGTACAGAGTCCCTTAGGCAGAGCAAACGATTTTATATGCATAAAAAATGCACCCAAATGTGCGTTTGCTCGAACACTGTGGAAACTTTGAGTCTCTCTTGATGGCTTCCCTTGGGCTCCTTCTCTCCAGGCCCAGAAATCACAGGCCAGGTTCCTTGCCAATAATGAGTGCCTTCGCCAGGACGAGGAACCCGATGGCATCGCCGCCGCAACAGAATGGCACAGAGAAAGGTCTGCCCCTCTTCCTCGTATCTGCTGCATCGCGAAGGCCAACTCCGCCTTCCGACATTTTGTCCTTCTCATTGTCTGTGCCTCACATCATGAAAAAACACTACTCTGCTTAAAGGAATGTCATGACTAACATGCCTTTGTTTTAGCCAATACTTCTCAGCCAGATTCAGTAATGTGGCCCTTGAATTTTCATAACTGTTTTCTATAGACTTGGAGATGTGTAGAATCAGTTCTACCTGAAAAAGAGGCACAAATTCATGCTGTGTTGGAATTTTACGTCATGCTGAGCTACTAGTGACCTGAGCTTACCTTCCACACTGAGCGGATAATGACCTGTATTATTACAGACACGATCTACTGAATTGTAATGGGTGTTGTGCGTTTTTTTTTTTGCGGCTCAGAAGACAGCAGGAGGGACTATGACCGGGACCCCAGCGGAACCCCTATCCACGCTGATCCAGCCCACCAGATCATGTCTCGAGTGCTCAGCCCTGCGCTGCCCCTGCCGGGCGGGCTGCATGCCGTCCCACTCAGCGCCAGCCGCCCGAGCCCCCCACACGAGCTGCGGCTGGATGGCCACGCCCAGCCGCCCGACACGCTGCACCACCACCCCTACAAGTACCCGGCCACCTATGAACACTACCTGGGAGCCAAGACCCGGCCATCCCCGTATCCGCTGCCCAGCATCAGAGGGCACGGCTACCAGCACATGAACCCCACTGCTTCCAACATGTACTCAGCTACCAGCGGCCCGGCAAACTATGACTACGGGCCCAGATAATGCATGGCTTCGGCTCTCGGCCTGTTGGTGCGTACTGACTCAAGCATGCATGGCACGCCGAAGATAGCCAAAAGTGGGCGTTGCTCTGCATGTCTGGTTAATGCAAAAATCAATTGTGGAGGAGCAAGATCAGGACTAAGGAGCTCCTCTGAGGCCTCACCGAAGCACCGCCGGCCAGTGCAGCCTCTCTGCCCGTCCATCTCATGTGGCTCTCACTCCCTAAGAGCATGAAGGATGGTCTTATCGATGTGTGAAATGCCTCACCACAGACTGGATTTTGACCTCTGGTTGGATGCACTTTTTTGTTTTCGCTTGGAGAAACAAAGCCATACGTTGTATAATCTTGAACCCGAGAAGCTTCTTAGGTAGGCGAGATATCTGCATGCTCAGCTCACCGAGGGAAGATGCAGGTGCCTCCACCCATGATCATGCAATGGCCTGGGCAGCTCTGCTAGGAGCCTGTGGACCTGGAAAGCTCCAACAGGTACCTGAAACAATGGAACGTTCTGGAGAGCTCTCATAGATACCTGCAGTGTGGAAAATCCCGGAGAGCTCTCATAAATACCTGCAGTATGGAACGTCCGGGAGAGCTCTCATAAATACCTGCAGTATGGAACGTCCGGGAGAGCTCTCATAGATACCTGCAGTATGGAACGTCCGGGAGAGCTCTCATAAATACCTGCAGCATGGAACATTCTGGGAAGTTCTGATAGATACCTGCACCATGGCACTGACTCAAAGTGATTCTTAGAAGTTTGGTAAATAAAGGAGAGATCCCATGCTTGTGCTGTAATTGTAAAATGAATATTAAATTCTTTCCTTTAAATTTTCCCATTCGATGCGTTCATTTGGTACCTTTTTCACTCAGACATATGATGATGAAAACGTCTCATATTATCCACACTGTCACATCCGCACAGATTGCTAGGCATAATCATCGTGTCATATGTAGCGGGAATCAGTCACCTCTAGGGGTAATTAAATGCATAAACGAAATCACATCACCCTAAGAATTCAGGCGCGCGCGTGTGTATGTGTGTGTGTGTGTGAGAGAGAGAGAGAGAGAGAGAAATGCACCATTTTTAATTTTCAGCAGTACCACTTAAACGATGTCGAACGACCGCAATAAATGTGGCAATGACTTCTGATTTTATCTAACAAAATGCTAATAATTATTGTACGTAAATACATCACATTACTATTATGTTTTCGAGTCACCCAGTTTTAAAGTCCTTTGAATTCAGGAAACCAGGGTGTGGTGATATTTACGGAGTATCCATTTCTTTTAAGTGAATATTTTGAGTCAGTTCAGGACCAGATGACCTTATACCATGTAACGGGTAATAAGTAACATGACTTACTGTGTACACAAACACAAGACTGCAAGCTTAGCGCTGCCGATCTGTCGAACAAACAGACATTTTAATGCTCTGAAACTAGTGTCGGGCAAATACAATATAGTCATTCGTGATTAACACTGATGTGATTGCTGTCGCATTAGGTTGCATATGTCAACATTTTGTACAGTATTAAGTTTTGAACATGAATGAAACAATAGTTAGCTATATAAGTAAAATTTCTGTATTTATTGATCACTTGCTGTTTACAGTTATGAATAGATTTGGCTGAATATAAATTTATAATTATTTTGACAGCGCGTTGTTATTCGTATAGATTAATACTTGGTTCTGTGTAACCGTTCATCATATATATTATACAGTAAGAACAATTTACATCGCGTTAAAATAATAAACACGTGGGTCTACCGTTTGCTATATCCTTACTGGCATTTTGAAAACGACAGCTGTCTGATAAAAACAATACGCAATATTGCCCAAAACTACATTTTTTTTATAAATGCAGAAAAAGCTGCGAAGTCATAAATTATATTTAGAAGCAGGATTCAGGTGTCAAATGCTGGAAGCCAGAAGTACCGTTTACGTACCGGCGCTCTGAACAAAGGACAGGTCGCGGTCTTATTATTTTCCAAAGGATATTATCCCTGTAAGTTGACCAGTCATAAAAATTAGGAAATGCATGATGATTTATTTTAATGTTTTTATTTAACTTTTCCCCCGAGGGAAATGCTGACTGGGGGTTGAGTGGAAGAGAGCGGGACGGACACGCACAGCCTGACCCCTAACAGCTAATGGCTTTCTGATGGGTTAAAGGTTAAACAACGTTTCCAGCAGATAAGGTGACATCGACTGATCCTATAATTTCTATTCAGGGGGCAAATACTTACAGCTAAATTGTAGGGTTCGTGAATATGTATCGGTAACCGTTTTGCTTCTAATGAACAGCTCATTTAAGTAAAAAAAAAAAAAGACTGAATGCAGTTTTGTGGATTAATACGTAATGTTGGCAGTCACTAAACATAACACATCGGAATCATAGATTACCGTTATTTTGAAAGTATGTAATCTAAAAACGCGCTAATTTTAATCACTAATTAATTTCGATAAATATACAAAAATAATGCAGTAAAAACTATTAGGACTAAAAAGAAAAACAGATCGACAAACGATTCATATAGCTTCATTTTCTAAGCAATATTAAGCACGACTTTATACGTACTTAAATTTACACTGGCGGAAATTTTAGTGTCAAGTTGAAAAAAATTCACGTTTGTAGGAAAGAAATGATGACCATCATAAAAGTAAACATTTAAAAAAAAATTCTTGATTTATCTAACATCATATTTCTCAAGCATAATGTTGGATACTATAACCTAAATTTTACCAATATATTTGTTTAATGGTTGATGAAAGTTGCCTTTTCATACTTCTCTTCTAACATCGCTAAACAAACTTCAGGCATCGTGCCAGATGTTTATATAGCATAAATTGTACGAATTCGCGAAACAATAAAAAAAAAAGCTCTCGGCAGAAATCTTTCCGCTGGAAGGACAGCACACGTTTCCTAAGTCTGGCTGTCTAGGTTCCTGTGTGGCTCATGGTGAATTGAGGGTCCCTTTGCGTGAGCCGACAGCCGCCGGGAAGGACTGAGTATCCGTCCGTCAGGAAGACTCGGACGCGGGGAGCCGGGGCTCTTCCGTTCGGCCGGTCCAGCTGTGTTTATCTCTGATGTGAGGCCAGCAGGTGAGGACGGGGTCCACGGCCGTCACTGTATGGGCAGGCGATGATGGCCTCAGAGGGATCATCTATGCGTGAGAAGTGATTTCCAGGTTCAGATCTTTTAAATGTGACGATGGTTCCCTCGGTCCCAGGCGACACTGCAGGTGACAGCTAGATCCGTCTACCAACCAACCTACGTTATTAAAATTAAATTTTAATATTTATAACAGCCTACAAGAACGTTTTTATATGAATAATGGTTTGTGCTTAGTTGTTTCCAGACCGTACTTTATACCGATTAAAGTATCGAAAACAATCAGCCAATAAGATGCAGAATTATTACCAAAAAAGCTGACTAAATGTAAGACCTAAGACCATTGAAATGTATTGACTCGGTGCAAAAGATAAAATTATGCTTGTAGTACCTAAGATGAAAAAATGAACCATTACATAAAAACAAGCCAAATTATGTAACAAATTTTACATCGAGTCACACAAGTGTGGGAGACGCGAGTCTTTTACAGAGAAAAATGAGAAACCTGTTTGGGGAAGTCAGGCGTGATTAGGGGAGCCTTGACAAATTTTAATCATAAAAATTTCTGTTCCCATTTTCGGGTTATCGTATTAATTTTTCTATGATTAGAATTTTATGTTATTCCTTCCATAAATCTAAACCAGAAACCTTCATCATTCGAACTTGCCGGTTCATGTTTTGATAAGCAGTGAATGTATATTTTGTACACGCTCAAGATTTCTGGTGAGAGGATACATCTCGGGGTAATTTACTGTTTACTGGCGCTCAACGAATTCCATCTCCTTTAGGTACATTTACGCCGTCCCCAAAATGACGCTCTGCCAAAATTTTAGCAGAGACATGCGGGGGTAGGGTGGGGGCAATGAAGCTGACATAATGATCCCCCAGTCATCACTTGGCACTCAGCAACATCTGGAGCAGCTGTTGTGACAGGCCTATCAGAAAGCGCTCCGTTCGCTTTGCCTCCGCGCACATTTCTTACATCGTCCGTCTCGGGTCTGACATGTCTGTGGGCTGCCGCTGAGAACAAGTGAGTCAGATCCAGCTGGACAATTAACGCCAAAACACACGCGGGGGGGGGGGGAACCATTCAAACCGCACCGCATACCTGTCCGACCTCAAGCATTCTGTGCAAATGCTAGGCATTGTGATGTAAACTGACAGTCCGTTGTTAATGCTAAATTAAAATCCAGTGTTATTGACTGAAGCATACAGGTTTAATAATACTCAGGCATGACCTGGTCAATCACAGCTCCTGTATAATGACATATATACACAGCATACACAATGCCTGGCAATAGCGTGTCCAGTAAGTTCCATGGATGAAAGCTCTTGACCTCGAGCCTCTGCTGGACGCTCTACCCCGCATTATTACCACCCCCTCCCGAGTCTCTCCATTTTATGGACTTCCTAAAGGATCCATTATCAAGTGATTTATGAGGAGACCTCCTGAGCCCCGCGCACATCTGCTGTGCTCCGTGCGCGTCTGGCCGCTCGGAGAATGGACGGAAGCTGCCCTGAGCGGCCCTTTGTTACGGCTTCAAAGTGCACGGGGAGGGGGGAGCCCGTCGCAGACTCCTGAGGTCGCCGCAGAGATCACGGATGAGGAAAGGGAGGCCAGGACTCCCACAGGTTGTAAGATCGCCTCGATCTGTCCCCGGTGTCTGTGAAGGGGGCCTCGCATCGCCCTCCAGCCTTTAAAGGTCCTACTCTGTCCCACAGGACCGGGGCTTTACTGTCTGCGTGCCGTTTGAAGTCTAGTCCGCATCCCTCCGGTAAGGGCTTCGACCCCATCGTGGTACATCAGAATGCTTCCATTTGCTTCTGAAGTGCGCGAACCTGGCCAAACACCAGATTACCAGAAGTGCCACCTCACCACCCACGCACACGGAGGGACGGACTCGTAGGTTGTACCTTCAGTTGCATGTGACCTGTTCCACCAGCATCCCTCAGGCTAAGGCTGGCTGCCTTCCAGCTAGAAACCTGTAAAACCATCCATTGGGTTTTGATTGCACCCATGGCTGAATTAATCACATGATGTGGGCCCAGCGTGTTATATGGGGCACGCTAACCCAGGCCACCGTTTTCCCACCTGCCTTACACCAGCTTCTGTCACTAAAAACATATTTTTACTGCTTAAAGGAGCATTTGTTGTTTTAATGAATGATCACTCCATTTCCCTTGAAAAGATAAACTGACTTTAAATCATCATTCATGTGAATCAAAGCCCCATATTAATTCACATGGGTTTGTTTGAGTTGCACAGTGAATTAAATAAAGGAAGTGCATTTCATTAAGACAGTCCTGCCCGGACACATAGCAGCTGTCTAAAAAGCTTTACCGTTAGCGCAGCTGAAAAATCAAGGGAAGCCCTTCAAACCAACATGTGTGTTAGACGCAATTTAAATCAACCCCCCAGTTAGACACGGTCAGTGCGTGCTGCAGATTGACCTGGTCAGGACACGTCATACCTATTAACCATCGAGCTCATGTAGGGTCATCACATCTGCGCATGTTGGCCTGCTGGATGTGTGTTCAATCCCCTGTGGAGTCACATGGCGTAGGGCAATGTTTGGCTTCATCAGGCTGGGCTCACCTGCATCACTATCAGGTCACATTCCTCCAGGCTGGGGGGGGGTGGGGGAGTAGCTCCTGAGAAAAACTCATCTATTAGAACCTCCAGCTTCCTGCTCTGAGAGAGGCAATCAAACGTGAGGACAGGGGAGCACATGGGCCCACCAAACCCAGGTTACCTGAGCAATCCTGGCTCATGCCATACATTGTGCCGCAATGGCGCACGGCCGAAACCACATTTCAAGTTGGAGCGAAATGCGAAAAATGATCCAGCTCTCATGTTAGTTATCCTGTGGTCCAGTAGGTTTGTGGATGTCTCCTTTCCCAAACTTAAGGAATGCTTTCCAAACAAGCACAACACATGGATGGACGGAAAACAGATGTTAAATATCCCACCACACTCGTGTGAGTGCATGCAATCGGGAAAGAGAGACCTACCAATCAAAAAACAGGACGCTGACACCAGGCAACCACTTAACGACAGCGTGAAATACACGTTAGCCCTACAACAGCAAACTCACTCACACGATGTGTTTGCTTTGTTCCATTATATGAAACCCACAAGGAGACTTGACTCAGAATGCAAATTCCACCACCTCTCGGGGGTTAGGGTGGGGTGGGGGTGGGCGCATGGTTTCAAATCAATCTCTGGTGTCTCAGTGTGTTATTAGTTGAAGCTGATTAATGTGGTTTGGGTCCAGAAGGTCAACAGAGGGCAATGGCAAACTCTGAAGTAGTAAATATATGTATAAACTGAGAAATATCTAATTATATACACACAGTTAAATACTGTGTGAATGAGACAATTGTTCAAGGCTGTCAAAAAATGCTTAAAATTCAAGTATACTGGAGAAGCGAACAGGATCCCACTGTGACATGTGACAACTTTAAAGGCAAGACCGAAATTCCTCCAGCGCTGTATCTAGCGTGAAGAACTGCGAGCGGCGCCTGAAACCTAACGGACACCTGCGCTGTACGTTTGATTTGCGGAAAGACCTCGGGCTCCGACGTGTTCCATCTTGGCCCGGCGCGATCCGGAGCGACCTCATCAACCCACAAATTTGAAGGGAGGAGCCCAGTGCAATTGTAGACAAGGACATGGCGTGTTAAACCTCACCGTCCACCTGCGGCGTAGGGCTTAGCGAGAAGAGCGACAAAACACAAAAAATGTATACTTTGAGGTAAAAAGCCTTACTGAGTTCCTAATAAACCTTGAGGGTGTCAAATGACTGAAGACAGCTTTTTTACTACCGGCACAGGTAGGTGTCTCTGCTGGAGGCTGTAGAGAAGGTAGTGTGGTCATGAAGAGGGACCTCTTAACGTCTCTCCTCATCCTTCGTTGTACACAGACCAAATGCTGATCCTCTGGTCCTTGGATCCAGCCGCCATGAGCCTCAGGCGAGGGTCCGCATGCTCGGAGAAAGCCACAGAGTGCACAGAGTCCGTGTGGTACTGGAGCACCGCTAGGGGCTTCAACTTCTTCCATCCAAAAAGGCGGATGCGGTGGTCCCAGCCGGCAGACGCTAACAGCTTGCGGTCGACCCGTAGGCTCAGCTGGGAGATGCCTGGGTTGACCAACTCCACGGAGACAGCCATCTGAGGGAAGCAGAAGGTGCCTTAAACCCACACAGGTTACTCTACAGCTATGAGTAGCGTTTCCCAGCCCGGTCTGTTAGTCAAACCTTTTATCCCTAGGCTTAATCTACTCATGATTCCTCTTGTCTGAGTGCAGTGGTTCCTAAACCTGGTCTATTTTAAGTTTATCCAAGCACGAATGAACTGTGTTCACCTAGCTCTGATTAATCTCATGTAGGCTTTTCTGAAAGTGCTGAGACGGTTATCACTCTACAGAAAGTGCTTTAGACTAGAGTTGAGAGCCGTCATATGTGTTCAGATAAACTTAAAGTGGACGAGGAGTAGGTACCGCTAAATCAACAGTAAACCCAAAAAGCCATTTTATAAGGTATGGCACAACCTCAGAGAACGTTGTCACCAGAAGGTCTCAGGGTCATGTCTGGCTTCAGCACTAGTTCTGCTGTCCAACTCACAAGTGCTAAGCTGCTCAGAATTCGGTGCTTGTGCAGGTCTTACAGACTTATGCGGTAACTTTACTCTGCAGTGATAACAGGAAGAGGGAAGCTCGTCATACAGTCACACCAAAAAACATTACGATCAATAAGCGCATCTGCTTATCTAACCGTTCAGGTCCGTCAAAACCCACCTTATTAGAAACATGGAGTCACGCCTTTCAGTCACCTTGAACCAGTCAGCTGACCTGATGATGGAGACTCAAATGGAAGGCGATATAAATGTTTAACCTGGCAGGAGAAGCTCAGGTCCTCAATCATCAGCCCAAAAACATTCGGCTATGAGGTCTGTTATTAACTTTTTTAGGCTGCTGTTTGGTTTGGAGTGCTGATCCTTTGTTGCTATGTGAGGGCCGTTTGGCTCAAATCTTTATTTGCAGAACCGTGTTACTTTAAGCAGTCCAGATGAACAGCTCAAAGCACTGAAAGACGTGGTCAACAGGAGAAGAGGCTGATTCACATGCACTGGGAATGATTCTGTGAGGCGCCTGTGATTTCCAGAATGCCAGAAAAGTGAATGAATCTTCCTGACAGCCTGATTCCCTAATAAGTTGAAACTGACACTTAAGGGACACGACAAGCGTGGGGTATGAATTCTGATATCCTGTGTTCATCTGTGAATTCAGCTAAAACCACCAGCCTGAATGTCCATGAAACTTAATTCCAGAATCAGAAAGATCTGCAAGGAAGATTGATGCTTTACTCCTGCCAATGAGTGGAAAAGAAATTGAACCCTGTGCATGGAAGACACAACTTAACAAGAGCAGGCCATGGGAATGGGAACAAAACGCAAAGGTCATCCAATAACACAGAGAGCCCAGCATTCCTGATGACTCCACTGCCATCAGCACTATTGCTGGGATAAACCGGATCAAGATGCCAGGAGTCCCCAGGTTAGTCGCATTTAGTAAAAAGTGAAGATGACTACCTGCAGCTATGTTTAGAACAGTACTACCCCCACACGTCCTTAACAAAGCAATAACTGAGCTGACATACATTTATTTTCCTTATTCTGTCTTGTTCCTGTTGTCTAGGGGCCAATCCTACACATCAAGGGGAGTGACCACACCCCCATGAAACATCGCCCCCTGCTGACCCCGAAACCTTTTCTCTCGGCGAGGATGACAGTGACAAGAGACGCTCATAAACCCTTTAAATGCTAAGCCAAACACGGCAGGCCGGTCTGCTCCGGTGGGTGCTCCTTCACGTTTAACAAGGTCAGCACAGAGGTAACCTCAGCCAGTGTGTAAAATATCCACATAATAATGCCTATTCATACCTAGACGGGGACACGGGACCAGCTCCCCCTCACTCATAATACCCTATTCAAAAGGAGGATTGCTCTGCACATTAGGGTTTTTTTTTTGGGTCTGAATGTTCTCTGTCGACTCGTCTGATTGTAGCAGTCAAACATTGGTGATCACTCCAGCTCACGAACATCGAAGCCGTGTACACAGGTTTCGGGTACGACTTGGGAAATCCCTGCAGAAGTTCTGGGGATGGTGGGAGTAAAAGAGTGTGGGCAGCACTCACAGGTGCCTCAGATCCCCAGAGTTGGGCATTTCAATCTCGCCTCTGTTCTGTATTGTGGAGTTTGCACATTCTTCTCATATTACAAGGGTTTCCATTTACTCCTGCTGTCCAAAGACACACAGGTGGACTAACTGGCACCTCTAAATTGCCCATAGTACAGGACTGTGTGTGTGTGCCCTGCAATGAACTGGCATCCTATCCTGGGCGTTACCCCAGCCTAGCGCCCTCTGCTGATTTGAATAGATTCCAGGTGACCATGATGAGGATAAGCAATTGGAAGATGGATCTATAGACAATAATAACCTCTTTAGACGTCGGTCCCAATCTCTTTCGATGGGAAAGCTAATGTGATGCTAACCTGAAGCTAACCTCTTCAGAAGGCAAAGCCAATGCGATGCTAACCACTTAGCATAACTATAAGGAGCCTATTTGCTACCCTGTACTGTGCAGAAGGCATAGTGCAGATATAGCAAAGCTCTATACATTTTTCTCTAGGTGAGCAGGAATGCCTGCGACCTGTGGAAGCTGTCTTCATCTTAAACAGGGCTCTGAGGGAGCTACGCCTGATTTGCTCTGCTAATCTAGTCTCTATTCTCTCTCTCTCTCTCTCTATTCTCTCTCTCTCTCTCTGCCTCTTTCAGGAGAATACAGAGCAGAGGAACCTGTCTGTCAGCGCAGCAGGCTCCTGCAAGGAGGGACAGAGGGCACACACACGCACACACACACACAAACACACAGTAAAGCCCAAGCAGGCAAACTCACACGCAACAGCAATGCGCTGGCTAGCACACATGCGGCAGATCAGCGCATTGCTCAGCGTGCTGCGCTTATCTCCGGCCGACGGCGAGTCGCTGATAGGTGTATTTCCCAGCCGCTCAGCATCGCGCGAGCCTGAGGCCCGTCTCCCACTGCGTTCTGTCAAACGAAGTTTCCCTCCACCATAAATTGCCAGTACTTGGCCCCCCGCTGTCCTGGGCAGTCCGGGGTCGAGAGGAACCGTGGGGGGGGGGGGGATTCAAGCAACCGACAGGTCGAGACCTGCGCCGCTCTCCCTCCTGGCCCGGCCTCCCACTGCGAACTACTGTTCCTCCTGCCGCAGATGTGTTTTTTGTTTGGTTAACGGCTGCTAAGGTCCTGATATTTTTACCGCCTCTCGCGGGTCGTTCATCAGCACCGCATGGCCAAGAGGCCCCATACGCGCTAGCACTGGACAAAAATACTTTTGTGGGAATGACTGGAGATGTCATTCCCTCTGTCTGGATGTCATACTGCGCTGCGCCTAAACGTGATTTAGTAGTCCCGGTGGGATTCCTAGCTCAGCGCCCCCCCCTATACGTCCTACCACAAACGTTTATTAGATGCACATCCTTGCTGGTGGAGCAAAGCGAAAGAGACGGTTTCCCGGACATTTCCAGGATTTACTGGAGACGTGTTCCACAAAAGACCCTGAGACATTCTGCTTAATTCATCCGTTCATCTGTGAAAAGCGCTGGAAGGAACCGGAGCCCCCGTTTGAAACGTCGGGGCGGCTCCTGCTGGCCACGAAACCGGCAGTAACACCGCAGCCAATAAGACGTCCGGATTCAGATGCCCGGCTGCAGCGACCGGCGTCTTCGGAGAGGGGTGAGCTCAGCTTAATGGTAAGAAGCGAGACATGGAGGGAGAGCAGGAGGGAGACACCCGCCAGGCTCCCAGCGACTGATTAATGACTCTGGACCCCGCCAGAGACTCTCTCCGTGACCAAATATTTTCCCTGCCTATCAGGGCACCAGAGCAGAGCCAGCAGGGTGGGTTCTGGGTAGGGGCTGGGGGGGGGGTCCCCTTCCTGACCTGGAGGTTCTGCTGTCCGTCAAGCGTCCAAGAGCAGACGGCTCTCTCCGCAGACCCCGAGACGCCCCTGAGTCGCTCCGGGTCGAAGTCGAGGCAAAGGAGGGGCTCTGAGTGTGCGACCAGGGTGCTGAGGGGCTGCCTCTGGGCGACATCCCACAGGGCCAGGGTGCCAGCCTCGTACCCCGCCAGGAGGCGCGGGCCGCGGCCCCTGTCAGGCTGAGGGGGGCGAGAGGGGGGGGGGGGGGGGCC
>JAODUD010000040.1:20718555-20734201 GCA_026784285.1 Stomatorhinus walkeri | reverse complement strand
GGTGTGCGATGGGCTGCCCCCTCCCCCCCACCATCCTGGGTTATTCTCTGCTTCGTGCCCATAGCCTCCGGGAAAGGCTCCAGTCCCCCCATGACCCAGAAGGATAAGTGGGTTGGAAAATAGATGGACATTCTAAGTAATTCAACATGAGGGAGACAAAATAATATGGAAAAAAGCACTTTTTGTTCTAGCGCTGTTTACAAAGCGCATGAAAAAATACAGACACTATACCATAACGCAGAATTTTGGTTTTAGCATTTTACCATAAACTTTTTAGCGAATTCACATTGAACCATGTGACCCGGGGACAACTGTAAACTGGTATTTCAATGAGGTGTATGAACATGGTAACAGTGCAGCTAACTGTAATCATGAAGCCGTTGATAACCTGAACAGCTTAATATGTGACGTTACCCTGCGTCTATAGTAACTGACAGATCATCTGTGAAATGGCAACATTAGCCTCCATAGCTTTTAAGCTACTGTCATCACTATTAATAATGATCAACATTAACAGCTAATGCAGAGCCCATATAAAAACAAAGCATTATTCAGTATATTAATGACAGCTAATGTATTAAATGTTTCTTTTTTAAATCTCTTATTTTATCAACAAACTGCTTAAAGTGTTTGGCAAGCAACGAAATCAACATGATTCTATACCGTGTTTGTCAACGTTTGGAAATATTCACCGTCTCCGTGACCAGGAAGTTTGCCGGAAATTTCTCTGCCATTCCTTACAATGGGTCCCTATCAGAGTGTCCTCACTCTATTTTTTTCGTATCGCTCTGCTACACATAATGCAGCGTAAGCAAACTGCGCGACAGTAATAATCCTCCGTATGAAACACAGTGATCACTGAGCAGTACATAGACGTACGGCTTAAACGGAGCATCGAAGCAAATTATTTGCGTCGTGGATTTTTTGTAATCAAGTCATTCGAGCTCCTCGATGAATCGCTGCAGTCCTAGTCTCCAGAACCCGCTGCTGTCATCAAAAAAGCCACTGTCAACATGTGTCTCACCTCGTCCATGGTCTCCACAGGGTGGGCCAGCAGCCGGCTGCAGAGCCCCGTCTCCAGCAGGGAGCACTGGCAGAAGCCCACGCTGCCAGTGTGGATGGAGTCTGTCACGGTGCGGCGGCCCTCCGCTAAGTCCCAGGTGCACACGCGTGAGTCTCGGGCCTGGCTGCATCACACACACACACACACACATACCGTTTCTGTCCCTGATGATGGAGAGCCACTGTGCAAGCAGGTCCAGTACGTCACAGCTCCATTAACCACCCAAGCCAGACTAATTCAGGCCTTCAGAATGACAGGAAACTAGGGGTGTCGACCTGCTATAGGATTCATTCAATGACCCTTCTGTCTGTTTTGACAGTACTAAAGTCGTGGGCATTTCAAGCTTCTAATCCTCGCTAAAGTTATGGGCTGAACATTCACTAGGTTATTAACAGAAAGCAAATATGTATGATAACATTTTCTCTGCTCCCTCAAGTTTTGCCCTGGGAGTAAAACTCCATTGAACATCACTGCAGGAATCACAGACATCAAAGATCAAAGGCGTGATGAAAGACAGGACATCTTGGAAACCATCCTCAAGCGTACAAATCTAATCTGTACAACGTGAATCAAAACCGAAGGAGCGTGTTCAGTCATTACTTTAAGAAGGTCTATCAGTAGCCCATAGTGTTCAGTAATTATCTTACGAGCACCTCTCTGGGCTACACAGTGGTCAGTAATTACCTTATGTACATCTCTCTGGGCTACATAGTGTTCAGTAATGATTGTACAAGTAGCCCTCTGGGCTACACAGTGTTCAGTAATTATTGTACAAGTTTCTCTGGGTTACACAGTGTTCAGTAATTACCTTATGAGCATCTGGGGTACATGGTGTTCAGTAAATACCTTATGAGGGTCTCTCTAGACCCCAAAGTCTTGAGCCAGATGACCGACGCCCCAGAGTGACCATCCAAAGTTCTCTCGGGTCGCCGGGTTAACAGGTTCCACTGGTGAATGGTGCCCTTGCCCGAACTGAACAGAAAAAGCTTACAGCGCATCAGCATCCGTGTCCGAGGAACCCAGCAGAACTCTGTGGGGCTGGTGCAGGCGTTCTCACTCACCCAGAAAAGAGCAGAGGGGGGTCAGAAGCACCACAGCTGAAGTGCAGAGTGTTGACGGCGGCCCCTGACCCCCGCAGGACAAACTGGGGATCTGGAGGAGGGCTGGCCATCACTGAGAGGACACAGCAGCACTGGTGCCTTCCGTCATCCAACAGCACCAAGAAGAAAGCTGAATAAAACACAAGAGGCCGTCTCTACAACAGTTCCCGTAACCATAGCTCACTGCAGTTCTCAGATGTAGAAGGTCCATCGGGGCACTCCCCCCACATTAAGCTGTTCAGCACACATGCAGATTGCAGATGACACATTACAAACACAGCCCACCCTCCACATTTAGGTCTTATTTAAATAAAACCATTTCCCGTATGCTGTAGGGCAGAATTCTGCGGACACAAAAATATCAGGCTCACTTGCTGTGGTATCAGCCACCGTCTGAACAAAAAGAAACGGTTGAAAAAGTTTAATAATTTAATAGCAGAAAATCAGCAAAGCAAATCAGAGCATTAGTGTCCTTCTTAAGGTGTTCACAAATTCCACTCTAGTAGTACTATGATGGTAATTAAAATTATCTTCATATCTCCGGAACTAGATTCCCAATAAATATAAACAAGGCCTTGGGGCAAAGAGAGAGGGACTGACATTTCTCTTTCTTTTTCTACACAATAAGATGCATTACCCAATGCATCATAAATCATTCCGCCAGACAGTTTAATTACTGTAAACAGAATGAGACTGAAGCTTCTAAAATGCCCTTTTTCTCAAATCAACAGCAGAATTTGGGAGGATGGCAGCACGGTCACATGCGCGCTTGGTCGCACCAGGAATCCCACGCACGAGGAAGTGACCCGACGAGAATGGGGGGGGTCTGTGGGCAGAACAGCATAGGGCTCCACAGAGCCGCAGGGCTCTGCTCCCTAGTGCTCTCCTTACCCATATTCCACATTAACCCCCCTCCTACAGCGAAACCTGAGCCCATACCATCCCAGGTCGACTCATTTCAGGAGGTTAGTGGTTAAATGGGCCGTGCTGCCCCATGGAGCGGAGACGGCGCAGCCCTCCTAATTAAGAGCCGGGCACAGCCATGTCCCCTCTGACAGGGGGCAGCCAGCCAGGCTCCTCTCTGCCATTACTGAGCCGCCCGAAGCAAGAGGGCGCCTTTCCATATCTGCATGTCAGAGACGGTCACAGCTCAGCTAAAGGGCGCATTCTCACAATGAATGCAATGCAATGCTACATAAAAAATGCCACTCTGATTTGTTTTTTACACTATACTGTGGTCCCACTACCCTGACAAGGGCTAAGCAGTTAGAAAATGGATTACAGCATGCTTACCGTTGTGCAGATTGAACACAATGCGAACAGATTTGGGACAATGCTTTAATCCATCCATCACTGTGACCGCTTAATCCCAACTGGGGTCGCAGGGGGGACCAGAGCCTACAGGCACGAGGGCTACAGGCAGGAGCAAACCCTGTGCAGTCGCCAAAACACCACAGGGCACACACATACACTCACACAAGTACCTGCCCTGCATGTTTTTGGACCGTGGGAGGAAACTGGAGGAAACCCACGTGAACAGTGGGAGAGCATGCAAACTCCACGCAGAAAGGGCCCGGGACCGGCTTGCTGTGAGGCAGAGGCGCTAACCACTGCGCCACCATGCCAACCTCAACACTTTAATGCTGCCCCTTTGGCTGAAACGCCATCTCCAATGAGACATCTAGAGGAAGATAGCACTTGCCATAAGACACCTGCTCTGCCCCTCACAGCCAGCTCAACATGCACGTGTAAGCAGAGGGGTGTGAACACATTCCCTGTGGCTGCTGTTGTGATGTCAGATAAGGTAAAAGCCTGCCCTCTTCTGTCAAGGGATGCAGTGACCCCTCCCCTAGTCATAGTCCCAGTGGTAACTCCTCCTCCCCAGGGTACCTAGGACACACTTCTCCTCCGGTCTCGTGCCCAAAAACCCCAGGTGAACCTTCAACACCCCCTCTTCCTCTGCAGTCGTGCAAGTGTTGAGTTCTGGTCATGCTTCGTGTTTCTCACACACGCGACTCTGCCACAAACAGGGCAGCTGGAATAGGCAGAGTGACAGAAAAGTCAGAGTCAGGTCATGGGGGGGGGGTCACCTGTCCACCAGCTGAATACAAAGACTCCCCAGGTACCAACACGACAACTGATCCGAACATCTCATTTCTGCTCAATCACCTCACCAGAATTAGACCAAATATAACTGCAACCACAAAACAAAAACAGGAATTGAACTTGGTAGACAGCACCTACACTGAAGGCCTGATCCAGATATACACCAGAGTCCTATAGAACAGCTTGTCCCAATGGGAAGAGATGAGAGCAGATTGGGGTTTAGGTTCCCATAGTAACAGATAAGCCAATCCCAGTAATCTGACTCTAAGTCAGTGGATAAAGGCAGTTTGTCTCCTCTAGGCCGTCTGTCAACACCTCAGCGGTAATTAGGCCTAATTATGAGAGGGAGACCTGGCTTCCCCCTTCATGTTATTAAATAAGGGTTGGCTTCGACGGCCAGGTATCTCTCAACGCCGTCGAGGGGCCAGCGACCTTCAGATCAAACGGAGCCACTATCTGCGGCCCCCTGGTTGCAGGGGCCGGCCGGCCCAATTAACGTAGCCTTCAAAGATAGGAGACTAAGCCGTCCGCATTCCATCACGGGCCCCGTGGAGCCGCTGTCCCGTGATCGGCAGTGGCATCGCTGAGTCCAGCTCTCTATCACAGCTACCCATTCATAAGCGGGAGCCCAGTCAGGATGCAAAAGGGTTCTTATGAAAACCCCACTTAGAAGCCAGAGTCGTGCGATGGACTCTCCCGTGACTCGCCCTTTGTATTCAAGAGACACCTCGTACCCCAGAGTCATCGTAGGCGTGAGTCTCTTCATGCAAGAACGCCAACATGAATAGGAGAGAAAGCACGTAGTAGATGATCGCAAGCTAGAGAGGCACGTAGAGCATGGTATTTTAGTGCAGGCTGACACACCTGTCACCCACAGCATAATGCATCCGAAGGCGGCATCAGAGGTCACTGTGCTTTCGTGACGCCTCTGTCAGGAGCTCCGCCTGGATGAGATCATATTTAGCTGTCAGTCATTCAGCTCGTAATGAAAACATTCTTATCTCTGGTTTTTTTCCTCCTCCAGTGTCTTGGTGCGCCTGTCCAATTCACTGGGGTTCACTATTTACTTTTTTTTCTCTTTTTTTGAGAAACCCACTCCGCCCTCAAGCCCAAAAAAGTCAGGCACTCCTAGAGAGGAAACAAATTTACTGAATGGAGCCAGGGCCCATTATAGGGGACAGTTAAACAAACGAGGGAGGAAGCGTAGACAGCTCCACACCCAGCAGGGCAGGAGCCCGGGCTGGAAAAACACGCCGGCGAGACGTGGTGGGCAAGGCACAGCACGGGCGCAGCGACACCCACCATCACTCACAGCGCGGTCAGAGGAAGCGGCCACATTGTTCCCAGTTGGCGGCACGAATGCTGACCGGCGGCCGGCCGCAGATAAGGCCTGAGTGGCATCTTTGTGGAGCACGTGGAGTTGGGGGCTACAACAGCTGATCGGTAGCAGAGAGGCCCACAGACCTCTCTTCCAGATCTATGAGAACCATTTCCAGAATCCCCCAGCAGGTGGTAGGTGTCCAAGACCACAGCCGACAAGGTGATTTTTAAACATATATCCCCATCCTCTCTAGTATCCCTGTTATGAAACTTTATAAGTATGAGAGGGAGCATTCGGGCCACCCCTGGTTTTAACTGCTCCCCTGCAGTGTGATTTATACCATAATTAATTAACAAAACGAAGCACGCAGATAAAATAGTCCTAAGGGTCTCCGTCAATTTAAATAGCGGGGGTTTAATCAGACGCTTTAACTATACGTTTCACAGCCGAAAAGACGAATGAAAACCTTGTAGTACACACCTCAAAAACCCCTGCGGTTTCGCTTTAATTCCTCCCCCCGGACCGGTCGCTCAGCGGGAGCAGAACCACATGAATCTATATATAATGACCCGCCAAGCCGTGATTTTTTTACTGATAGCAAACGGGTCCGCCGACGACGCGCAGCACCGCACTTTAAACACCGCAGAAGTGAGAACTCCCAGTGCCCGCGTAGCTGGATCCGACGCGCATCCACCGGTGCCCGGAAACCGAACCTGCGACGGGAGGACGTGAAGGACCCAAAATCATGGCGCAAGGTGTCCATCGAAGCGCCTGAATATTCACATATACCGACGGAAAAGAACGGATCCCTTTACCCATTTCATAACTGAAGCTTTAGAAACAGTTACATCTTCTGTTATTGCTGACATTGGGGTAAATTTGCGAACGATATACGGCCACGAGTGATAAGCTATCATAGGACTTAAGTATCTGTTCGCAAAGCGCCTGTCTGACGGCACGTTCGTTTTAATGAACGAAATACAGCACCTTATATGCTGCACTGTAACAAAACACGAAGCACTCCATTAAACTGATACCCACATTTTATCATTTAGCCGTAGTTTAACTGCGGTTAACCATCGAAATACTGCGTGGGTGTTAAATACGTTCCGTCAGAAGTGGATTTAATGGCTCGGTGTTTCATAGTTCATCGGTTTATTAGGCAAACCCAACTTCAGAAGCATTTGGAGTTTCATTTACTAGGACTACGTGCATAACATTAGATGAAAGACAAATAATAATAAAAGCAGCAACAGTATTACTTGTTACGAGCAAGGTTCCAATGCAGGAAAGTGAGCAGCAGAGCGAGTGAAGCCCTTCCTAAGTAACAAACAGACAGCTCTTTATTTTTTATCCTTTTCGGGCTATTATAGTAAGAGAAAAAAACTTGGGTCCCTAATCCATAGAGCACACAGTGTCCTTTCATGAATGAGAAACCTTTATTTGTCCATTCCTATCATGGAAAGGGGAGGTTTCAAGCTTGGCTGGGTCTGAGCGAGAAGATTAGATGAAACAAGAGTGTTTTAAACCTCTTTGGGGGCCCTGGATTAAGGCAGATGCAAGCCATATATTGTCTTTCCCTGGGCAGCTAAATGAATGAGTAAAGAAGAAATGGTATTCGGTACAATAAGGATGTTGGAATTCACCATTAAATAAAACCAAAGTGGTCAGTGTAACATTTTGTAATCTGTGTGTCTGTGTTTCATGCTTGAAAATTCATCAGCTTCGACATGACAGATTTTGTTTGAATGGTAGCACAATTTCTAATATTTATCGAAGACTCAAGTTCATCAAAATGCCAGAAATGCATTTTCAAAAGAATGAAGATTAAAATGAGCTTTAAACAGACAATGATTAACATCTTAGATTTTGCTCAGAAGCATTACAGAGATGCGTTGCATCACCTACAAACACCTAGTTTGCATATTCAGACATAATAACTAAAGATATAAATATTTAAAGTTTGAACATTTATTTGTACACATTGAAACTGTCAACAAATTTTAAATGTCCTAAATAAATATTTCTGTACTCTGAAGTGATTGTGTGATGCTTTATGAGAACAGAACCTGCTGTCCTTGAGTATTATCTCTAAAGAAAGCATTCGGAGGGGATGGTCGAGATTTAGCCTTGAGTCTGAAGTTCCTCCAGTGGGACATCATGAGGAACAGGAAAGCAGAGGTGTAGGAGTATGGGAGTACTACAGCCACTGTGTCGGGGGACAGTGGTGGCTGGCTGGCCGGCAAGACAGAGGTGACATGAGCGGCAGTACTGGGGTTGGTAACTGAGATGGGGGAAGTCAATTACAGCAAATGGACGTGGCAGGATAGTGACCCCTCACAGGGGGCTGGCGGCAAAGCCCGATGGCCCAGCGGTCAGATGCCATGCCCCATGTGCCCATGAATTATTAGTGTCATCTCGGTTTACCTGCCACAGACTACAATGGCAGGACTGCCGTCATGCCCGCGCTGGTGCGTGGGGGGTGGGGGCATTGTCATGACTGCCAGGAGCAGGTAAAGAAACCCCCCATGACTCCCACTGTGCCCCTCATAGCGGGGACACGTGGGGTCACCTTACAGCTCATCAAATTAGGAAGGATTTGAGCTGAGGGGTGGAGTGGTTGGTGCTGGATATACTGAACACCGCTGCCCCTGTCCTGGAAATGGGGCGGAGTGACACGCATATCAGGGGCGACAGCCAACAGGGAGGGTAAGCATATGTGCTGGGCTCCACGTTTTGGGGTGGGTTCTGCTGTTGAAAAGGACGCAAACCTGAAATGTTTCAGGAAAATGACCAGCAGCAGAAGTGCGTGAAATGGTCACTTAACAGAACTCCATCTGAGCTGGGGAGGTGATGGAATAGATACAAATATTAATGCATACAAGAGAATATACTTTCATCAATCCAATAATCTCTCATCCTGGACAGGGTCATGGACAAGACAGGTCACAGTGTGTCTGTGGATTGTCAGCAATGAAAGACGAAGTGGAAATGACCATCCAATAATCACAGACTGCAGACTCTTTTACTGAGATGCAGGAAATGGATGAATGACATTAAGGTTGCAATGGCTGCATATTAGTGAAGATGTATGATAAGTGGTGCGATGAGCTGGACTTATTCTGACCGGGAATTCGCTCCCCGCCATTCTGGAATCCTCTTGTTCCTTTGAGAATGTGACCTTGAACGTCAACAGTTTTATTAATTTAGAAAAAAAGCATGTCCTCTTTAAAGGTTTCTGAACAAAATTTGTGAGAGGGAGGGGTTGTAAAAATGTCCAACTCCCCAATGGCTGGGAACCACAAAGCCACATGGCAGGTGGGGGGGGGGCTAAGACGAGTACTCTCATCATCACACCCCACTGAGGTAGCATGGGTATCCCCTGTGGGGGGGGGGAGGGTGCATTTTGGACGAGAAAATCAGACAAAGTTGTTAAAGCACTTTCCTCATCTTCCCACACTTGCCTAAAGCTGCTTCATATCAGGACAAGAAATGAAAACTTGATACATGGACACATGGGGGTAGAACAGGTATCCAGAAAATGTGAGATGCCCATCCTCCAGGGGGCGGCCTTTTGGGGGAGAATGGCCTGGGTGTGAGTAGAGTGGTTGCAGGAGTGGTGTGGAAGGACAGGCTGGGCCAGTGCGAGTGTGGGGGGGCAGAGAACTGAGCATGGAACACAACAAGACAGGCAACTGAAGTCCGAGGACTCTGTCAGCGACACCCCGTCAGCCACGGCCTGCAGCGGGAGAGAAGCACAAGACATTAACTGTTAACTCAAGTCTCTTTAAGCTAAAGTAAGTTGGATAGAAACAGAAGCTGTGGGTGAGCCCCCCCCCCTCCCCCCTCAACCTGTATTACAGCCAGCAGATAATCTAACCACGGTCACATTCACCTGTTTACCTTTGTTTGCAAAAAGATAAAGAGGAAAAAGATAGATATTGTGAGAGCCAAGCAGTGAACACTGAGGCGAGCTGTTCAGGTGAATTAAGACGGCTGTCGGCAGGGAGGACAAGACGTATCCAGGCACAGACCGTCAGTTTGTGAAGTCTGTGTAAGTGTTGGGTGAGGGAGCAAGTCTCCCGATTCACTGATCTCTTTCAGACCTGCTATGGTTTGGAGTCCAGCAGGGATCACCAGTGCTGACAAAGGATCTCTGCAGGAGCAGGGATGCAGGTGTTTGTTAGGGCACTGCAGTGATTCACTGGCTGTCCGTGCCCAGTCTTACCGCCCCGCTGTCTGCGGCATGCAGATGGCACAGATAACATCTCGCAAATTTATTACGACGGAGGGTAACGATGTTCCCGTGCTCGCACACATCAAGATGATTAAAGGGCAGGGCGATTACTGTTATCATTTTGTTATTCATGTCTGGAGATTAAAATCACTATTAATTACATGTCAGACTCCAGAAGCTCTTAGATGAAGGCAGGAATATGTGAAGACAGAGAAAACAGCCAAGGCTGATACTCATCAAGCACCTTCACGAGCCGGTAGAACTGGTACAAACATAAACAACGCTGTATGGCCTACAGCAAGCAGTGCCTGCTTCCTGCAGCATAGGAAACAGGTTACAGGCCAGGTGAAGGTCTATGGGCCACAGGGCAGCAGAGCGGTTAAGGAATTAATAGAAAATATATCTAATTTGCTTTATGTAGCAAAGAGTCACACGCGAGTTTGATTATGTTAAAGATGTCCAAACAAACAACCTGGTCACAAGAGCTGCACTTCAAGACAGTGCCAGCTCCTCATCCGGATCTGAGAGCACGCCCCCACACACGGTGGGTGGGGCCAGCCCCTAGCTATTCTGCTCTGGCTGAGGAGGAGGTTTGAGAAGAGCGATGTCTTTATCTGCACTCACCATAAAGCACCGATCTCTGCCTTCAGCGTCCAGACATTGCAATCCAGCTGTGACTGCATGCATTTCCAGATGTGCTTCTCAGAACTAGGTCACTGGAGGCTCTCGAAAAAGAGGGACTCACTGCCAGTCCTCTAGGAGAGGTGGGGGGTAATAGGGACACTACCTGTACCCATTCCCTGCAGTGCAGAAATCCCAGGTTCATGCCGCATGAACAGTTCTGTATGGTGAGACTGGGGGGGGGGGTTTCCAGGTCTGCTGGTGAAGCTGGGGGCAGGCAAGGGGGAGGGGCAGGGTAGCCATGTCCTTAAGTAAACAAACCAGGGGAATTTCTCTCATTGTTGACTTGTCGGGCTGAGTGACAGGGGTGGGCCATGGAGTGCCGTGTCAGCGGAGATGGCAGGGAGGTCGGAGCGAATTGACCCCATACCACCATCCATGTCCAGCATAGAGAGGCACACACACACACACGCACTTTAACATGGAAAACACTGACACACAGGAGCACTAAAAACTCTTGCTTTTATTTGTACACATTCATTATACAGGAAACATTAACAGCAACTCATATGGTTACCAGGTGATTTCAAACTTGTCCATCCCATTCTGGGTTTTAGTACAAGTCATCATTAACTGGTTTCCATGGACATCGAGCCCTAACCCCTACAATGGCAACATAAGCAGTGCTGCTCATCTCACCGCAGCAGGAGTGACACGAAAAATGGGACAGACAGCGGTGGAAACAGACTTGGGGACGTCCCGAGGCCTTTCCGGGGCTTTAGGAAGCACCAGAGACCTGCAGTAGAGGGTGAGAGAGTCATGCTGCTTGTGTGCCATGGTGGGGTTGGGGGGTGTCTGGGGTCCTCCATCAGCGCCCCGTCCCAGAGTGGAGCTCGCAGGAATCTCGGCCGGGCCAGGCCCTCTCCAGGTACAAACAAACCGGGCAGCCACAACGTCGGCCCGGCCCGGCCCATTAATCAGTGCTGGCAGATTAGACTTCAAACTAAAATAAACCCATCGACTCCTCTTAGTCGTCGGCCCCTCCGCTTTCCCATCATTCCCAGGCAGGCCCAGGAGATGCCCGCTTTGACGCGTTTCAGAAATTTTAAGCGGCGCAGTTCAGACTGAAAGTAAATAAGCAAAAGCACGCAGGAGGGCAAGATGTTGGCCGGGTGCCACCACTCTGTCGCTGCATCTGATACATGAACACGGTCTGAACCAGCAACCAAACAGCAACAGTCATGCTCATGTTCCTGCTGGCTATTCGCTAGATGAAGCTGGCGGCATTTAACTCTTTTTCATTTCGATCAATGCTTCAAAATCCAGTCATCAATAAGAACAGGAATCAAAAATAAAATAACATAGGCAAGGGCACCATCTAGTGTCCAGTTTAAGTATGACGGCCATTGCCTGTTGGAGTTAAGCCCCCAAGCTAAACCTCACTGCACAATGGGGGACCGACCGGCATTATTGCAGTACCACTGCGCGTCAACCAGGGCGATGGCAGCAGCCGCTGGGCCCCCTGGGTCTGCCAAAGACTGACAGCCGGCCCCGCCCAGGACTGGTTTGGGTCCATGGGAAATAGGGGTGTTACCAGAAGAGCTGCCTTCCCATCCATCAGTGTCACAGACTCCCACTGTGTCAGAAGCCAAGACGAATGAGCAGGAAGCAGGGCTGCAGGAACAACAACATTTGGCGAAGATGCCAGCAGAATGTTTCTTCCTGAACTTTTACCCGTAACAGCTGCTGGACCTCATTCCAGACGGTCTTTAATAACCTGTGTGTATCTGTACACTGCTGTATTCATAACAGGGCCAGACTCGGGGGGCGGGGGGCTTCCAAACGGACTTTTTAGCCTGAACAAACTACAGGAAAACCACGTAGCCACACCCACAGTGGACACACCCCTAGCACGCTGGCATCCAGGGGAGAGACGGGGTTAAGCCACTTATTGACCCGGGGCCAGACACTGCTGCGAGCTCCAAGGATTGGGGGCGGGGCTTAACCTCAGCAGCCCGTCACCGTAGCGTCCAGCCCTGAGCGCTTGCTGATGTGCAGCTTGGTCAGCTCCTCTGCACAGGTGGGATGTATCCCTACTGTATTCATCAGGTGGGAGTAGGTGGCTCCACACCTAGGAGGGGAGACAGACTGCAAATGAACAGCTGTGAAGTGCTGCATAGTGCCTGTGCAGTGAAATACAGCCATCACACTGGAATGCAGCGCTGTTGTGCAATGAAATAGACATCACACACCGCTATGTAGCACATTAAAGAACCTATGTGGTGTAATGCAGTCATCACTTAAACCTATGCAGCACTGTACAGTGTCTATGCAGTCACTGCACAGTGCTGAGTAGTCCATGCAGTGACTAATTCGGCGTAGCAGCCTCACCGAACCCCAAGTGCGAAGCCCTGCATCACCTCCCCGGCGTTGGGCCCGGTGAAGTGCAGGCCCAGGATCCGCTGGTCTCCATCTCGCAAACATACGGCCTGCGGGATACAAGGAGGAGAGATCAGCACACTGCCACTAAAGGACAAGCCCCATCTGACTATGGGGTCAAAAATACAGCAATTGGTTCATGAAGCTTCATATTGTCCATCACTAATAAATCGTACGAAAAACAAGCTGAGTGAGATAACTGTACCACGCAGGAGCCAGATGACTGACAGCCAACCCAAAGGCAGGGTCCACAGTTAAAGGAGAAATCCCTGATATCCCTGCGTGGTTGTTCTGCCAATGCAGAGAATCGCAAGAATTTATCGGAAAAGATACTGGTTACCACGAAAACCCAAAAGCCAAACATGAAGCTATTTTGATCTGCAAACTGGAAATTGTTTTGTGCAAACACTGTCGAATACAACTTGTAGTTTTGACTAGTTCAATGCTGAATCATATAAAACTGAATAATCCATAAGTGTTTGTCACGGATGAGGCTTTAAGACATAGGCAACTAACTTTTACTCAGAAAGCTGGGAGGGGAGAAAACCAGGGGAAGTCTGGGGGTCCCAATAGGCTGGGTTGGGAAACACTGACCAGGCTACATGTTAAGATTGATGGTACTGCTGGGTTACAGGTGCACAATCACAATAATTTGTTAACTTGCAGTCACAATAAAGAGTGGTTCTGATGCATTTTGCATTTAATATAGCTTATTTTGTTTTGTGTTTATTGTAGTTTTACCTTGCCATGTGAATAACTGAATGACCATTTTATAACACTGTCAGTTGTTCAAATATTGAAAACAGTCTGCATACACATCTTTAATGACAACATCCATCCATTTTCTATACCTGCTTATCCTACTGGGTCGCGGGGGTCCGGAGCCTATCCTGGAAGTAACGGGCACGAGGCAGGGAACAACCCTGGACAGGGGGCCAGCCCATCGCAGGGCAAACTCACACACCATTCACACACACAGGCACACCTACAGGCAATTTAGCAACTCCAATCAGCCTCAGCATGTCTTTGGACTGTGGGGGGAAACCGGAGGAAACCCCACGACGGCACAGGGAGAACATGCAAACTCCACACACAAGGAACCCAGGTCCCAGAGGTGTGAGGCAACAGTGCTAACCACTGCACCACCATGCCGCCCCCTTAATGACAACACTGAACCCAAAACAGCCCAACCCGTTTTCCACAGCATGCAAATACAGCGATCGGTTCCGCTGCTTGCCGGCCTGGTCCTGACCTTGATGTAGCACTGGCTAGAATCTCGCTGAGCCACGGCAAACTCCAAGGGCTTGTAGAAGGCATGGTACACCTGTCAGGGCAGGGGAGCCAACAGCAACCATGACTATTAAGGCATAAAAAAGGTGACGAGATAACACAGCCCTTCAAAGAGCGCCACCCTGTGGTCAACAGCTCTACTTAAGTGAACGACACTCGCAGCTGCATGAACAGAGCCACAGGTGGGCGCCACCACCGAGGTCAACTGGCAGCACCTCCGCCAGGGGGGGGGGCGCTTTTGATCGCACGCGGTCTGTCAGCACCCACTGGGAGCTTCCGTCAGGCCCCCCTCCTCCCCCCCGTGCCGGGATGTCAGGCCGGGAGTGAGTCATCGCAGCTGCCTGCTCCGCACAGGTGGTGTCGAAGGCGTGTGCGCCGGCTGGCCTGTTGTCACGGCGACGGGGGAAATATGCACGGTGTACTGACTTTGCGTGACTTGGCTGGTCAGGTGCGGCAGACGTGCTGAGGGGGGGGGGTCTCACCTCAATGCCATCCTCACTGAACAGTCTCCTTGCCTCCGCCTCAGACAGCCCCACACAGCTGTACTCCAAGGGGGTGAAGACCGTGGTAGGAACCTGAGGGTATGGATCAATTGAAAAAAGGACATCAATTAATCCCTTACACCCCCCCCCCACAAGCAGCCTTGACCACCCCTCCACGACATGCCCTCCAGGTGACAGAGAGTCAGAGAGAGGGTGCACTGGTGTCTTACGTTGTCGTAGTCCATGATCTCCGTGGAGACGCCAGCCAGCCTGCGGGCCAGCAGCTTTCCGGCCCGGATGGAGGGGGGGGTCAGCTCGGGGCGGCCCTGCAACGACAGCATGCTCACTGATCAGGAAAAGGAGCGCGGTCACATGGGTCGGGTGACAACCGTGCCTATCGTCCGCTCTCGCGTGGCCGGAGCCCTGGGTCATACCCTGCCAGGCCCGGAACCTGTCCCAACCACCCAAGAAGACGTCTTTCAGAGCGGGGGGCTGTGCATGCGCTGGCTCAGATTCCAGGTGCTGATCGACCTCCCACCCCTCCCCCGCCCAGTGTGAGAGAATCGCTCAGCCCGCGCACACAAAACAGGCATTTGCGGTTATTTTTAAGAGATCGTCCTGAGCCAAGCCGGGCATCTGTTAACATTAAACAAACCGGCCGTGCCCCACCCTCCGCTTTAAAGCTGGCCTTTGATTTGCCGACGTGTGAATGATTGGCAGTCTGCGATCAGTGGAGCTGGCCAGGGTTCAAGGACATCAAGGCAGCCTGACGCTGAGCCTCCCACAAGGCAGGCGCTTACCATCACACCCCGGGGCGCCTTCAGAGAGACAGTGTGCCCATGAGACACCACCGTGGTGCAAAGCGTGTCGTACGCAGCACACCTGCACTGTGGTCTCGGGTTACGCGTCCATCAAGCTGACATCTCCGTTTTAAATGGCCAGGTTTTTTTTTTTTTTGGGGGGGGGGGGGTGGTGTTGGTTCCATCC
>JAODUD010000040.1:20706177-20717472 GCA_026784285.1 Stomatorhinus walkeri | reverse complement strand
TAGGTAATATGGTGAACCCCCCCCCCCACAATACATCCTGACCATGGATCACAGCCCCTGAATCTCCCTACAACAGTTCCATCCCCAACCTCCAGGGGTCTGCTGATGCAGCCTGATAACCAGTAAGATTACCAGACACAACAGAATTACTAAGGAATACTCATAACAGGCTAAGAGAACCCTTGCAGCAAAAGCCTAGGCTTTGCTGGTGTGTACACTTCTACACAAGGCTTAACAGACCTCCTCCGCCCCGTTACTCACCCACAGCCCAGAGCACCGTGTCGAAGGTGTCCTGCTCCTCACGGTCAGAGCCGGTCTCCGCCCACGTCACCTGCAGGGACCCCGATGGCAGCTTCTCCACCTTCCTGGGGACACGCCTCCAGAGGAACTTGGTCCCGTGGGAGTCCATGTGCTCCGTCACCAGGCCTGCCATTTGCTGCACGGGCAGAGTCACGACACCCAGTACTGTCTCTGCTCCACACGGCATCTCAGACATCTGCCGGTGCAGTGCAGTCACAAACCCCCCTTTCACAGTATTAACAAGGATTCATTCCAGCCAGCACCGCCTTCCTGTTCCCACCGCTGCAGGCCTGTTGGCTTAGCCATCCGGTGTCTGCCTGACTCAAAGGAGAAATGTGACTTACAACCAAAGCAACTTACAGCACCCCAGCATGGTGCATTTTCACCACAGGTTGGCTAACAGCTACAGGGCAGTGCTGCTCATGGGGATGAAGCACCAGATCTTATGCATCACTGAGATTCTGTGATGCACTTCAGTCAGCTAGATGGTGACTGACTACTGAACATTTCAGTGTAGTGACTCTCGAAGCACCTGAACACCCACCCAGCCTCAGCCTGACCCTGGCGCCCTGCCCGTACCTGGTCGAAGCCGCGTAGCGCCAGGCTGCGGACCATGATTGTGACGTCCAGCCCAATGCCCGTCAGGAATCCGGCACACTCTAGGCCCACATCTGATATAGTGCGTTCAGGAAAGCAGCACGACACGCCAACATGCCACGCCTCCCCTGGACGGACAGACCATAAGGCCCGGTCGCACTGGCTGAATGGGGGGAGATTCTGGATACACGCTAACAGTTACACCCCCCAACACCTATTGGGACCTTCAGTATCGGAGTCAACTTACTGAGACAGAGAACACTAGTGATGGCCAATTTTTTGACCCCACTGCTCCAAAATGGGCTCAAAGCAAACCAAGAGCACCATCTAGTGGGGTCAGACAGTACAGCAAATGTGTCATGAAGCTTCGTTCAGCCATCACTAGTAAATACTATCAGAGTTACTACTGACAGCTTTAAACGCAGCATTCAGAGTAACCAGAGGAAAAGGACCCAAAACCCCCACCCCAGGTGAGAGCATTGTTAAGCATGCTGGCTGGGTGATGCAGCCTGAAGGCCCCACGATGCGGCTCAGGAGGGAGGATACAGCTCGCACCGACGACAAGCCTGGAAGACACAGGGGGACAGAGCATGAGGACAGGCAAAGGCTACGGGCTCAGCTTCCCCCATCGGTCCCTAACCAAGGGCTACGGGCTCAGCTTCCCCCATCGGTCCGTAACCAAGGGCTACGGGCTCAGCTTCCCCCATCGGTCCGTAACCAGCAGAGAAACATTCAGACTGAATCTCAAGCAGTAAATATGACGTGAGAAGGTCAGAGGGTAGGAGACTAAGAAAGACTCTTTGCTTAAAAGGAGGTTTAAAACAGCACTGCCAGCAGAAAGGGAGCAGGACAAGGTCAGGCATGGGGGAGTTTGGGGACATGCAGGCTGCCCCAGGCATCTCAAGAAAGGGGCCCGCAGTGTGAGCACCAGCCTACAGCAGCACTCCGTGACCCCACCTGTGGCATCTGACATAGTTCTGAACGGCTAAGCTCATGGTTGCGTTGGGCATGAGAAACCAAATTAAGAAACACATCCCTCCAGCATAGCCGGGGAAAAGGGATTTACCAGAGTGATCGGAGGTCTAATCCATGCTCCCAAATACTTGTCTTGGCCAGAAGCTCAAATCAGCTGCACCTTGCAAGCACCTAATACGTGAAGTAATTATAGCCTTTAGTTGAGAGTGCTTGGTTTTGCACATCGTCTCCTGTTCGCCAGGCGATGCCCAGAGCTCCTTGAGTGTAACTCACCATGGATAATGGACACTGGGCATCACCAGCTGAACAGGGTGCACAATTCACCCTCCACTGGTTGGCTAGTGTAACTACAAGGCACTGCTCAATCATTCTGTTGCTAGCATTGCAGGGCCTCCAATGACAGCAGAGCTAATTTGTCTCAGCTTTCCCAGTTGGCAGCAGTATGGGTTCCAAAGTCCATCAGTGACCCCCAACCCCTCCACATCTAGAGGAAATGTTTATTAACCTTGGGGTGCAATAAGAGCACTACACGGAAGTCCCCCCCCCCGGCCCAGCCAAGCACCATGTGGCCAGTAAAGCCCCCCAGCGACATCCAATTATACACACCTACACACACTTTTACATTTAATTATACATAAACACACACAGTTACACATTTACTCCAGAGTTTCTCTTCTCAACATTCGACAGAGTCCCTCTGATTCAAAGTGACACAGTTGTACACCAAGGGTCACTTTGCAGCCCCCATGTGCAGCTACAGGGAGATCAGCCACTTTACCACTGGCTGCCATTAACCAACTAAGCTACCAACCATTCACTCACCGCACAGCCAGCCTGACCCCTGACATTTTCAGCTACTTGCTCTGACTCCTTTTTAAAACAAAAGAAACCAAAATATTATTTTGTGTTGTGAGATTCCAGTCATCAGTTTTTCCTCATAGAAAAACATCACATGCTCAGTGCATGTTAGTCAGAAGCCTACCCCCCCCCCCCCCCCAAGCACACAAGTACAGGTGGCTTTTATCAGCCCAGAGTTTATACTCATATGATGAGAAAGGAGAACTGCAGTCAGCATCCCCCCCCATGTTCAACGGCAATGGTGGGGTAATCAGGTCAACTGGCTGAAAAAGGCCCAAAATAAAATGGTATTTTTGGGATTTTCACTCCCACACAACACACCGTGCCCCACCTCCAGTTTGGATAAGCAGACTATTCACTTAAAGTGACTCTGACAAGAGACTTAAAGCCTTTAGATCTAATCACACAGGAAGCACACTGCAGTGAGCCGGTATGTCAGGCTGAAAGGCTGGCAAGTAGCTGAAGCACGACACCCAAAGATAAGACTCCTGTACCCGAAGTGCAGGAGACGCTACTCACTCACGTTTTTCCTGGTGACTCCTTCATCCAGAAGATGTCATCGCTGGAAATGCCATGTTCCACTGCGCCCGGGACCTGGGGATGTTGTCAAAAAAAAGTGAGGGGGGGGGGGGTTAGGGTTTCTAATTTTCCAACCTGGGTGTAGACAACCCAAGATCAGAAGATGTGGGAAGGGGTGGAGGGGGGTGGTCATGGTCCACAGACCACTGAACTTCTGAGATGAACAAAAACAGGTACTGAGCGACAGCTCGGTCAGACTCACACGCATGGGGTACCTTGGCCGGCTTCCAGTGGCAATCACGACGTCCTGGGCGGACAGCACTGTCTGGGAACACGGCGACAAAGAGGCTCAAAGCCCTGTGGGGGCGGAGTTACCCCCTTCCCCGTTGTGGTGGGCGGCATTCGTTTACCTCCTTCCCAGATTTGTTTGTTCCTATAACAGTATGCCTGTCTGCCAGCTGGCCTTTCAGGTTAAAATACTTCACCTTCCTGTCAAAAATCAAGAGGGGAAACATGGGTGTGAGGGAACCCCAGGCCTCCGGGATGCTTTAAGGAACTCCTCACCCCAAGGGGAGCAGACTAATCGGGGGCTGGGGCACCACACGAGGATCCAATGACTACTCGTTGCCACGGATCTGCACATACTCACTACGAGCATCAGAGGAATCAATGCTCCAGGGATTTGAGGCAGTCAATGCTGAAAGCAATGGATCACATTTCCCAGCATGCTGTGTTGTGTCAGGCAACAAGACTCACCTGTCCTGTAGCTGAACCCTGTGACCCCAGTTGAGAGACTTGACATAGTTCTGCACGGCCAAGCTCATGGTGGCCCTGAGCATGCGGGAAACCACAATCAGAAACACGCATCCCTCCAGCATAACCGGGGAAAAGGAATTTGCTGGAATGTTCTCCAAATACTCGTTTTGAGACCAGCTGCACCCTGTAAGCACCTAAGACCTTAAGTAATTACACAATTACACTCCTTAATTGGAACCTACTTAGTTGCTCTATATGCTGTCAGTTTCAAAAGACACTGACAAACGTACATAAGCACACAAGCCCAAGTAAAAGACCAGCCAATAAAAGTATGCTTTTCAGTTAAATCAAAAATGGCCAGTTAAACTATCAAATTTCAACCAACCCACGCAATAATTTGATCGTCATAATCAGATCCAACATTTTAGAGCAGAAGGCGTAAATTTAAGGTTAATTTAACAACTAACACTGGAGGGCACCATAGAGTCCGTTTCAAACCAAACCGATCTTCTATTTAAATTTTTGAGATGGTCCGTGATTAAGGTTTAAGTTTCATTGTACTTCCAAATAAAATACTAGCAGCTGTGGATGGTGATGAATTACAGTGCAGGAGAATACACCCCGCCCCAGACTCCAGTACTTGCCAGCAATGAGAAGGCTGGTGGGGGACATTCCAGCCATACTTGGCAGCGTCCTTCAGAGCTCCTCCCAGCAGGGCAGACTGGTGCATGAGCTTTTTGGGGATGCAGCCTACGTTCACACAGGTCCCCCCCAGACCCCACTTCGTGCCTGAAACCAAACCCAAACCCTAGGATTTACAACCGAATCAGACACCGATTATTTAAATTGTGAAGTTGGCTGTAATAACACTAACAAAATACAGACACCTGTGCGCACACTCTCACCTTTAGGCGACGGATCTACGTAGTCGAGGACGGCAACTTTCTTCCCATACTGAGCAGCTGGACGAGTGAAGAGAAGACAGGGACGTTACCAGCAGGCTGCTACAGCGCGTCAGCGGCCGGTTTTCACAAGATACGCAACGGCCCCAATACATGAATTATCGGCGCATAGAGCTAGACCTAGTTTAAACCACAGTTTTGGACCTATGCAAGGATAAAAACGACCGGGTCATTTAACAGATAAACCATCATCACATGTCGAAATAAAGCATACCTTCTTTGGCACAGGCCAGTCCCCCGGATCCTCCGCCAATAACCACAATATCATACTCATATTTACCTGCAAAAAGGCACCTGTTATAAGCTTTACGTGTGTCACTTGGCATATAAGAGAAAATAAGCAAAGCGATGAGTAAATTAATCCAATGTTTGAGATGTATAAATATAGCAGACCTACATAAAATATGACAATATTCACATATAAAAAATAAGCCTATTATTTTCTGCTGTGTCGCATATGCACCGCGGGAAAAAAAAATTAACTGTCCGTAATGAATACTGTTAGTTACGGTGTATACATATTCAGATTAAAACGACTAATATTTTAACACGTCTGTAAAATAAATCTTATCTGAATCTTTAACCGGCTCTATATTATAAAACTCCGTATATTGAAATATTGATTCGTCACTCACGTACATACCTGAAAACCCTCTTACTAAACTGTGACAAAATATTATTGGTTTAAACCGGCGAACGCCTTTACAGAAGGCGGCCATGTTGTTATTACCAAAGGACCGCACCCGTAATTTAGGTGACCAACACTCTGCCTGCTTTATTATTCTCTTTTATTTAGGAATGCAATATTATGCCTGTTTTTTGCAGCTTTCAAGAAAAGAAAAGACTGCATCGGTCGCATGAAAAAGGTCAAAATATAATTTCACCTCAGTTTCAGTTTCACCTCTCTGAAAAAAGTCCGAGGTCAGTAAAACCAAAGCCAAATGAATACATCTGTTTCTTTAGAATTCGGTGTTATTGACAATGTGCTTGACGCTTCATGTTTCACCTCCCTGCAGTTACCCTGACAGACAGTAAAATCCCAATACAGCTACTGTCTCTATTCATTCCTGGCACACATTCTATTGATTCATTTATTTATTAGTATCCTCATGTTGTGTTTTATATGTACCTCTATGCAGGAATGTCTATGTAAGTTATATGTTAATGTAACACCACCACCAGGAGTAGATCAACCCTTGTATATTCCTGTAATAGTTCTTGGCAAATATGGGGTTTACTCAAAAAATGCAATTTTTAGAATAGGGACTGAGGAGTTTATTCTACAATAATGTAGTTTACCATCTGTGAGCGGGACACGCCCTGGGATACCCTCTGTGTGCGGGACGTGCCCTAGGATACTCTCTGTGAGCGGGACGCGTCCTGGGATACCTTCTGTGTGTGGGACACGCCCTGGGATACCCTCTGTGAGCGGGACGCGCCCTGGGATACCCTCTGTGTGCGGGACGTGCCCTAGGATACTCTCTGTGAGCAGGACGCGCCCAGGGATACCTTCTGTGTGTGGGACGGGCCATGGGATACCCTCTGTGAGCGGGACTCGCCCTGGGATACCCTCTGTGAGCGGGACGGGCCCTGGGATACCCTCTGTGAGCGGGACACGCCCTGGGATACCCTCTGTGAGCGGGATGCGCCCTGTGATACCCTCTGTGAGCGGGACCATACTAAGCAGGTCAAAGAGGGATGAATTCATTCTTTTTGCGGTATCAGTCATCATGCCCCGATTTACCCCATAATGACAAACTGAAAACGTGATTTTTTTGGATTAAAAAAACAACTTTATTAAACATTAAAGAATGGACACTTATTTAAGTAAATGCCAGACAGGAGGACTGGTTGGGTGTGGCAGTAGAGGGGTTGTGTTCTGATTCAGCGGAGGAGGGTGATGGAGGCCAGCCACATCAGCAGGGTGGGGGGGTGACGCTGCCCGGTGCGTCGGGCACTATTGCACAGCTCACCATGGCAACATTTCACGCTGGCACCGAGTATTGAGCTCAGCTGAACGGTGTCCTCATCAACTGGGCAGAGATTCTCAGATACACATCCCCTATAATTTTCCCTTTTTGTCAAGTTAATCCAAACTTACAGCAAAAGAGAAATAACAATTTTCATTAGAAACAGGAATTTAATTTGCCCTGGGGCTGAATAAAAATGCAATGTAGGCCTGACTAGAGTGTAGATTAACTTTGGATATGACGTGATATTCATGTTACCTTCTAGTTCCTGTGAAATTGTGTTCAGTATGGTTGGTAACCTATATCAAGATGCTTCCAGAATATGGTGCAATATATATTAGAACCCAAACAGTACTGTAGGTTAAAGATGCGATAATGTTACATATATATATACTGTTGAAGTCAATTAATTTTATGTGGCTTAGCTAAGGACACCAAGCCTTGGCTAAGGGTGTGTGAATGGATAAATGCTTTGCTGAAACTAGTTTTACAGGTTAATTTGAAGCTCATCTACTGTGACTTCTGCATAATTGATGGTGCAAGATTGTCTTTTAGAAAAACTGGGCAAACATGAAACTTCACCCTAATATATTCCCACGTATTCTTACCTGTAGCAGTAAAGCAAATATTTTCATTTCTCCCACAGTCAATGGTATGTGTGCAGTTGTTCTTTTTGCAGCTGAAACACTTCTTTCCATTCTGGGAAATGTCAGTAGGTACTGTAATAAGTCAAAGTATTATGAAATGATTATAAAACATTTAAATGTAATGAAGCAAAAGGCACCAAAGAGGAGTGTGTCTGTGGTCTGCCCTCATCTCTTCCTCTTCCTCAGTGACTTTTCTGCTTGATACTTCTGACTGGTCCTATGTTCTCTCCCTGTGTCACATGGTTCTGTCTGCTGTCCCCACTCTGGGAGCGTGACCTGTGCTGTCCTATCAGGACACACCCTGAACACCCCGACCTAGTGGTAGATGGTGGTTGTGGGAAGTGTAGTCCCTCGTAATTACCATTGAGCATTCCGTCATTGCAGAGGTCACTGTCACAGCACTCGGTGTGGTACAGAACCCTTTCAGAACCGAAGCTCACAGAACCAGAGGAACACTGTTCAGGTTCCACACAGCCCTTTGTGTGTGTAACTCTCTGAACTGTACCTCCCCCTGGAAAGAAGAGGATGTACAGAATGCATTTTGGTGCACATGAAGCCACTTCTTCCTAAGTTGCCTTGATTGAGTTGAGCTGTTATGATGCTGCCCTGTAAGCTGCGACACCAGAGGCACCCAGGCAAACTCCAGCTACATGCAGGTTCTGCCCTTCAGGTACCATTCAGGGCACAAAGCAGTTTATCATCAGCTGACCTTCGGCAGTTCACTTTTGAACAAAAGTGAAAGCAGTTTTCATAGTCTTGCAAGGCAACTATGGGTAACTAGAAATTTCAGTTCACATAGTAGGAAATATCAAGTGTTCATAATATCTATTCCTGTAAACCATTTATATAGTAATTAATGCCATTTATATAGTTTTCACTTGTCACATCACTACTACTTCTATACTGCAGCCTTACCTTGAGCAAAAACGGCACTTCCACAGCGAGAGACTGTAGACAAGCACATTTTATATCCTTGGCATAATGTTTGGTTGTCACTGACACAATCATAGCATCTAAGTGGACAAGCTGAAAGACAATAATAAGCAATACTCTAAATCATGAAATGATATGAAGCATTTAGTGAAATTCAAAGAAACTTGGTCCTGCTCCTGTCACACTCCCGTTTTATTTTCCTAATCTTCATCGATCGAGACGCTCAACGCTTGCAATGAAGCAAGCTCTCACAGACCTTAATATGCCCCCCCCCCCCACACCCCCCGATAACAAAGTTCTATGGTTATAAGGCACAGTACCTTTGGAGAGGAGCAGACAGGCCAGAGCCAGCTGAACAAGGCGTTCCATCGCATACGGTCCGCTTTGGGGAGGGTAGAAAGCGGGTTCCCCGGTTTCTGAGGCTCTGCTGGGCTTAGGGGAGCTGCAGCTTTTACTCTCCTCCAACTTCAGTGAATAATTGTTGCAGCAGGATTCATGCTGGTTTTCTCTCACTTTATACTTTCCTGTAAAAATCAGTGAAATGCTGCTTGTTTACGCTCCCTTAAGCCGCGATGATGCCTCTGATGGTCTTTGGGGATCCTGCAGTTTAGGACACAGTCCTGGAGGCTGGAATTTAAGCACTGCGGAGATGAGATTCCTCCTGCAGCAAAGCCATGCTGACGCAGTGGAAGCTTGTACCCAAAGCCTGTCTCGCAGAAGGCAACATGAGACGTGCGGCCAGCCAGTATGTGCTGGGATTGGCTTGCATCTCTATGGATTATACATATTTGCAAACTTCTCAGTGAATCACACTTCTTTTTTGGTCGGAAACTGTAGCCTGACACCACATCAAGGGATCGGAGGACAGACGGATGGCAGCAGCAGCGCTAAGAGCAGGCATCCGGTTATCCCACTCCGTTCTGTGTAATTTCACTCATGTGACTTTGCCGATTTATCATTTAAAAGCTTTAAATAGTGTTTCCCAGTTTGACTCTTCGATCACTTGTTTTATTTGTCCCTGTTAAGGGCAAATGGCTGAAATAACATGTGCAAGGTTCCTTTTACTGAGTGAACCCTTTTGGTTGGACTATTCAATATGAATCGAGGGAGTAAGACAGTGAAGGAGGACTACAGGGGGTGCAGCTGGTTGATATAGCAGGATTGTGATGGGGGGTGGGGGGGTTTGGGGGGCAGCTGGGTGCGTCTCACACACGTCTCCAGAGCAGCACTCAGAAATGGGACAGCTGAATATTATGGCCACTATCCCTCAACAGAGGTGGGTCATGAGGGTTGAAATCCAGACCAAGATTTTGTTTTGACCGAACCGCTCGAGTCACAGGCACAGCGTACTTAACTGGTTGGTTGAAACAAAATCTGGGCTTTTACTCTCTGGAACTGAATTACCCACCTTTGCCTCTCACTGTAAAATTTAAATTTAAAACAGAAATGAGAGTTCTCATTAAGTTTTGTTACATTAATAACAAATGACAATAGATGGCTATTTTTCCCCAGGTATGGTTTATTGGAAACACATCAAACTGATTCTCTACAAACCTTTTATTTCACCTTTTTATTTGACAAACGTGTCACTTGCACCAGGATATTAGTGGATTTAGGATATATTCTGTGTCGCGCTGTCACCCTAAGAGAGCATTTCAACAATGAACTTTCATGAAATCAATTCGTTGTCATATCCCGCTTTTTTATGGTTTATAATACAAGGTTTTACAAGGCAGAACCCCGCGAGTGGTCTATATTACACCAAGAACAGCGTGTGTGTGTGTGTGTGTGTGTGGGGGGGAAGGGGGGGTGTTACAGAAAAAGGGAGAAAGCGGGGACTGGAGGAAAGAAGTGTGAATATGCCTGTGTGTGTGTGGGCACAGGGGAAGGTGTGAGTGTGAGTAGACAAGAAAAAAAATCATAAACATGGAAGAAAAGCTACTTCTCTTAAAAAACTGATGGTTACTGTTACAGTCTTACCATGGAAAATCTTAAGGCACATGATACTCCATACATCTCACATTCTGCAGTGGGTGCTTTCCCTCCACCTTTTCATCGGTGTCTGTGGGCAATTCGTTTGTGCCGATCCCCTGTGGGAGTTTTGATCTCGCTTAGTGTCCTGTCGGGAATCCCCCCGGCGGTGCTGGGACCCGCCTTGCTAATTTCCCGTGTATGTTTACACAGGCACACAGACACAAAGCCAGGTCCTATGGTCGTGTACCGCGGTAAGGGACACATCCCCTCTAGATGCACACGGGAGTGAAGACAGAAAACAGGACAGTTTTCTTTTAATTGTCCAAATTAGGGTTTTTCTTCCAACACATGTATTTATAAATACTGCAATGTTTTAGAAAGTGACACAATAAAGGAAATCACACTGTATAACAGGAGCATGCCAGTCACCTGTGGAGGAGGTCTGGCAGATGGCATGAACCTCACTCCCATGGTTCAGTGCCTACCTTTCAGCTCATGAAAGGAGAATTAGTAGCTTTCAGACTGATACTAACTGATGCTAGTATTGTCTTGACGTTAGCAGTGAAAGTTTCCAAGTTCCCTCCCAGCCAGCTGTGAAGTTTACACCATGAAGAACTGGCACACAGAACATAAACATCCACAATGTTTGCATGCTTGTTTCGAAGGACATGTTACAAAAATGGACTGATCTGCATCAGTGCCTGTATGGGCTTCACACAGCTGCAGTAAGTGAGCAGGACCTGTGTCCATGTCAGTCTCCCACACCGCACTGATTCTCCGTGCCCGGATGGGGGGGGGGGGGGG
>JAODUD010000040.1:20585922-20610399 GCA_026784285.1 Stomatorhinus walkeri | reverse complement strand
TAGCAGCCCCTCCCCTACAGCAACCGCCCCCCCATCTCCCCCCTCCCCCAGCCCCCCCTCCGGCAGGTGCAGGTTCACACAGAGTGCTTTACTGCCACGGCACATGAACACTAGTGAAATCACAAAGACGTGGACTGAGACGCAGATCATATTGGACACCAACAGTAGCTGAGACAATGGGTGGCAGCCCCTCCCCTCCCCTGGATTTGGCCCAGACCGATCCAACGAGACCTCCTCACTCAGAGCAGTCAGCATGGTGATGAATGAACACAGACATGCCTTATGGGCCGTGTTTCAGCCAATGAGGCTCCAGTCTGCTAACAGCTTTTAAAACCCCATGGCAGGCCTGTCCGAAGCTCCCTCCGCCTCAGACACATTTTCTCCGCTATACTCCTGCTTCCGACATGCTATGCAGAGACAGCATTTTTAACCGAATAACATAAGACCAGTATGGTACCTAATCCCCGTGCTGATAACGTTAATTGCATGTTTAGCATCACCTTTGTGTGAGAGAGTCCCTGTCCAATGATGCCGGTGGGTTATGTCGTGATGGTGGGGGAGGTGGGGGGAGCTTTCTGGGGCAGCGGCATGAGGGTTACTAAAGAAAGAAGCCAAAAATGACATCGCCCAGCCAGTGGTCCTCAAAAGTACACACGCTGCTTCTAAAGCTCAGCGTAACGCACTGGAAGGCAGTGCAGTCTCTGACCCAAATCCTTCAGAACTGGTGACTGAGCGGACGAGATCCGGAACAGCCAGTCTGTGGCGATGAATCAAATATGTTCCAGTTTGTCAGAGGGAAACTGTAGTACCAAAAGGTTCCAGAATGAGTCAAACGGCAATACTAGAAGGATTCACGCAAATTCGAGACAGCCTAAAGGTTTGGGAAGTGCACTTATGATTGAAAGGTTATTGGTTCGAATCCCCAACCAGCAAGGTACCTAGTTACTACATAATAGCTGCCCATTGACACATATGGGTTAAATGCAGAGGACACACATTGTGCACTGTGCTGTGTTGTGTCAACAATGACAATCACTTCCACTTCACTTTCAGACTAACAGTCAAACTGCAGTGCTATAAGGTTCCAAAACTATGCTTAAACTGCAGTACCAGAACATTCCAGATACAGACAGCAAAGGGGCAGTACAGAGCAATTCCAAGTACTGGCTGAAGGGAGCCACAATGCTACACAGCAGCCCTGTGATGTGTTCACCACCACGCCCCCTGCTGGAGCCACTGAGTCTGGGGAAAAGATAGCATATGCTCCAAGGAGAGTTTATTTCTGGGGTCAGCTGATCCTTGGAGCAACTCCAGGTAAAGACCCTCCATCCAGGTAGCGAAACTGGAATCATTCTGACAACCCTGGGATTTGAACCAATGACCTTCCAATCAGAGGCACAGCATCCTAACCTGTTGTGCTGCACTCTGCTTTCCCACAGGCTGCCACTGAGCCAGAGGATACAGCAGCCGGTACATCAGAGGAAGTGGGACAAGGGAGGGGAGGGGGAGGACCCCACCATTTCCCATTCTCAGCACACTTCAGGTGCTCCGACCATCTCTGTCCTCCTGGCCATCAGTGGCGCTGAAACCCTCAGAGACTTGGTGGGCAGAGAGGCGGATGTGGGGCCCCGAGGCGGGGGCCGGGGGGGGGGGGGGCTCCGCTCGTGCCGGGGCCCTGAGCCCGGAGTGGCCGGGCCCTGTGCATGAAGCGGCGCATTGATAAAGCATGCCGACGGGACAGGCCCACCTTGGGCAGCGGTCCCGCACTGACAGCCTGCCTTTCATCCGCTGCCAGCCCCAGGAAAGAGCCAGTGGACCTGTGGCGGATTATCTGACAACGTCTTTATAAAGGATCCTGCCTGGGCACTCAGTGTCCAGATAAGGGGCACCGCCGGGCGACATGCCCAGAGACAAGGGAGCAGCATTCGCAGCTTCCCTTTCGGATGATGTTGTCCGAGGAGGGCATTTCCAGACTGGCGTGTTCCTCCACCTTCACCTATGGGCAAAACAGGAGCCCCATGGTATCCAAGGCGACCTGGGTCGTCTATCATTGATAAACACAAATAAAGGGTCTGGAACACATACTGAAACCCAATCTTGCAGTTTGTTCCCCCCGGGGGATGCTCCCCGGGTCAGACTACACCCTCCCTGGGATGAAGCAAACAACAAAATAAGACTAAACACACAGCAGTTAACATTCCACACTCGCACAACAAATCACAGCGAAAAGACTCCAGCTGAAAGTATGACACCTCACACCACAGAGCAGGCGGTGTAGCAGTTAAGAATGGGCTGTTGGGACCTGACGGTTGTGAGTTTGCATCCCACAAGTCCCGCTAAGGCTAATTATCATTGTTAAGTTATCATTGTTAATCATTGTAAGTTTGCTGGCCATCCCAACTGGAAGCAAAGTCGTGTGACCCAAGAGCAGGTCTTTGAATATAAAAATCGGAACCTTATTTCTGAACACTTTTCATGGAACTAGACCTCACGTCTCCCAACTGCCGCTGAGACTTGCATATGATTACAGCAGAGCTCTCCTTACCCGGACAGCAGCATTCGGTTACAGCGTCTGCATTAGAGCCCCAGGACAAGAGCATCAGGTACATGGATTAACGCTAACACGCTGCGGGTAACTCCTCCAGCTCTACTGTGACAGCCTCTAGTCCTCACTCCACAACTCCTTGCACGCTAACCACCAATTACCCCTTAGCAGCTGCAGACACACATCGGGTTATGACCTTTTACCCCCAGATGGTGGCGTCTGTCTACTGCACATGCTCAGTGAGGTGCCACAGAAAGTCTTAGGTGCTCCAGAATACGCTGTTAATCCTGTTGCAGCAGCATGCAGGAAAAAACAGCATGTTTAACTGTGATAAAGGGTTTCCTGCTTTTATAAGTGACCTCTTTCAACCGACTTGCTATCCTGACCACTGCGCACAACCAAAGTTACTCATCCTCCAAAATTTGAAGTAATTAAGTGTCTTCCACTGAAACGGAAGAAGACCAGTGGTAGAGCCTAAACAGGCCCACTCGGTCCCGGGGCTGAGCAAGCACACAGCTGACTAAGCAGGTACTTCTCTGGCCTACTGCCTCGCCCACAGCCCCGGAGTTTGATTAGTTGTACTTAACGCTGGTCCTCTTGTAATTGCACATGTCGTTTTGTTAACGAGCAGAGATTAGACTCTCGCCCCATGGGGCCACCAGCCAGGCTTTCAGGACACACATTTCCTGCAGCGACGATGACATCATTCTGTTTATCGGGAATAAACCAGACAGCAGTATGTAGGCACGCTAACACGCAATAAGGAGCCGCTCTTGGGGGGACCAACCCACTGCTTCCCATTTCAGGCACTCACACCCAGATCCTAAACTCTACATGACGAAACTGAGCTTGAAAGGGAAACTAATCTGTAAGGTGATCTCAGGACTAAAGATGCTCCATGATTTTTAAAGTTGCCAGGTGTCAAAACACAGGAGGGCAAAGGATAATAAACATACTATACGATCATAACGAAACCCACATGCTAGAACATCCAACAAGACTGAGGAACTTGATTTAGGGATTCTGTCTGTAATGGGACAGAAGAATTAGATTTAGGTACTGAGAAGACCATCCTTGAACATGGAACAGAGAAACAAGGACAGAGAAACTTTACAGAATGGAGACTAAGTATAAACGTTTAGCAGAAAAACAGTGGTGTTTAATTACCTCCAGATTCATGCTATATTTGGAATGGGATCGACAAACAACAGGCCGTCAGGTAGGAGATAAGCCTGTCAATGAAGCCCATGTCCGTGAAATTAAATTCACCCCTCTTCTGAGAATTTTAACCAGGATGTTTTTGATGGCTGTGGCTGCAGCTTAAGCACTCTATGGACCCTGCTGCCCCATGATAAGAGGATGTCCTGGGGGCATAAAACAGTAAGGCTTACAACTGCCCGCTCAACCGAGTCCCCCCAAGAATTAACGACGAAATATCTGCCGCTCAAGGAGTTAACAAGCTTTCAGCAGCAAGACAAGTACGTCAAAGCTTTAATCGGATGGAGGCCAAAGTAAGGCTCCTGGCTAAATACACTCAACGGCCACTTTATTGGGTACACCTTGTGATTAATGGAAACAGCCAATAATGTAGCTGCATCCAAATACATACAGAATCAGACAAACAAGAGGGCTGTATCACGCAGGCGACTTTCTTGATTAACCGGATAACTTGTCGGATTTAAGGTAGTCTGGTCTAAATGGAAGTGAACAAAGATGAAATCCATTTAAACTGGTGTACCTTAAATCCAACAAGTTATCTGTCTACAGGCCCAGGATGTAGAGCTTCAGTCACTGTGCAGTTAAGCATTATAACAGCGCAGTGATTCATGTGATTTAAAATGTGGGATCACTGGAGGTGCTAGACGGGCTGGTTCTAGTGTCTCAGGAACAGCCCCCTTCCAGAAACGCACGCAGAGTTTACAGAGGATGGTGTGACGAAGCAAAGAGACGCAGTCCGCAGCATCTCTGTGGTTCAAAATGCCCACAATGGCGTTAATGAGAGGTCAGAGGAAAGCGGCCAAACTCGTTACAGCTACCGGGAAGGCCATGAGTGCAGAAAGTGTATGTGTGCAGAAAGGCATCCCCAGACACGTCAACTCTTCAAGTCGTTTGGGAGACCAAAGGCTCCTACCTGGTAATATGTAGACTAATGAAGTATAGTTCGCCCATAATCAAGAGGGGCCGAGTCAGCCTGCTTGGTACTCTGTCTTCAGACCTCAATTCCATGGTCAGATGGGATTTGTGAACCAAATAGCAATGGGTACTGTGATCTAGTCAAAACTGGTGTCTTGTGCTCTTAGTGCATTATCTGGAAACACAGGGCGAGCAGGAGATGTCCCCTGAGTGTGCACCTGCTTGTTGAGATGTGCAGAGGTGGAAGTTAAGGGATGGGGGGGGGGGGGGACAGGCATGCACTATATTCCAGGCAGTGTGGGGACACAGGGCTCAGCCTGCCTGAAAATATTATCTTCCAAAGTGGAGATAAGCTATTTTGTTTTTTTTACAGCCAGCCAGAATCAACGACTAGAATCTTTTGGCTTCATTTCAATTTCGAAACGGTTATATTATTTTGTGGCCAGTCTTCTCCTTGGCGAAGAGTATGGCAGACATTTTGAACCCTGAGGAAATGTGTAAACAATGATATGGACACTCAGGAAAGGTATGATTACCGACGACGGCTTTCTGTTTAACAATGAGACAGTCTGGGATCCAAACCGCCCTGACTTGCGAATCCGAGGAGAGCGCCGCAGAACACTTAATCCCCCCGTACAAAGGAACACAGACGTGTGTGTGTGTGTGTGTGTGTGTGTTTGTGTGCGCGCACATGCACACCATTGGAGGAAATTCTTTGTCAGACTAATTACATTTTTCTTTTCCCCACAGGAAGCGGCTTCCTAAGGGGCAACATCCAGCTCTGGACGTCGTCTATATTTAACCGCAGACTGAAGAATCCTCCGCTCTGTGCTTCCACACCCAGACAAAGGCGAGTTAGTTCCTTTGCAGGAGGGATGGGTCAGAACCGGAGCCGCGTCGCCGTGCCAGTGGGGGGTGAGATGGGTCCGGCAGCATACCAAGTGCCTCTGAGTAAATAAAGTGAGGCTTCCCAGCAGGTGCTCGCCTACAAAGGGCGATTGACCAAACCTTGCAGAGGCCACTCTGCCCCTTGACAGTGGTCTCCACGGACCGCACCAGCTAGGAGCCATTACAGAAATTCGACATGCCTAATGTGAGGTAAATATGAATATAAATAATCGTAAAATGTGCTATTAAAGTGTCGAAAAGTGACCAGTGACTAAAAGAGAACTGAACCTATGTACACAATCAGACAATACTCTTATTATTCTGCAAACTTATAGAGATAAAAGTCAACCTGCTGTTTAACACACATAGATTAGCACAAATGTTTTTTCCTGGGTTTTGTTTCAGCAGGATAAACTGGGAAACAGCCTCTATTAAGAGAGAAAACTCTGGATGCAAGCTGATAGAAACAAGTTAAGTGTCGAGTGGCGAGAGTGCAACGTAATCAGAGGCGCTCATTAGCATGTGAAACACACTCGCGGCCAGCGCAGCTGAATGGAGCACATTCCTGCACCATTGTCCGGCGGAAAGCATGGCTGAATGGCAGCACTGTTGGACGGTAGGGCTTGGGTTCCAAAGCCTGGCTCTGAAAGGCGGGGGGTGCTGCGGCTGAGGCCGCTCAGAAAATACCAGAGAGCTGGATAACGAGGATGGGGCTGGAAGCTCTGAACCTCTGTCAGCAGTCAGCGGGTCAGAGCCATGTCACACTGTGCTAGGTGAAGCTTCCGCATTCCATTCATGAAGAGGAGGATGCAGAAAGAGCGACATCTTCATGGGGGGGTTACTTCATACCAACGGAATAAGTCTGCCAAACAGACGTCATTAGGATTTGGGATTTGCAGACCTTCACATAAGCAGTACCTCCACCTGAGCAAACAGCCCAAATATGGCTCAAAATGTGATTAGGCAAAACGCAAATGTGGACCCTGAGGCTTGAAAAGGCACGCCAAGTATAAACACATGAAACCCACGGAAAACCTTGCATTCACGATGCAAAACAATACTGATTCTGCTGCTGAGCTATAAATGAATTACCTATCTATTTCATGATTGAGTTTGTTTACAGAAAGGGCCTATTATCAATATAACTGCTGCAACCTCCTTTTAACCACCAGCAGGGACGTACTACAGCGCATCACACCTTTCATGTTTGTTATGGGCCGTCGTATTAACATACCGCTAACCCATCGAGAAAATGAGACAGTCAGTGATCCTCACATCAGCAGAGCTGCGGTCTCCCCAAAAAGCCATAAAAGCCGTAATACGGTTGTGTTCTTGTCCTGTGTTTTTGTGCTCATTGGTTTAAGTATTGATTTCGATAAATTAATCACGTGAAATCTTAATCCCACACCGGAAATAAAATAAAAGCCATGCTTTAACATAAACACAAAAGCAACAGATCACTTTAATCGCTATTACAGTTGGGTATGGACGGTCTTATTATTTCAAAAGACATAAAAAGTGACACAAATGTTCCCTCATATTCATTTTATATTTGTGTGAGTAACAATGCAAAGGGAATGACGAGCCACTTCAGTCAAAAAGCATTTACTTTTCATTTCAACTAAAACGCAGGGCTGCCAACTTCAGTCAGCCTATCTGGAGTGAGATTTATGTATGAGTTTCATTACATCATAAATATAGTCTGTAGGGTATGTCCTAACGCTTTTGACGTGGCTAATTTTAGGTTTATAATGGAATAATATAGATTTGCTGTAAGAATTCTTGCACGAGTCTGAAAGCGTGAGTGTCACCCTAGAAGCGTGAATTTGCAACCCTGAAAACATACATTTTGTCCTTCACCTGAATTGATTCGTATAAAAAAAACCATTAATTTATACAACTGTTAAAAGGCAGAAACTTTGACCAACATGAAATCATTAATAAATTACATCTATTTATTCAACATTTTATAAAAAGCATACTACGTTTGAAAACAGTTTCATGATGTCAGGACAGAGCAGCCATATTACGGCTTTTCGGTCGAGGGTGTTAGATTCGCTGCTGTTATTAACACTAATGGCACATTAGCGCAAACAAAAGGGCTGCATGCGCCAAAGTATGTCTTGCTTGGAGGTTAGAGGAGTTTCACGTTCATTGGCGTGGGAAATGGAGGTTCTAATGTTATTACATCTAAGCAGCGTTAGCTGCAAGATCGCCGGTGGTTTCCTTTTTACTGAAATTGTTTTCATTATTACTTTAACTTAAAACAGTCACAGCTTGTGTGCTAGATTTATGTTCGACTGTTCAGTGCTAACTTAAAAAAAGTAACAAATACATGGTGGAAGCATTAGAATATAGTCCAGATAATATTTTTATGGCATCTCATGTGGTAATGCTGCGTGATTTTAAATCTATTACACACTGAATACTAAACTGAAGCTTGACTTATAAATAAAATCGCAAATCAAATCCTAATCACAATATCGGTCAGAAGAATCACGATAAGATATTTTCCCCAAATTGTTTGGTTCTAACAGACAAGAAGGCCAGCTCACTGGAAGTGTCACCACGTGCAGCAACCACCAGTGTCCCACGCAATGTCGTTACCATGGCACTTTAATGGCATAGGATAAGGAAGGAACTCCTTCAGAATGCATTACCTCCTGTTCCAGAGTAGGACTGACAGGGCCAGACAATCTCTGGGGTAACTGGGGGCTTAAGGGCCTTGCTCAAGGGCCCAACAGTGACATCACTCTGTCGAACCTGGGATTTGACCTGGCAATCTTCCAATCACAGGCACAGCCTCCCAACCCCCTGGAGCACACACCACCCCCACCAACGAGGCTCCCTGGAAACTTCTGGTACGTTAATACGGCACTAGCCAGACCAAAGTCTGTTAGGATATGCGGGGACATGCCATGCAGTTCAGTATATCTAGTTAAATGGCAGACGTGTGTGTGCCATCTTTATTAAGGTTACAAGACCACCTTGGGTCTACTACCATTCTCAGGCCAGGTAAAGGGCTCCAAACATTTACTCTAGGTCTGGTCACTTACATGGGAACTGCAAGGACTCTGATAAATGCCTCTATTTCACTCTCATATAGGAAAGATTTCGAGGCTCCGGAGAGAGAAAAAAAAATGTAAACGTGTAACATAAATACATAAAAGCCCAGTGAAAACCATGAATATCAGTATGAAATGCATGTCACAACATAGTGAATGCAATTAAATTTCAGCGATCCTGGCTATTGGCAGGGTTACAGGCCAATATTAATTCATAATAGTGCTGGGCGATAAAACGATGTCGATTTTTTATCGATAAAAAATGAGGACGATCACGATGATGCACACAGACTATAAACCTCGATCAACCAGGTTCGCTCCGTTTTAGAGAATGCGCTGAGACAGACAACTCGATGGCCTATCGAGCAGAGGTTTACACGCCAGCACAGCAGCCAATCATTGACAACGTTGTAATTTTGCCCATCCTCCCATAAAGAAGCAATGGGTACGTTCGACTTGGGCTTAGGTCTGTCTGCAGCTGACGCGACGTGTAGCGCGATCTGCCGGCGGCTGCAGGGGTGGAGTATAAACTGACTGCAGCCAAGTCGGACAACTTCTACTCCTCGTAGTCTGTGAGACCTGACTGCAATGGCTGCACTGCCAGAAGGCTGTAGAGAAATCTATACAAATATCACCTGCATGCAAATTACTTATTTTACAATAACGAACTTCTGATCCAAACTGTTAGCAGTGAATAAAACTATTGTGTATAGTGGCCCTGTGTAAAACTGATAGCTGCCAGGAAAAAGATCAAATACATGTATTTCAAGGATTCAAAGTTTTTACTGTCATTCACAGACTGGACAATTAAACAAATATAGCAGTGCAACATTACAGTAACTAATAAATAAACCACTAACTTACGTGTACTGTTAGAGCATTTATGTAATTTATTTAAACTTTATTTTACCAAGTAAATGAACTGAAAACCAGTTCTCACTGCTTTACGTGCTTTTCGGGAGAAATAGCAGATAACGCATCGGAACTTCCTGCGATACAAACGTCATGCGTGTGACTAAAACCATCAGCCGATAAGGACAAAGTTGTGTCGGTTCCAGTTTGTGCTGCACGGTCTATCTCAAATCGTATTGCTCTCACAAGCATTTTGTATCTTGTGACATGGTGACACGTGGTGACATTTTGCAGCGCCATACAAAAAATCCAACCATGATTTGGCATTTTTTTTGAATAAGTGTTTTTAAAATTTGTTGGAAAATAGGTATTTGTTTACTAATATTATTTCAATGTATTCATTCTATTTGTCAAAATAGTGGTATTTTTATTATTTTGATTATTACATTATTACATTGAACAGCATTGTGAAACTATAATATTAATAATTATTGATATCGGTCAATACAGGAAAAAATATCGTGATCATTTTTTTTTGCCATATCGCCTAGCTCTAATTCATAATATTGTTATTGATTAATTATTTTTTAACAACACATTTCAGCAACACACTACAACAGCAGATTTCCTGCACACACTGTGATGAGGTATTATTAGGCTGAAATGTCCATGTTCTTGTCTTGTGTCCGGTTCCTCAGGTCACCCAATGAAACCAAACAAATGAAGTCATACTCTGACGGTTTACCTCATGTGGAATCCCCTTGTTATCAGTTGTTTCTAGTTTTGTTAATTGCTTCTGTGTATTTAAGTGGGTTTCTGTGAGTGATTCCCCAGTCCGGTCATTGACGTCAGTCCTGCTTGTTGTTCCGTGTTCCCAATTGTGTTCACCCTGAATAAATCCTACGTTTCCCTGACTCCCTGGACTCCTGCTCCTGTTTATCCGCTCCGTGCCACAGCGTGTTCGACATAAATGTTCAGTGTCGGGATGAATCCAGTCATTCATCTTGATTATTCTTGCTTAGCTTTCCATGTATTATAGTCTTCTCAAAATATACTCAAAATTGCATTTATCGATGCAGCAAGACACTGATACGCACTCTGGCCTCCTTTTTCACTGTTCGAGATTCTAGAAAGAGTCACAGGGAATAGCATATTCTGAATGCAGTCTTTGTTCTTGGAGAAGTGTCACCTTTGAAGATGAAGAGATAGTACCTTTCCTACTCATTTCACAAAGGAACTAGTACTATGCAAAAATGTAGGATTCAGAAGTAGAATACTAAGAAATCTGACAATTAAACCACAAAAATGTTATTACCAGCTACATATTAATGAAGAGGGTTAGCCTAGATCAAAGTAAAGAGAAATCAACAGTCTCCCTCAAATCCACAAGTTCGGTGTAACTAAACCTAGTTCTTTCATGCCAGCGGTTTTATTATGTGGGGAGATGGATCAGACACACTCAAGATCCCCGACACCACTGAGCGTGGTGCTCACGACACGCTTAATTATTCATGAGCCGGCTGGAAATTCTTTTACAGATCTGTGGTCACATCTCTGTGACCTGAGGTTGTATAATCTGTGGGGGGGGGGGGTACTTTAAAGAGGAAGAAAAAAAATTATCAATAAATCAACTCTCGGGAACATCAGTGCAGAAGCTCATAAAAAAAGACCTTCACAAATGAAAACCAGAACAGTCTTTGTCATGTAGACAGATTTAAACCAGGTCATTGGCTTAATTCTGTCATGAAGTTACAGCTCGATTGGAGCAGGCAGAACAAAGGATGACATGCAGCATTAGCTTAAAATGTGACCGTTATCTGTTTAATAATGAGGCATAGCTACACAGAAATACAGATTTTTTTTCCAGATTAATTTCATCCTTTACTTGCATTGCTGAGATGTTATCAGGTGGGCCTGGAAACCACAGACATGTCCCTTCACTGTGTCCAGCTCTGGACACTTCACTGTGTGCCTTCTTCACCAGCTACTCACATGGAACGTCAGGTGACGTTCAGCTCAGGGACTGGAGTGCTTTTCCACTGCACCAAGTACTGTACTTTTGCTTTTCCATTGACTTCCGGTCGAGTTCCAGCACCAAAAGTGCCAAACCAGCTGGGATGCTTCTTTGGTACTTTGGATGGGACTTTCTTTGTTGACTGGTTATGCAAATAGCCTGCCGCTGAAACACAATACAAATAGCGCCTTGAAAAGAATTGCGAACTCGGAAAACAATGATAAATGAAGTAAAAAAAAAAAATCAGGGTCGGAAGAACAGATAAACAAAAAGATCAGGATAACATAACAGGAAAGTGTAGAAGTATTTTGTTTAATACACTAGGACAGCATAGTAGACAGTGCTGAATACAAGTATAAAACAACTGCCAAGACACATCGTGATCTAATCACTCAAACCACTTGCCAAGTGGTCTGGGACACGTTTGGCCACGTATCTTTTGTACTGTAATGGATATTATTGTTACAATTGTTATCATTGTAACAAGGATGTTATAGGGCAGTAACAAAATCTGAACACAATCGGTCAGATGGGCACCTTGGAGACGCCTGATAGAAACACATGTAAACGCCGATGTGTCTCGGCGGGCGACACTCATTTTAAAGCCAAATGTAAACAGGGCCTAAGACTCCAAGATCTTTAAGCAGTGTTGGGACTCTGATGGCCCTTATCTGTTGAATCTACAGTTAACTCAACCTGTAGCCCTTTCCCAGTATTAACTGTATTAACATTCAGTACATTTACATGCACAGCTAAGTGAAGCTACAGTTATAGCTTGACTACACCATTTAATTGGACTACTCTCCTTCTCCTAATATACATGCAAGGGAGGGGAATCGATTTATTGCCTGAAGTATGTCTGATTCTGCTACAATAGGTGGCAGCGCGGCTCCTTTCACCTTGTTAGTATTGGGCTTTTTCTGGATGACCTTTTACGCCACAGACGTACAAAATTTATTTAATAATGGATGCATGGATAAATGAAATGGCACAAGCTTTGATTGCAATCTGGTCAGAAGAGCAGATACAACACGATCGAGATATATCATAATAAGAAACAAAATATTTTGTATGATATACTATGACAGCACAGTATTGGAAATTTTTCAAATATTGCAATGTGATTTTGCTGTAGTAAATATTGGGGTATTTATGAAACAAAAAAGGAGTTCAACATAAATTTCTCATCAAACCATCAAGGAGTGATTTAAACGGCAAGGTTGAAAATGACTGTCAGAGAACGAATGCAGCGCTCACACAAAAGCAGAGGATGTAAACTTTAAACTGATTTTTAAACATATACTAGATTATCTTAAAAATTAATAGATCATTAAAATGGCAAAACTTGCTAGGTTTTTGTTTTCCTATGACAGAGCAACAATGTGTTAGCGAGACAAACTCCCTGCGTTATAATATTGGTACCAAACTGAGAAAAGGCCATGCATTCTTCTGTTTATACATATCCACTTTGACCTTACAGCATTTAATTTTTCTCCAATCAGGAAGTTATGGCATCTTAATAACCCGCATCCTGTAATAGCCATGCAGCACACACCTCCCATTCTTTCTTTATTAGCCTCTCAAGGTCCAGCTGCACACAAAACTCATTCACACCATGCAGGGTTGAGAGGCCTTAGAGAGGCCTAACATCCATATAAATGTTTTCTGTAGCCAATTGTGCTATTCAGGGTCATAGGGATCTGGAGCATAGGAGCACAAGGCAGAGACCAACCCAGGAGGAGCTGCCAACCCAATGCAGGGCACACACACCATTCACACCTACAGACAGGGGGGGGGCAGAGGTAACCACTGCAATGCTGCACCACCCCTACCATAGTCTACCATGCCATCTGTTTTGTAAACTACACAGAATTTAAACCAAACTCTTAAATATGAAGAGAATATTATTTTCCTTCACTAAATGTACCATCATCCTGATGCTCTCGGGGTCATTTAGTGAAGAAAAATAATAAGTACCATAATTAGTTTGATATGAATTAACAAGATGTAGCTGGCGAAACCAATGATCTAATTAAATGACCATTAGTTTTCACGCAAAAGCTGCACATGAAATGAATATGTACAAATTATTTCTTTTAGAGTTTATTTTTCCCTTTGAATTGCCAATTACTTATAGGCAAATTTCATGCATTGCTATGGTTTGAAACATACGAGACCAATTGAGTTAAAGTAATTTATGAGTTGTGCACGCAGCTTAAGTTGACGATACAAAAGCGCACTTGTGTAAGTTATTTTTAATCAGAGTTTAACGATCATATCCATTACTGAAAGTCAAGTGCTGTACAATTACTCAGACACGATCATGCTTTATACTTATTATGCCGCACTAGAATAAAGTAGCTGAGTGCGGTACACGTGAAAGAGTTGCTCTGTCTTTATTTCAAAAGTGTCCATGTTACGGGAGAGACTTGCAGCAGGTGTGTGAACCTTTCCTCGCTGCCACTGGTACCTCGCCAAGTCCGAGCGATTCGGGCTGCAGACCCCCCATGAGGAATATTTAATATGCAGCAATTTCACTGATTCATTAATGCAATATTTTCCACTTCAAAGGACTCCATGTAAAGTTAGACATTCGAACAGGCGAACCCGAACCGCATGGGAGATCGCACTGTGGTCCCACGGGGCGAGAGGATAGACACATTGTTCCACGACCAGATATCGCATTGTTATCCAGCAAGCCATCTGAATCCACGGCACCCACACTTTGTCACCATTTAATCGGGGGAGAGATGCATTCGCTTATTCAAGACACGCAGACAGTGGAAATGTACGACAGTAGCCAGGCAATCCTAAGGACGATGAGGGGAACTCCAGAGGAGCCCTGCAATCTCTTTTCTTGGCACAGTGGGAAAAACTCAAATCACCACGACAATTGCCAAGCGTCTGCACAAAGGTGCCTCCGCATTCATCAGAAACGCGGCCGAAAGCACCAGCAGCGTACACGGCGAAACCAACACGATCTGTGTTTCCCTACCTTGTGCCCTGCTCTCGCCTGGACGCAGGGACGGAGCGGACCGTGTAGTTGTCGGTTTGATCAGCGGATTCCCCCTACAAGGCGTTTCGCACGCACCCCGGGTGTCTTATAACTGGATTGTGGGGCTCTTGATGGGAAAACCTGTAGGAAAAACAAATATGATTATTGTTCTGATACTTCTGCAGTATAAAATTGGCCAAAAAATCATTCTGATAACAATAGCAACTTTGTTATTATTAATAGTAATTAATTTAAAAAATTCACGATGACAATAGGATTGAAGTTATATGCATCACTCTGTAGCTGTATACCAACTACGCTCTTTCACTCAAAAATATTAACTCAGAGTTTGCAGTCAATGTGCAAGCGATACCTGTCAGTTTTGTGCAAACGTTTTAGATTCGTTAACGAAGATGCGTCAGTATCGCACCAAACTGCAACGCGGTTTGCTGGATCTATAATCCCTGTTTTCAGATTGTGGATTAACAACAGAATGAACTATTTTCAGGTGGGCATTTTCTTCTCCATTATAACAGGGAGCATTTAGAGAAAGATTGCAAAATACAAAGATTTCCTTGATGAATTCAACCGCGAAAAGTATTTAGATAATGGGTGTAAACGATTGTACTGGATAAAACAGATTTTAAATATAATGTAAATTGTTTTCCTCTAATAAACCAGTGCCTACCGATTGCCTATCAGTTCACCCCTCCTGAAATCCACGTTAAACACCACCAACACAACCTAGACACCAAATACGACTAAAGTCCCGCCCAACACCGTTACATTCGGGCACACTTTCTCCTTGATTGGTCAGATTGCGCTGCCAACCAAACCATATATCAAATCAACCCAATCCTAGTCTTAAAAAAGATGCCCATCTCAACACGATCAGATGTATTTATACTCCCGTATCTGAAAAAAAGCATTTTGTTTCTGTTGTAGTCGCCTCTAAAGGTCATCTGTAAAATATTGCAACAGGTCCGAAGAGGATCACCATAAAATAATATTGTAAAGTATACCTAAATTTAAATATTGTATTAATTTCATACAATACATTATCTACGGTGCGGTTGGGATTTATAACTTCAGTAATCGATACTTCGTTGAGATTCGCCCCTCCTAATGTTTACAACTTGCCCTACACACTTCCCCCCCATCAGTTTCACAATGTGACAACGTTATAAGCCCTCCCTTAATAATATTAACGGGGCGGGGGCTACAGGGCTGCCTATTATTTATCGACCAATTACGTCTCTGATTACTGCCGTATAAAAACACCAGGTTACAAACTTATATTGGCCATTCAGTTTACCCAACTGATTGGCTATTAATGACAGTTGGGTGTGTCAGTAATATAAACGTATATCCAATGTACCACATAATCCAAAGACGTTATACAGTTACAGTTTTATATACCGTACCACCATTTAGAAAGCGAACGTAGCGTGTTAGCTTTCTGGCCAATCGTGCGGCGTGTTACTGGAGCGTCAGGGAGGCAAGGTTATAAACTGGCGAGGGGTAGATGGTCAAACTACTGATCTTTAGCGGCAGTTGGACTCGTGAGTAATGTTAATGCAGACTTAATGTAACGCAGCTTTCAATTACGAGAACACACTCAGTGGAGGGTCATGTCTGTAGGAATGGAATTGTTAGTTTGCTCGGCTAGACGTTAGCTAGTGCTGCTGGGTAGCCGCGTTATCCAGGTAGCTACACAGAAGCCAGCAGAAGTTTGGTTAGTGACTGAATTCACACTTGATGTTCAAAGTGTCATTTAATGTGCTTCTTAAATCAGCTGCTATCGGGTTGTTTTTTGCGTCTGTTGTCTAATGGCTGGATAATACAGTGGCTATCGGGTTGCTAACGCTGCACCTTTGGTAGCATTGCCATAAAGTACTTGAATATAAATAAACACGCCTTTGCGATTTACTGTCTGTTTTCACTTAGTGTTTTTTGACGCTAGGCTGATTTGTTTGAGTGACAATACTGTGGTTTCCTCGGATTTGTGGTTATGCTTTTTAAATGATCACGGAGGAAGTTTTAAAGACAAGACTTCCTTTGTTAATAGGAAGGGCAGAAACGTTTATTGATGTCTACTCGTCTCTAAGAGCTTCAGTAACATCTCTATAGTTGTCAACATAAATGATTGTTCGCCTTAAATTAGAGTATATGAAGCCGCAATTCTAACGTCTAATTTATTCATAATTAAGTTGCGAGAGTAACATAAACTGGGCTGTACATCACGGTTGCAAAGGCTTTAAAAACCTTAACAGCTGTCTATTGTGCACCTGTTCCGTAATCGCATTGCTAGTCTGCTTTTCTAAGGAATGCATTTTTAAAGTGAAATGGCTGTTTTTCTTAAGTCACGAACCCCAGTTCTTTTTAAAAGGTACAGAGTGATCTATTTCATCAGATATGATAAGAATGGGACGCGAGTCAGCAGTCAGTGTTGCACAACTTCCCGCGAGCTCTTTTCCAATCCAAGTCTTTTCTGTGCTAGTGCGAGCTCCTGTAATGTCCCCATGGGAAAACGTTTGGTTGGTTAAGGAGCATCCAGCTGGTGTTCTTTCTGACGCTGTGCTCGTGCAGTGGCACGAGTGTCCCCCTCAGAGGGCTGTGATCGCTTTATTTGGGGACAGAAGTAAAATCCTTTCCTGGCTGGGTTTGGAGCTGTCTAAGCTGTACACGCCACACCAGGTAGTGTTAAAAGTAATGGACTTCCCCCAACTGCACAGCCGCCCAGAGTTTTGATATCTTGACATCAATCCTGTCAGCATCAGAGGACATTCAACTCGAAAGCATTAATTCATGATTTATTTCCCTCGAAACGTTCTTTGTAGACATGTGACTTGTTTCTTAGTCTTTTAGCAGCATAGTGCCTTTGTTAAAAGGGAATTCCACTGTAATTAATAATGAATGCTCTGTTTCGTATCCTAATGCAGAAATTTGCACCCAAGAATGCTTCAGTAGTTTATGCAAGTAAGACAATTAGCTTTATCATGTTTTATTCTGCAGTGGATTGATTTGTTGTCACTAGCCTGTTCCCATTGTGCATCTTGAAGTCTAGACTGGGGCCTCTTGGGGTCTAATTAGAGGCTGACCTGCCTTTAGGTGGCAATAGCCGGATACAAAAATAGCTTCAGAGTAAAGGCAGTCAGGAAATCTTGTGGGCAAGTTAAGCTTGTAATCGGGAAATACTGATTTACAGAACACATTTTACTCCCCATGATGCCCCAATACCTACGCAATGATGTCATATGGTGAACAATGGCTTCAATTGATACAATTTCCTCTGGATATGTAGGACACAGTTAGGTGATGAGGCAAATAATCCATAAGTGGAGCTTCACTTTAATTTGTTGGGTGCAGTTTATTGCAAATTACTTTTTGGAAAGGCCTTAATTATCAAGTTCTGCCTGAAACATTTTTATGCCCTTTTAATGTATAAGCATAAAACGCAAATGTCTCTGCCATAACTGAAGGACTGCAATACCACTCTGCTTTAACAGGAGCCTGTTGTTGCCTTAAGATATCCTCCCGTTGGGTCAACAGAGTACCAGTTCTGTTCTTTATCTCACACACCCCACCCCCCACCCCTGTGACCAATTAACCTTAAAGAACATGTCTGAGGGAGAAGTATGGCACAGTTGCATCTGTGTAATTAATTTTTACTCGTCCACTTTCTATCAAAACTGCTTTTGGGTTAAACGCTCGTAAATTTAGCGGCCCGGCTTCCTTGGGCTCGGGTTGCCATACTGACACGTATGCGGAGTTGCTTCGTGACGGCTTGTCATCCCTGAAGCATGTCCAACCTACCCCAGCTGCCTTACCATAACCCAGAGCATGATTGGGCCCATCTCTCAGTCGTTAGCTGAGTTTATCGTAGCGTTGTGTGCAAATTAAATCGGGGGATTAAAATCCAGAAAGATGGTGATGTGTGGAATGAAAATTGGCTGATTTGAATTTGTTCCTTTTGATGAAAACGCCAAGTGTATTATGTCCCGGTTTGTATTCATTGTGTGTGTCAGCACATAGTGGGCCAGACTGAAACCTTCATTTCATTTAGGTCTTGCCCTGTAGCACTCTGTTCTTGCCTCATTATTAAACCAAAATTTTGAAAAAATGGATATTATAGCTACACTAAATCTCAACCAGTTACATATTCAATCTGTTTTATATAGTAATGTGGCAGATTTTGGTTGGTTCTGTGGCATTCATGTATTTTGAGGCTGTTCAGATTTTCATAATGCTCTTTCAAAAGGATTTATAGCCTTTCCTTATATTCAACTGATGTATTTTTCCCCTTAGGTTCTGCTTATGGCTGTGTTTCCTAATGCATGTTAATTTCTCAGTGTGCAATTTCCCGTTGGGCTCTGGGGGTGGTGTTCTCTGAGTTAATAAATGCTGGAGCACTGAGGATAAGGCAGCTGGGCCTGACATTCTTGCTGCATTTGGATAGTCTTTGAGTTTGTGCCATTAGGAGATGTATGAATTGTCTTTTGGGGTTACCGTTGTCAAGGGCACTGGTGACTGCAATGTCTGTGTCCCAGCAGACTCTGTTGGCATGGTCCTGTGGAAGTAGTGAGTGTGACCCCCACGCTGCCCAGCACCATATGAGAGAGTGCCCCAACTGACCCCCACCCCACCCCCATCCGTGGAGACTACCCCATGTGCATCATCTTCTTCAAGTTCGATGCCCGTCCTGCATCAAATGCTTACAGGTATGGTATTTGCAGTGGCCGTGTGCTGGTGTAGATGAGCTGTTCTCACCCAAAGGAGTCTGGCTGGAGGTGGTGATTTGAGGAGTACCGTTGGAGACTGTTTTCCCTGGCACTATCACTTACACAGTACATAATGAAAATGCCAAGGAAATTGCTCCATTCACAAGTCTGACTGGTAGATATCAGTGGTAGGTCTGCCTGAATAGACCATATGCCTCACTGTCAGGCATAAATGTGTCATGTTTTTCTCTTCCGTGGGAAAGGCAGTGGACATGTTGGCATCATGCTGGCACCTTCAAAGGGATGATGCTTTGTATCAATTAGCCTTTGAAGCTACTGCCCCCCGCTTGTGGTTGTTTTTAATGATAATCAGGCAGTGAGGGTGACTGCGATTCTCTCTGGTCACAGTCACTGTCCTGAGGTGTGGGCAAGTTTTCCCTAGGTCTGGGTGCCACGAAACCCCATCCTTGTCTAACCACCTGACCGACCCGCTGTTCCTCCATTCCACTCCATTCCATTGCACCCCCCCTTTTGTGTATAAGAAGGTGGTTATCTTGCAGGCACCATGCAGTGGCTGTTTTGTCATGCGGTTTGGGAACTCGCTAAAGGTAGAGATGTGTGTTTATTCTTTTGCTTGCCATTGGACCTTGGATTCCTTAGGAGGAACAGAGGCCGAAGTGTGAATGTGGGGTAAGTGAGGATTAGTGGGAGGTCATGTCATCCTGTTGTGCAGTGCAGAGTCATAAGTGACCGTCTCACTCAGCCTGCAGTGACTGCAGACCAGTGGCTGTGAAAGAGGGTGTAGGTAAGGGGCCTGGGGTAGGCCTCCAGGGGTTGCCATGGTGACACTCTGTGGTTGGTCAGATTCATCTGTCATGCAGTGTTATGCTGTGTTCCATTTACCTCTGAGGTCAGAACTTGGAACTGGGAATGACGCACACACAAGTTAAATGCGTTCCAATACAAGAGGTCGGAAATTCACTTAGCAAAACCAGGAACCTGTTTCAAAAAGCAAGATTTCTTGCGTAGCCGGGTAACTTGTTGGACTTAAGGTACCTCAGTTTAAATGGCCTTTATTTTCATTTATTTACATTTAGCCCAGACTACCTTAAATCAGACAAACTATCTAACTACAAAAGAAATCCAATTCAAGACCAGTTATTAGCAATTTCAGTTGATATGCTCAAAACACCATGTAATGTTAACTCTATAGCAACACATCCACAGATAACAGTTGGACAGTACGGTGTGTACGACCGATTTAACGAGCCACTATAAACGGTATAAAACTACAGCTTTAACTTATTTTGATAAAGGGATGCAGCCATCTTGGATTCTGGGGTTATGTCGATTTCCTCCAAGTTGACAAGTTGGAATTCCGACTTAAGGGGCGTTTCCGAGTTCAAGTGGAGCGCGGCATTAAACCCTAAAGGTTTTGTTTGCCTTCGCCATGTTCCCCAACAGCCACTACACCTTTCCTCTGGACGTCCTGCGTTTGTTTCCTAGTTACAGCTTGTGGGTCTTACAGCGCCGCTTCAGTTTCTGCATTTCTCCAGTGGTAAGGCGGGGCTCTGGTGCCCTGGGGGTTACCAGCCTCTGGACGTCCACTGTTCTGTGGTTAATCTCGCCTCCCTTACCCGCTATTTAGCCAAGGCATTTGCAGCCATTAGCCAGTTCATAATTGTAATGAGGAACAGCCCGGAACAAGGGGGAGAGGGCACGCAGGGTATGATTATGGGGGGGGTGAATGTTCCGCTGTAGCTGTGTTTAATGGGAGGGGTGAGCTGAGCTGTTGGTCTGTCTCCTGCCCATTTGTATCTCTGGCCATATCAACCGTTTGATTTGAAGTTAAGGTAGGATGTACATAAGCATATGTGAACATTTCAACTGCCTTTGAACACCCCCCCCTCCCCCCCAATAGCAAGCAAGTCTTTAGAGGTATAGTCTCACAACCTGAAAGTCCCAAATCAGACCTTTCTGTTGTACCTTTCAGAATCCTGTGTTCATTACTCCAGAGAAACTTGGATCATGACTAATGACATGCAGGAAACCGACTGGTTGTAGGTTCTGAAGCCTGAGAACAGCCCTCACATCACAGTGGGGATGCTGGCAGTTATTCTTTTGGCAAGAACCTTCATGAATCTGCCTTTATAGATAGTGCTGTGGGGCTCATCTCTCCCTCTGTCTCTCTGCCCACCTCCATCCCGGTCCACCCTACATTTCAGGCTCATTCTAGCTGCCAACAGGGATGAGGTCTACAGCAGGCTGTCCAAGAGCGCCCACTTCTGGGGAGACGGTGGCGAGATTCTCAGTGGTGAGTGCCTTTCACTTCACCTTGTGGGCTTTTACCAGTCCAGAGGAAGCCGTTCCACAGTCAGCGTCTGTGGGTTTATCACCAGCTCATCTGGAGCCCAGCTGCAACAGTGTTTTAAATCTGTTTCCTATCTTTTTCCTCCTGTTGTTTATAGGATTGCTTCATTTACATGCTTATACTGAAACTAAACCGCATTCCTTTGGGAATGCCACTTTCCTCTTTAGGAAATACGACACGGGTGCCTGGCTAACTGTCTATTCACCAGTAATCGTCGCAGTGCCTTTAATTGACCAACGTGGCCCTTTTCTCTCTCCTGGTACCAATCGATTGGCCCTGTTCCCCCGCATGTCTGTCAGGAGGCCCAGTCCGTACTGGCTGTGCTGTGTGAGATTCACACACACACCTCAGTCATTAACACCATGAAGCCTCCACTTCGTGTCTGTGAACCATAAATGATCACTTCATTCTCCTGGCAGACCTTTGATTGACTGCTTAATTAGATCCTTGTTTTGGTCTGTTTAATAGTGAGTGTTTTGCCATGCCTTCTGGAAATAACTGTCATAATTCAGTGTTGCGTACAAACAAAGCACTAATTAAATAATTAGAGGGGAGCAGCACGGAGACCATCGTGGCGCGCACCATGTCAGACTGTGGTGTCTGGCTGCTCTTCCGATGCTGGGGGAAGGAGAGTGTCTCAAGTAGGATGTCAGTAATTTCAGCAGCCCCCGCCGCTTTGACTCCCACCCTCCCAGGTGTGCCACTCATCACGGCCACACTGCCACTATGAGCTGGGCTAGTTTGCTCAGCCTGGCTGCACATTTATCCATGAAAGAAAAGGTACTGACTCTGATCTGGTGAGCTTGGTTCTCATTGGCGTTTATGGATTTGGGTTTTAAGGGCTTTAATTATTGCTTTTAATTGGGTATAATTTAACAATGTTGTATAGTTTTACTTTTATTGATCTGGTTAGAAGGTGTAAAGCTTGCTGCAGCTGAATGTTGTTAAATGTCTGGATATGCAGATTTTTATTGACTCCAAGTGGCGGATGTATTATGCTGCTTGGTTCCACATTAGAGGCACAGGCAGCTTGATTAACGGTTGATTTAATTTGGGAGGAGATGAACTGAACTTTGGCAAGATTTCAGGCATTAGATGGTTTTCTGTTCAGAACGAATTTTACTTTAGTTTAATTCTCATTAATTGTTCTCGGGGCTGTGTGCTGCTGGAGGTAAACGCAGAGCTGGGAGTTTGGGCCTTACAGAGGGTGGCTGATGTGTGTGTCCCTGCAGTCAGGAGATTTAGTCTCGATTGTCTGTTTGAAGCATTTCTCCAGGTCTGAGGGGGAAAAACAGCTCCCCTGCCGAGTTGATTTACACCCCCAGTAGCTTCTGAGTTAGTCTTCTTCAGATTATAGCTTGAAGCGATGAGGGGTGACTGAGCGAGACAAACTAGCTACCCGCCCCCAAATTGGTTGTCTGTAAACAGTAAAGGTGCCTGCACTATAATGAGTGATGAGCTCACATCAGTTCCCTGAGTCCATCAGCACAAGCCCAAGCGACACAGCCGGGTCCCTATTTACTGTCTGTGCTCTGTGCTGTGTGACAGGGTTAGACCTGGAGGAGGGTAAGGAGGGAGGCTCCTGGCTGGGCATCAGCAGACGGGGCAGGCTGGCGGCCCTCACCAACTACATGGATGCCAGGCCCAATCCCGACCGCCAGGGAAGAGGTAAGGGGGAGATCGCCTTGGGGTTCCACTTTGCGAGGATGTAGCTGGTTGAGAGCAGGTTAGCACATTAGGAATGTATAGAAAGAGCCAAGGAAATGAACGCACACAGGGCAAAAGCCAGACTGTCAGGTGTACGGGGCACAGGAGACAGCGGGCATCCGTGAGCGACACTAGCTCTAAGACGCCTGACTTCTGTGACAGCAGGCCATCATTCCTGAGAGTTTTGTTCCCCTTTCATGTACATCAAGCATTTTATCCCTGTTCTCTGCCTTGCCGGCTCCATGCTTACATTTTTTTGGTTTATATCGCCCTTGTAAATGCTGTATAGTCCATTGAATGCGAACACCCAAGAGGATTGTGTTTTTTGCAGCATGTTTTTGCTGTGATAGTTTTTACTGTGTTTATGGAGACTGTCACGGAGTGGAGGGACCATTTCTGCAGACGAGCCAAGCGTGGATTCCCTGTCCTTTCAAAGGGGGAGCAGTGGATCCAAAAAAACAACTGAGAAGAGCTGAACAGATATAAAGTCCTCAGTGTGGGGGAGGGGGGGGGCTGTTTGCTCTGTGTTTGTAATAAATGTTTCACTTTTTAGTTAATCTCAAATGTAGGATCATCAGAAATGGAATATTTTTCTCACTGTCAAATGTAATCCAAAGATTTATGTTTAGGTTGTTGGTTTCATTCTGTTCCAAATATAGGAGACTTAAATCTAAAAAAAAAAAAAAAAGCTTGCACTTTCACTTTTCCCTGACTTTTTGACAGTTTACCCACATTGATTCAAGATTAATAGGCTGTCTTCATCAAAACAGCACCACATTCTGCCACATAAATTGTGGTTTTGACATTCGGCCAGCCATCAAATCTGTCACTAGAGGAAATAGAAATGTAAATAGCATCTCATAGGCCAAAAACCAAATTTAATCCATTAAACATTTGGCCTTTCCACGTTATCTGAACATTGGCTGGTCACCCATCACCCAAACATCTGCTAACTCTGGCTCTTTGTCTCCCGTTGCAGTGTAGCTCAAATCGAGGCTTCACGTGAAATATTATCAGACAGTCAGAGTGAGAGAAACGTCTGTGCTGGAATTCTCTACACGAGTTCCTGACCTGCATCAATCAGTCTGCAGCTTGTACATTTTTAAAACATTCTCCTACATAAACAATAGACCTCGTTGGAGCTTTCTGTCCACTCTGAACGGCTGAAGGGGGGGGGGGGGGTTTA
>JAODUD010000040.1:20575201-20585822 GCA_026784285.1 Stomatorhinus walkeri | reverse complement strand
GTTTATCTGTCAGAAGGAAACCTCATCTGAGGGTCAGGGTTAGTTCAGCACTGATGAACGGCTGAATGGGGGGGGGGGCTGTATTTTATACTTAAAGGGTCTTCCTCTTGCCAGCACATATACCCAATCAAGTTAAGATTACCTGAAAGTCAGCAGGTCAGTCAGGTAAACCCAGTTAGCTGAATATGGCCCAAGCAGATTTTTAACTGTTACTATGGCCAGTCAGACGTCTGCAGATGTTTGTTTGCATATCTGTCGCGATACGCGTTTCCTGCTATCCTTGCCCTTCTAAAATATTCAGACTTCATTTTAGGAGCCTGGGGGCTCAGGAGTGGGGGTAATTGCAAGTGATTAGTTTCAGCTGCAGAGAATCGGTGATGAGCGCCCAGCGTAGTGGGTGTCATGATTTTGAGCCATCTGATTGGAGGACTTGTGTGATGAGTCTGCAGGCCGACATGGGGCACTGCATCACTCTTCTCTGATGTCACCAGCTCTTTGTCCTGGATAAAGATTCTCCTTTCCGTGTGGCTTTTTTTAAAAATTACTTTGTAGGCTTTCTGGTGTCAAACTTCTTGACAGACAGCATGGACAGCTACTCCTACCTGAAGAAGGTGTCCTCTGAGAGCCACTTGTACAACGGCTTCAACCTGTTAACGGCTGAGTTCAGGTGAGTGCCCGGTTGGTTCTGAGCACCTTGTGGCCCAGGCCCGGTGTTGGTTCCCATCTGGACAGAAACCCACACTTCTTACTGAATAATTGGCCAGTGTCTCTCTGCAGACTGTTACCCGTGGCTGTGACCTGCGTGTGACGGGCCCTCGATGTTGGGACCTCGCTGTAGTGTCTCCTTCCACCTTCACTGCGAACAGATCTGCATGTTTCCTCTGCTCACTGCAGCCAGAGATGTGACTTTCCCCGCATGCCATAGGCTCCTGTCTAGAACCTATTCAGAGTCTGTTTTACTTCATTTCTGCGACCGCCCAGCATTTCTGCTGTCCCCAGTGCAGCCTCTGGTCCCATAGACCATGATGGTGACCTTACTCCAGCCTTCCTGCTTGAATGGGTTTTCTCTGCTGACCCAGAAGCTCACAATTAATGACTTTTAAACAAAGTAGGCTTAAATGTGTTTTTTTTTTATTTGTTTAGCTTTTTTCTTGTTTACTGCTTATTCTGAAACATAATGTTTTTCATTGTGCAGGAATTGATCTTTCCCAGGAAACACCACGGTGCCGAATCCCGATCGCACCTTTGCCATGATAGTGTATAATGCACTTGCATGATGTGGTCCTGGTCCTGATAAGTATTTATGTATTGAAATAACCCAGATGTATCTTGTGGGCTCTCTAGCCGTAAAGCTCTATGTTACACTGGCAGTGCTTTGAGGGGGGATTTTGTTCTTTTACTTTGCTCGAGTGGGAGGCTCTCAGAGCTTAGTGCTACACTGGCTGGAAGTCTGGGTTTACGGACCCCACCCCGTCTTGCTATCCTTGAGCTGAAGCGCACCCTGGTGGATAAGCAGGCCCTGACCCCCCAGCGTGGCTAATGCGGCTTTCGAGAAGTAGATCTCGCTTTTTCCCGGCAATGCGGTTTCTCCGCAGCCCGCTAGTCAAAGCCGTTTCGGAAATGCAAATGAGCTCGTTAAGGTTTGGAATTACTGGCGCCGTGATCTGAGCTGTTTGGGCTACAGCGCATTTGGGCGAGGTGGCGGGTAGGGAATTCATCTCCCCCGTGTCAGCCGACATCCACCACAGCCAGGCTGTTATCTGAAGCAGTGATTGCTCCCCACCACCCCCAATGCAGGGGATCCAGTGTATCCAGAGCAAACAGTGAAAGATTAAAAAACATGCACAGCTAAATAAGTTACCCAGGGTGCACTGCAGCAGGAAAGCGACTGGTGAATTAGTTCCTGAGGGATCATGGCAGCCTTTGTGTCCTCACTGAGCAATGTCACTTGGCAAATGGATGGCTCTTTTATGTCACTATTTGTGATTCACGTAACAGTGCCGTGTGATTGGACATGTGGACCTGTCCTTCTCTGGTCACTCCCGGAAGCTTGGAGCCTGTTAATGTCATGCTGTCCTTGAGTGAGCAAAGAATTGACATAGTAGCGATATCCCATTAGACGACCTATTCGTATGGGTGCCGGTTTCTATTACAAGTGTGCATAAATCATTTACAGAGAGATGAGTTTTTCCTCCATTTGTGGACCTGCATCACTTTCCATATCTACATGGAAATATGACATTTAAAGCATTTAAGTGAAATATAAGGGATGTTCTCGGCGTCAGGACTCCAGGAGATCCAGGGCTGAGTCGGCATCGTTGAAGACTCAAGAATGTGTGTAATTTGAAAACATTAAATTCGAATAATAAATGAGTTGCATTCAAATATTTGGCAACATTGTACTTGTAATTTATCCATTCTGTAATAAGTTTGCAATTTTATTCCTTCTGAAATTTACTACTTTTTTTGCGTGAGATCTGCATGTGCTCCCTGGTTCACTCATGTGAGGCGAACAGGAACTGACCGCAAGTGATTTATCAGCTCTGCTTTTTGTCTGTTGGCACAACTTGTGGCAACAAGTATAGTAATAGAATCTGGTTATGCTACTGCCCTTAAGGTTGTATGTACATTTAGGTTGTCATGGTTACTGTTAAGAATGTTCTTGAAGTTCATGTTTTGAGAAATTCGTTCTTAATAAGATTTTAAATAAGCATTACTTGTCAGTGTACCAGTATAAACTTTTTGACAGGTTAACCAGAATGCAAACTAATGGCCTTTCCCCCAAAAAACTACTGTCTACTATTGGTAGATAAGTTCTGTTTGATTATAGTTTAATATTCATCGTAAAGATTTTAAATATCGCAATCTGGATTTCCCCAATATCATTCAGCCCTACTTTCAAAGAAACTTTAATTAAATTTTCCACTAAAATTTACAGCATTGAACAGTGTCTCGTTTTGTATAGAAATAAATTAATGGAGTAGCCTATAAGCCAGAGAAGTATCGTTAGGGTTGTGTTGTTAGAAACAAAGAAATCGACCATGTGCTGTAACTAGCCAAGACACAGGCTATTAAACATTATTCTGTGCTGCTGCGCTTAAACTATCTTTCCAGTTTAATTTCAATTTAATTTATTCAAGCTACTTTTTAATGTTTTGTAGCAAGAAGTAGTATCTGATTTTGTATAGAAGGAAATATTTGGTTGGGGCGAGATTAATCCAATATTATCTGAGTTTGACTAGTGATGTCTGATATTCCCATCCCTAGATTGAACCCTACAGTCTCTGGCATCACATGACTTCACATCCAGAAGTGGGCAGAGGTGGGCTCACAGGACCTGGCTGTTTCTGTCCAGGATCGGCTGGGCTGCCATTTCACAGCTGACTGCAGCTTCTACCTTTACCCCTCTCTGTCCAGGGCCAAAGGGGACGCCACTGTGTGTTACTATGGAAACAAAGGCAGCGTGGAGCCTGTGGTGCTGAAGCCAGGTTTGTTCCCTGTCCCCGCTGGTATCTGTCCCTGAGTCCATCCATCTGTCTGTCCCACATAAGTGATTATATAAGTAACTCCTTATCTTGGGGTGACTGAGTGTCCTTTAGTAGCAGTTTGAGATCCTGTGTGGTTACTTTCATCAAATTCATTTTAAAAATGGATGGCCTCTTCATTGAAAAACAAATTTTGAATCAAACAGCTTTGGTATAGATTTTTACAAAAAAAAAGACTCCCATTAACAGCAAGCTTTCGAGTTGTGACTTCCTAAACAGTTTGCCTTCCTGGAGATCACTCTGCTTGGCATTAATGTTCGTAAGCAGTGTTACACCTGGAAACCTGGTGAAGATGGATCAGTTTTCACTGGGCTCCCTACGCACAGTCTTAGCATTACCTCCCTTGACTTAAACTCCACACACCTGGAGATATACCCCAACATCCTATTGGCTTTTTTTATTGCTTCCCCACACGGCAACCTGACTGAGCTCTTTCTCGGGCTGTTCTGTTCCCTGTAGGGATGGGGCCTGCAAGTCCATCTCATGCGCTGTCTGTCTGTGGAAGCCAGAAGTGGGCGGGACCTAAGATGCCAGTCATTGGCACCTTATTGGCTGTGATTGACAGTAGACAGTGGCAGGCCCCACTGCGCACTTCCTCGTCTCTCCTGTTTTATGGATTCTGTGGTTTAGGGAGATGCCTGTGCATAGAGGCCGGAGGAATGCTGACAGGGGCTGAGGTTCAGTGTGTGTGAACAGCCTTCATTTGAACAGGACACTTTAACCAGCCTTTTTATGTTCAGATATTTTAAATAGATATTTTAAATGAATACCCTTTGGAGGCCAATTTGGGTTTTACAGTCAATCTTTGAGTAAGATCATACTGAAACTTATCGTAACTTTTTGTATTTTTTTTTTAATGAGCTCCCCTACCCCACTGTCAGGTCTGTGGTATTTAGAGAGGCCATAATCTAATCCCCTAGATTATTTCTAGCGTCCCTGGGGATCACGCTCTTCATCCCACATGTGCATGTATAATGAGCCCAAACTCTTATCGGGAGAAGATATATGGGGGGTGTAGCTTCTGCTCTCTGGAGTCGGTCCTAATTGGCCTGAGGAAGACAGCCATGGCATGCCCTCTCCGTCCCCCGCTACCTCCAGGACTGTGGCCTGTACTACGAAGCGGGGTTACCGGTTTATCAGGGTGACTTCTCGGCAAAATGTAAGTGAACGAATATGAAGTCCATTTAGACTGTGGTACCTTAAATCTGACAAGTTACCCCAATAAGCCAGTAACTCTGCTTTGTAGTACACGCCCCTGGTCTTGGTAATGCGCCCCTCCCCCTGCCCATGTCTCAAGCCACCCGATAAGTCAGATGGGCATCGCTTAGCCTCTTAAGGAGCAGGCCTTTCCTTGAGTGTTGAACTGTTGGCTCTTCATTTCAGGGGTTTGCTCTTTTTTGGCTACAACAGCCACTGTCATTGGTCTGAGTACAGGACTGACATGTTTGTGATTATGCCATATTTTGTAGTTCTGACACATTCAGGGCCTGTCCTAGCCGACGTAGCACCCTAGATGAGCATCACCGTCAGCGCCCGTGTGCGAAGCAAAGGGAAATTGGTTGGCAAGGCTGCACCCCCTCAGAAATTGTCTTCATAGATGGCTTTCTATGCCATATAAGATTGACTAGCCTTGGACGAATGTATTCCATTCTCGCTCCAGTTTCGGGTTTCCCAATGACAGTTGTCTGGAGTCGTGAGGCCTTGGCACCTGTGATGAGCAGTATTTTGTACCATGACAGTCATGGCTCTGTTTAACCCGCTCATGGCTGATTATCTGCTAAAGTAAATCGGACGATGACTGATGGAGCTAGATTTCTGTGAAAGATGTTTGCAGCAAAAGACCCTTTTGTGGCACAGGAGACGCCAGACCTACTTTAAAAAGAGTCCTCTCCTTAGTTGGCTCAGTTTCATCCTCAAAAATTGATTGCCTTTCAGATTGTTCTGTCGAAGCACTAGACGCAAGCAAACTGGGACCCTAATGCATCTGTGTACACCTCAATCAGTGATCCAGGGGTTTCTGATGTGTGCTGTGCTGTGCTCTGGCAGGCATCTATGGGCTGAGTAATTCCCTCCTGGAGACTCCATGGAAGAAATTGCAGTATGGCAAGAATCTGTTCACCAGCGTGATTGGCCGGGACCTCCCCACGGACGGCTTGGTGCAGGAGCTGCTGCAGGTCCTGAACAATCAGGAGATGTGAGTGTCTGCCTTGTACTACTCCTCAAACAGCTTGACAAGGACTCAGGCTTAGAACAGGATATGGAATATCCTTGGGAGCTCTCCTGTACCCCAGACAGTGCACATTTTTCCTACTGGGTGTGGGGAAGGAGCAAAAATGTGGAATGTCTGACAGGGAGCTGGGAGGGAGCAAAAACATGGACTGTCTGAGGGTCCCCAAGGACAGAATTGGGAAACACTGTTGTGATGAATGCCAAGTGCCTCCCTGCTGGAGCAGAATTTCCAGCTTTGGTGTTTGGCAGCCGTGTCCGCTACTGTTACCTAGTGTGGCTGAACCTCCCGAAGTGAAGATCCTACTCTCTGTATCCTAGCCACTCGCCGGACCCAATCCAGGAGCTCCAGGGGGACGGCTACAGCAGCGCCATGCTGCGAGCCCTGTCTGCAGTGTGTGTCCGGTCCCCGGGATACGGCACGAGGTCCGAACGCATCCCACACACGGCTATGTCTGCGCAGACCTGTTCGGGCTGTAATCTCAGAAATGCTCAGTTCTTGTATTTATATGAAGGATTGCTTAGTTTTTCCTGGTTGGAGCTTTGAGTCACATGACTGCATGCCAGCACTCAGCCATCACAGACTGCTGCTTTTTAACCTAGCCGGTGTTCTGCTTCTGTTTAGGGCTAACACAGTCATCCTCATTGACGCTTCCGGAAACGTGTCCTTCACGGAGAGAAACATGCTGCACTGTGACATCAACCAGTGGGACGTGAACACCTTCCACTTCAAACTGCAGGAATGAGAGTGGCAGGGCTGAGCGGAACATGCTCCGCGCCCCCCCCAGCCTTGCCTCTCCCATGTGCTCTGAATGTCAACTTATTAATTTGTTCAATTAGTACGTTAGGTTTTTTTTTTCCCCCTCGGGGGGGGGGGGAAGCTTTATTTCTCAATCTTCATTCACTGCTATGTGGGAAGACAGACCCCCGATATTGGAAATTTCAACCGTGATCTCTTACACAATCCATGTAACGCATGGTTTTTCTTTCTGATTCGGCAAATGTTAACTTTATTAATAAAATGTAACCTGGATATATGAATAAACCATTTAATGTTTAATGGTGGGCTGTTGACTACACTTCCAAAACCATAGTGGCCTGAGTGAAGAGGAGCATGGTGTAAGGTGAGGCTTGGTGTGTTTTGCTGTGTGTGTATTGTAGTTTGAGGGTTGTATTACGTTGTAGTGCTCTGTTACATGCCCTCTGCTTGCACTCGGCGTCAGCACAAATCGAAAGCGATGTCAATGTGCATGTCAGACAGCCAGTAACTGGTATTGTCTGCTTTTATCATTCGGAGTATTAATCAGCCGATGGGTGGATGGACTGCAGCTTTGGAGATTAATCTTAAAGACCCTAGCCTGCAGGGGGCACCCTCTTGTTCTTGCTGAAGGAACTCCTGCAGGTTCATCCATCCCCTAGGTCCTGTGCTCTGTGCCCATACTGGAGCAAGTGTGTTGGGCCTCATGTAGCTCTCATGCAGAACTCCAACAAAGTGATTCCTGCTGCCTCAGATGCTTACCTGGGGTGAATCGGGAATTGATCCTGTTCATTGCCGGCATGAGGCTCGCTATAAAGCTGAATGTCTTCTTGATATTTCTGCGAACCTTTGATCAAAAACAGGCCTTCGAAAGAATAAAGGCTCCAGGGATAAGATATATTGTGACCGCAGTTAACATGGAATATATTGTATTCAAGTTGTGTTCCGACCCTCCTGCACAGATTGCATAAATTTCCCCTAACGTTTTGGTGTGAACTGCAACAGTGGGACTCTTCTCTTTCCTTACAAAGCTAGGATTGAAATATCAGCTTCCCCATTTGTGCCACAACACCTGATTGTAATGACGCCATGGTTAATTAACACTACTGTTATTAATGCAGTTCACGCCCTTCACAGTGGTAGCCATATTTAAAATTCATATTTTCGGGAGTCACTGTGGTCTGCTATGTTGGCTCTTCAATAAGAGGTTTGCAGTCTTGATAAGTGTTGATCATGGCATGAATGGTGACGGGGCATAAACAAACTTTCTGCAGCTAAGTGAACTTATTGATTTCTTGCTTTCTCAAATCTAGTTCAGATGAGAAAAATATATAATATATCAATGCAAAAGAAGAAAATAGAGTTATAATATTCTATGACAGGAGGTCCTAGTACTGCTGGTTTTCCCAACCTTCCTTTGTCAGTCAGGTGTGAAGGCCTCTGACCAATCAGAATCAGTAATTATTACACTAACTACCTGAGAGAACTGAAAACAAGGCCTGGATTTGGAATTGAGGTCCGGATTTGAAGAACCCTGTTCTATGGGATGTGATCTACCAAATCTAAAACCCAGTGTCTTCCTTTCACATTTCCCTTTCTGACAGTTCGATTGGCTAATGGGTACATTTCTCAGTTGAAACTAGTGATGGAGATCATGACTGAATTAATAGATCATTTTAACTAGTTCAGACATTGATTCATTGACTTCCGACATGTCCACTTCGAATGGATCTCACATGGATATTTTTCCCTTTTATTTTTAGTTACATTTTATTACATTCAATATATACTTATATGCTGCGATGGGTTGGCGCCCCATCCAGGGTCGTTCCCTGCCTTGCGCCTGTAGCCTCTGGGATAGGCTCCGGACCCCGCAACACCCCTCCCCCCGTGACCCTGAACAGGATAAGTGGTTTTAGAAAATGAATGGATGGATATAATTGTATGTTATATTATATTATACATTATACTTAACGTTAAATTGTACTTGGACATCTTTACACCAGCAGGGGGGCAAAAGAGAAGGCATCTCAGTTGTTAACTAATGTCATATGCGTGAAATGACCCGGTTCATGCAGTGACCACAATCATTTCGGTCACTTAAAAGGTAAAAAAAGATCCAATCAGCCATCGACGTCCTATGTCTGATTAAAACCAGTGTGGCTCATTTAAAAGTCATGTCATGTGAAGGGGTTACCTGCCAGAATTAAATGCTAAGTGCCTTAAATTACAGCTTGACTAAACATCTATAGGCATTATAATAGGTATTTAACCACTATAATTTAGCCAATAAACCACATCACGAAGCTTGGGAGAAATGGCCCCTAGGCTTTCACATGCACAAAGACAGTCCGATTTTGAAGTGTTCATTATCATTTTCTGTATGACCTTTCCAGCTATACTGAAAACATTAAGGGCGCAGACATCTGATTTGCTGCAAATGCAATATTGCAATTCGCAGAAGAGCATGAATTAATTCTTGTCATACACCTCTTATACCAGGTATGACGGTGAAATCACGTAATCCCAAAAACGCTGACAGGCGTAATAAAACATTCTTATCAAAAGACATCTTTGTGACCAGATTCAGCAATGTGATTTAGAATAAATCACAGAGGTTGCCCTAATCCATATTAATTCACTGTATAGTTGTATACACCCCTTAGCAATTGCTAAGGTAATTGAAAATGTTCTGATTTCTGTTATTTAGGACGACTACATTGTCTGCTTGGCAGTGTTCCCCTTTAATGATTGTGAATTGTGATTTCAGAAGAGATCATCGACCAAGTATATAGAGATGCATTATTTCTAGAAACAGTAAAACACTGTTCTTTGTCTGGTCATTAATTTAGAAAAGTGGAAATCAGTACAGGGTTGTCTTTATACTTGGCAAAGATGTGTTATATGAAATAAAGGTACCATACTTTAGGGTTGTCCTTTATAGTTTGTATTTAGGTCACTGGTGAAAAGTTCAGATGTAAAAGGTATTAGGCCTAGCAGATTCTGTAGAGAAAATAAAATAAAAATGGTAAATGGACTGCATTTATATAGCACTTTTTTCTACTCTTACAAGTACCAAAGCGCTTTACAATTTACCCATTCACACTCACACTCACACACCGGTGACGGAGGCTGCCATGCAAGGCGCCAACCTACACACCGCAGTATTGACTGCAGAGCACCACCACCTGTAGTTCATAATGATCCTTCATCATTATTCAGTTCTATTCTTAACATAGTTATGCAACAAAATAAAATTAATGAATGCATCTGCGTAAATGTGCCTTGTAAGTAAAATCATCGCTTTATTGGCATAACTCCTGATTAGTATCATTGCTGAACAACAGGACTATATTTTTGCTACATAGTAATTAACAATAATCATTCTCAAAGTCTTATATGTATGTTTTGTTAACAATACAATTAACACCTATCTACTGTAATAATGATGACACTTTATTGATCTATCCATTTTCTGTAGCAGCTTGTACTGTTCAGGGTTGCAGGGGATCTGATGCCTACCAGCACCAGGCATGGAAAAATCCAGGATGGGGCACCAATCCACTGCAGGGCGCACTCACACACCAGTTATTCACATGTGCACAACTATAGGCAGTTCGGCAAATCCAATTAACCTCAACATGTTTTTGGACTGAGGGAGTGGAGGAGACTGGAGGAAACCCCACAATGACATAGGGAGGACATGCAAACTCCACACAGACAGAACCACGGCAATAACTCAAACCCTGGTCCCAGATATGTGAGGCAACAGTGCTAACCACTGCGCCTCCACGCCTCCCCTCACTTTACTGATCCATGTAGGTGAGCTTGGAGCTGGGGGTTACAGGCCTTAGGGTCCACAGGCATGTGGCTGTTTTGCCAAGGCCAGTCATGAACTGGAGATCACAGCAGGCCAACAGTCACGTCCGTGGGCCCTTGAGCGAGGCCCTTAACCCCCAGCCTCATTGGTGACACTGCAGGTGGCTGCTCCTTCACTGTGACCCCCAGCTCCATGGGTGACACTGCAGGTGGATGCTCCTTCACTGTGACCCCCAGCTCCATGGGTGACACTGCAGGTGGCTGCTCCTTCACT
>JAODUD010000040.1:20523090-20544666 GCA_026784285.1 Stomatorhinus walkeri | reverse complement strand
GAGAAACAAATGCAAAAGATTTTCCTTGAATGAGGACATTTGAACGGCGCCCCGGGCGGCAGGAAGCGGGAGGCGGGAGGCGGGCGGACTGACGGCGGAGAACAGGGGGCTCGCAGGGTTAAGGAAGGGGAGGACGGGACGGGACAGGAGAGAGAGAAAGAGAGGGAGGCACACCGGTAGACAGCAAGCGCAATCCGACAGCATCTAACGTTAGCATGGCAGACACCAAGGTAAGACTGCGTCGCCGGCCTGCACCGAAGCCCCGCGATGCCCGCAGGCTGTCATTTCGGAGCCCTGTGCGGGATTTCAGAAATATTTTGGGTTCTTTCCTCACCTCACCGGTTACCGTAGGAGTGATGGAGATGGATGGAACCCGGGCGATGGGCCGGCTGTTTGGCGCCGCCGCTGCTGTTGGGTTCTGGTCAGGGGAAGACTGGGGTAGAAACATGTTGGAGCAAACGATAATTTAAATATCCGTGAAGTTAAAACGTGGAAATAATTTTTTAAAGTTGTGATTTTGCGCCCAGCATCATTAGGAGCATCCTGTGTGGGTAGTCTTAGCGTGCTGATGTATGGCGCCACGGGCGTAGCTCTGCGGCTGATTACAAGTGTTTTTACCCGGGTAAATTTCGCTCCAAAATGCCTCGTTTGGCGGCGGGCAGGAGCGGGATGCGCACGGTTATCTCTCTCCCGAAGTGGGATTAGCGCCGATCCCGCCTGTTTCCCGATTATTGTATTAATGAAACTGCGCTGCAGCTTTGCCCAGATATCCGAAAGTTTCATACGTAGATCTAAGAAAGTGACGCTGCTCGGTGGTAATATAATAAATAATATTTAAAGTTATTTTTTGGTTGAAGCTGGCTCTTAAAGCCTGGTTAAGCCGGTAGACCAAGCTCTCATCCGCCGGTCAGCTAGGTTTTGTCACAAGGCCACACAGAGGTCTCCATGCGTTGCCGCTAGCCGGTCAGGCTAAAGCGACGGTGCTGCAGCGCCGAAGTTCCCTCGCGGTGCTGGTATCATGCTAGGCTAGGCTAAAGAGGCGAGGCTGCAGTGCCGCCGTGCCCAAACGGTGCTGGTATCATGCTAGGCTAAAGTGACGAAGCTGCAGCGCCGTGGTTCACACACAGTGTTGTTAGCATGTTAGGCTAGGCTAAAGTGACTAGGCCGCACGCTCACGTTTCTACAAGCCGAACGCTCGAAACCCGCGCCAAGTTTTTGAAATTCACCGGAAATAATTGTATATGTTAATAAAGCTCAACTATAGTCGTGTTTATGTATAAATACATATAATATGTAAACCAGAAGATTGCAGAGAGTTTGCGCGGGTCCCCAAGCCCAGTGTCCTCTGAGGCCCTCGCCGGCCCGATGCTGCATATCCTACAAGCCCGCCTGTTAATGGCACCGTAATGCCTCGTTTATAAAAGCCAGCACTGCGATTTTAAGCGTTATTTGAGGTGCTGGATGTGGGTACAGAATTGAGGGGACTTAAAACGCAGGAGCATGCTTTGAATGAATAAAATGGTTTGTGGGATACGGCAGTCATGCTAAACCTAACTGAGGCAGAACCGGACCGGCGTTCAGCTATACGTCAGCGGGGTGTGGGGGTGCCTCTGCACGGCGGCTCTCGTACGAGAGGCCAGCAGCCCGAGCCCGATCCATTGAAGTTCAACATCTCCTATGGCTTTGTGATTGGGCTAAATTAAAAACAGGCCAGGGATTGGATTTCTGTAAGTCTCAGCTAATTTGAAGTTACCCGACTGATGCTTCTGTTAAATGTTTTCTTACCTAAATTGAGATAAACTGGATGGCTAACGCAATATATGTATTCTACTCTAGGGAACAGCTGTGGGTCACAAATCGACCTTTTACATGATGCTACCTACTTCCTTGTGCATAACAGATTTATCTGTAACGTGACTCAAGTTGTATGCTTTCTTACAGGAGACACAAGACGAGCATGAGACTGCTACAGATGAGTCGAACCATGACCCCCACTTCGAGCCTATCGTGTCACTTCCAGAGCAGGATGTCAAAACATTAGAGGAAGATGAAGAGGAGCTCTTCAAAATGTGAGTGGGCCAATGGCAGTGTGGTATTACAGCCCACTGTTAAGAAACCTAACCATGTTGCTTTTGTTGTCTTGGGAGCTTGGACCTGATACTTTTGTGGTATTATACCTGTAAAAATTAGTGCTTCACAGCGCATAGAAGTCTTACTATTATTGGTTGAGCTCTGTACATTGTCACCTTTTTGTCTTGCTGGTATATTGTGCTGCACTCCAGCAGCTGAGCATGTGTTGCATGGATGTTGAGCATACCTGCGTGTTTTCTCAGGCGGGCCAAACTGTACCGCTTCGCCTCAGAGAATGACCCGCCGGAGTGGAAGGAGCGGGGCACCGGTGACGTCAAGCTGCTCCGGCATAAGGAGAAAGGTTCCATCCGGCTGCTGATGCGGAGGGACCGCACCCTGAAGATCTGCGCCAACCACAACAGTGAGTCCAGGGCGAGAGGCCCCAGCCGGCAAGTTAGGTTGCTACAGGCTGATTGCTGTGTGTATGTGTAAAATTAGGACATCCACCATGTTGTTTGTGTTGATCGCTATAGAAAGCCCTCTTCAGGAACTTCCCTGTCTATCTTTACATTCCTTACTTTTCCCTCCCTCATTGGGTACTTCAGTCTGAAATATTTCATTATATTACATTGTCTGCCCTCTCTCACATTGTCTGTCAGTTTACACAAATGTAGCTTTCGTTGAACACTTGTTGTGGCATTGTAAATTTTCTATAATGATAAATTGAATTAATTGCATTCCTCCAGTTGTTCCCTTGATGGATCTGAAGCCAAACGCGGGCAGCGACCGGGCGTGGGTGTGGAACACGCACGCGGACTTTGCTGACGAGCACCCAAAACCGGAGCTGCTGGCCATCCGCTTCCTGAACGCTGAGAGTGAGTGCTCCCTGAACGCAGCGCCCCGCCACTCGCTGTGCTGACAGCAAATCCCTCCCACATCTGAACCAACATGCTCTCTGTTTCAGATGCGCAGAAATTTAAAGCGAAGTTTGACGAATGCAAAGAAGAGGTCAGGAAGACTTTAGAAGGTTCAGGTAAGGAGATGTTACAGAACGGCTGTCCGGCCTGTGCAGACTCACTCTGCCCCTCGCTGACTCCTACAGCCCGGTGCTTTTGTGTCTGCTAGATCAACATGCAGAGCGTCATGGACGCTGGCTTCATTGTAGGCAAGTGTCAGTATGTTCTGGAACATGTAAGCATTCAAAATGTGTGGTCTTGTGTGAAGAGGTCAAACCTTTGGGCTTTTATTGTGCGTTGCTTATATGACGACATAAGAGGCAGCGCACGGCTACCACGCTGAGTGAACTTGAGCCTGGGCAGAGAGGTTCTTGCAGTGCCGGCGTGTATCTGACTTGAGGCGTGAGGTCACAATGGCCAATGCATGCTGCTGTCCTCATAGGCAGCACCCACGCTGAGGACAAGGTGACCGAGAAGCTGGAGGAGCTGTCCGTGAAAGACCAGAGCGAACCTGCTGAGAAGCAGGGATCTGGGGAGAAGAAGGAGGCAGACACCGCAGCGGAGAAGTGAAGCTGATGCTCACAGTCCTACGGTCTTCAACTTGTCATTTCCCTTTTTTCTACAATGGACTAAATAAACTGTATCTGGACACTCGCATTTTGTTTATTGAAGGGTTTTTGTTTCTTTGCCACCTAAGGTCATGATCTTGGCAAAACTTAAAGTAACCATTCCTTATTCATGAAAATGTACTTTTTATTTTTTTAAAATCTCTCTTCCCCTTTATAGTGGATGATCTGTAAACCAAGGCATCTTTGACATTGTACTGTGATGAGGCTTGATGTGGACGGCTCCTACATTGGGCATTGCTTTTCAGTTGGGGTTTCTCGCTTTTGTTGAATGATTTAAATTGAGAGAGGGTGTGGAGGCCTTTCCTGACAGGTGGAAGGGCTACTGTGCAGGCTTGAGTTCTGATAGTGCTGTAACAGTCCTGTAACCCATTCGCCTGTGGCGAGGCCCGGTTTGCCTGCTCGGTTCTGAAGCGGTTTTGAGTTGCCGGAGGGAATGTGAAATGCACAGCAGGAGTGTGAGACCATGTGGCTATCTGTGGAACTCTACTACCAAGTGGTTGTGTTCTTTGTTTTTATTTTATGATAGACTTAGATCCCACCAAAGCAGAAATAAAGATGACTTGTTATGACTTGACCTTGTGATTGCATGCGTCTCCCTGGATTCATTCACTGCGTACCTTTTATTTTACTTTGCTGAGAGGCTGGGCTCACCCACCGCTTCCCTGTGTGCCTTCTTTGAAGTGATGCGGATTGATCTCCTTACTCATTATTGGCTTGTTTATGGTGACACAGTAAACCGCTGATGTTTTTTATTCACGGAACAGGAAGGGGCTGGGTGGAGGCAGACTGTATCGGTAAAGTGTCTAAAATGAGCCCAGTTAAAGATGGGGCTCACTTTTAAATTCACTGATATATATATTGTATGTGTGTGTAATATATGCTAGAGAATTTTTTAAGGTTATGTCTGTATCATTGCATTAGGAATAGAATTTCTTTTAAACACTTAAGCAGATTTTAAATATCTCTCCAAGTTTTCCCTTAACTCTTACCTCCACTACATCTTTAATAATAATAATAATCAATCCTTTGTTTATCCCCGTGGGGAAATTCCTTTTTATGCCTCCCTCAACTTGCTCTTTGTAGAGCAAGCTGTCCGCATTACTGGAGTCATTTCAAAAAGTAAACTTTATAAATTGTGTAAAAGACATACCTGTTAATGGATTAATAACCTTTCAATAATGAATGTGATCTCTAGCGTGATGTTAATCTATATGGATGTCCCTCAGACAACTTAAACACTAGCCAGAAGATCCAAAATTGGGAGATAAAACTATAAAAAAAATTAAATGTAAATTCTGGCTGAGGTCATAAACAGGAATATGCAACATCCTCACATACAGAGCAGGAACCTTTTATATAGAAGTGTACTTACCCACTGCTCCCCCTACTGGTGTATTCACTGTGATACTGATTCACTTATCACATCAATTATGTAAATTACAAGTCTAACCTCCCCTTCATGGAGTTTAAAAATAAAGTCATAAGAAGGTCAAATAAAATAAAGGCCTGGAATATCAGCTGGTGTCCACTGTATTCTGCCGGTAAATGAGACAAGAAGCGCATGGATGAGCTTCATGGAGTTAAGGAAGATATACAGAAAGTGGCTCTTTAGTTACCATGCAAGACTGTTGGCATTGTAATTGTGGAAGCAACAAAAACGAACCTTTGAGGTCTCCCATTTTAAAGCTGACTATAGCTAATAAACAGTCTTTGTATTTAAAAAATGCCCTGTTTGCTAGTGTCAGTTTTCAGACATACAGTGTGGCAACTATTTGCTCAACACCAGTTTAATGAGCAGGAATGATTAGTCAACTAAAGTTCTCATACATAATTACTAAGGCAAGTAGTCAATTTAATCATTTTTGCTTCAGATTTATAAGAAAAGCACTATCAAATTGAGCGCACATTGCATTTAACATATAGAATATATAAATGTAAACACACTGATCTCAAATACAATCTTAATTTTCCTAAAGAAGAGCCCCAGATTGTGCGTGTGTTTACATTACAGAGAGTGTGTTTGCACAGGGCTGTCTGCTGTCCGCCTGCATCACAGCACACAGCGTGCAGCCAAAATGCCCATGTCTATAACAGCTGGTACCTTGGGCAGATTGAGGCTGGTTGCAATGCCATGGGAGATGAGCACTGCCTCCGATTAATCAGAAATACAGTAAATAACAGCAAAAACGTTCCCCCTCATGGATTTCCAGTCTCAAGTTTATATCATTAGTGCCGAATTGGTGTTTAACTCGACATTTCACCATCACCAAACACGCACTGACAGGAGAAACCAAACCAAACAGGTGGAAAATTTCAAATCTACATTTAATCAGTGATTTAAAATGAAAAAAACAAAGAAATGTACCTTAATATCAAACTATGTATACCCATCAACAAAAAAAATAAAAATAAAATAAAAGACATTAATGATCCATGTAGTTTCCACGTTGCAGTATATGGTACGTGCTGTACCAGACAGCCGTGGTGAGCACAGGCATGTCTCTTACCCACAATGCACTGTTTCACTGCTCCACATGCCTTGGGTTACCTGGCTTATATAACCATATCCGGTCCTGTAACCAGCACAACTCATTCAATTAGAGAAGGTCCTCATTAATTGGCTTGATGAACAAGTAGTTAGTTAAATTAGCTGTGCTGGCCAGTGGGTCCCATGGGCAGATTTGGGGAAAAAAGGTCTTGTAGTCATGTTCCTCAGCATTTTATTCCACACCGCAAAATACTGGAATGAGAAAACAATAAATAAAAGTATTTCCCCAATCCCCATCCCTTACCATGGAGAATAATAATAATAATAATAATAATAATAATAATAATTTAATATATTTAAATTACCAAGAGACAAAAAGAGAAACTCCCTGACAGAATTTTCTGTATAAAAATCAAAATGTATCAAACTATTGAAAGAGTGGGTATAAAAATTTCAAAAAAGAACAAAATAAAATGGAAAAAATTACCCCTGTATTTCCCTTATTCACCTGGCTGTGGATGGAGTGTTTTGTTTCTTAATCACAAAGTCCGTTTTTTAATGAGCGACTCCGCTAAATGGTCTGCATGGCATCCATCTTTTACAGAGACTTCCTACAAAACCAAATCACTAATGAATTCCCTGCGGAGTCCGGCTGAGAAGCGAGCGGGCGGTGACGCTCCTAGTGGAATGAGCTTTGGGACCTTGACAGCTGACTGGACACTGGCAGAGGGTTCGAGTCCTGTGCTCAAGAGAGACACGGCAGATATGGCAACATGGCTGACAGCAAATGTACGCATGTGTGTGGTGGGGGGAGGGGGGAAGAAACAAAAACATGAGGAACACTGACTGTCGACGTCCTTATTGAAAGGGCGGATGATCCAGGGGAACAGTCTCACAACAGCCAAGTGACACAACTGTGAAAGTATTCTGCTCCTGGACTGTGTATGCCCCTGTAAACAATAATACTCACCACAAACAGCCATTTGCTGGACTGTTCATTTAGACTTTAGCCACAAATGACACCCGTTTCCAAGCTGGTACCCGCAAGCTAATCAACTCAATCTCCCAAAAATAAAAACGGTAAGTAAAAACCACACAGACATTCAGGCATAGGTGCAGACGCCTTCGAGCACTTTTTGGGGTGCAGAGCAGCGAGACCCATGATGGTAACAGATTTCTGTGTGCATTTGTCTTGGATGTCCAACATGGCAGATGTGACCACAGAAATGAGGGATCATGAATAGATATGGGTCTTTCCAGATGGATCTCAGGACTCCGACGTCTGACGTCACCATCATGTTATGTGCTGACGCTACTGTACGAAGATTGAAGAAAGCGAGTCCCAGACATCAAAGACATGACAAAGTGACTAAGCGAGTCAGAGCATCAAGAGCGATCACGTCCAACTAGCTGCCCCGTCATACGCATCCGAGACGGCCATCGGGCAATGAGACAGGAACCAGGAGGACAAGCGGAGCAAGAGCAGAGGAAAGACGGCCAGACACAGGGCGAGATGGTCAGACAACTCGCAAGCCCGTGTCAGGGAGAGAGAGCCAAAGTTGCCCGGGCTAACAGAATGTTCTGGAAGATAAGGCCGCTCGTGGCCACTTGGTCGACAGTCTTACATAAGCAAGAGAAAGTAAAAGAGCCCTTTCTCTGTAGCACGGTGGCATTAGCTGCTGTGACAGTGGCAGCTTTGGTTGGCTTGGAGTCCCACTTTCACACGGAGATCTCGTAGGTGGTCCCGCCAACACCAGACACCTTTTTTACATTTGCATGCCGGCCGGGACTAAGGGGAACACCTTGGCCAATGGCAGTGGGCCCCAGGCGTGACTGGTCTTTGGGCTGCCCATTAATTTTACCATGAGCCATTTTCCCAAGGATCTCCTCTCTGGATGGGGAGAGAAAGAGGAAAGAAGGGAAGATAAATGGAATTGATTTTACAAAATGTTGGATGGGGTCAACCTTCACTAGCACAGAGGTGAGAACACACACGCACAAGATTTCGGTAATTTACGTGGCACAGGTGTGTGCTGCACATAGAAACTTCTGGAGCCTGACCAGTGGCACTCAGCTGGCTCAGTGTCACCCAGAAGATGTCTTAAAGACAGGTGTCAAGAAGGAAGTCACAGAGAGACAGCCATGAGGTGACAGTCACAGAGAGACAGCCATGAGTGAGGTGACAGTCACAGAGAGACAGCCATGAGGTGACAGTCACAGAGCGAGTGATGAAGTGTAAGCATGAGACATGTAGGTTTACCAGAGCAGGTAACTTATTCAGAGCGAAACATGTGCATCATGTGAACTCACAAAACCTGAGTGGGGAAACAGGGGACAGTATCAAACTGCCACTTCTTCACAGACAGAAATGGCAGAAACAGTGAAAACATGCAAGTGACAGGGAGCTTTTTATTAGCTGGAAACGTAAAAACACAAAACACGCTGCCTTTGAGAAAATATTAAAAAGTAAACAACATTTAAAAAAATGGATAGAAAGAAACACTGGGGGCTCCTGTCCAATGGGGCGGGGGGGGGGGGGACTGTCCACGCCTACCCCCCCCCGGGTAATGAATTAGACATGTTAGGATTTGTACCTGGGGCACAGAGGAGGTGAGTCTGTCCGCTCCAAGGCGCTGATGATAGGGAGGGGGCTGTGCCGGGTGTATGGAGGGGACCGGGGCAGGGCGGCGGCGGAGCGGTGGGGTTGGTGCCCTGGGGACCGGTAGGGTGGCTCACTGGGCTGGCCCTGCAAGGCCATGCTGCCGTCAGCAGTCCTGGGGGCGCGCGGCAGCGATGTGACTGAGCCGCGCAGCCCAGCCGCCCTGCCCACGTAGGCCATGGCCCCACCCACCAGGCTGTCCCTGGAGCCGTATGCGGGCGGCGTGAGGCCACGAGAGCCCAGGCCCTCGTGGTAGCAGCCAGCCGGTGGTAAACTGCGGCCCCCGGGGCTGTCCCGTGCATCGGCATCCGCGGGGTAACCGGCTGGCGTCTGGGATCGCCCGCGTGGCTGCAGTAGCTTCTCCCGCTCTTCCAGCTCCTTGCGCTCCTGGATGGAGGCCATGATGGTCTTGGAGAGGTTGTCGTAGCGCACCGGTGACGGGTCCCTGGGTGGCGGCGAGTGGCGGGCAGCAGCAGGGCTGTAGGCGGGCGGTGGGGCCCTGGCGGGCAGGTAGGGCGAGCGGGTGGCCCGGCTCAGGCACTCGTCGGCAGACAGGGCCACGCCGGGCCCCAGCAGGCTGTCATAGGACAGGCTGCCATTGCGATTAGACAGAGTGTTAGAGGAGAAGACGGGCCTGCAGGGGGCGTCGGCCATGCCGGCCACCATCTCGGGCTCCAGGCCACAGAGGCGTGCTTCGTCCCTGCGCTGGTATGCCTGCTTCAGACTCAGCGAGTCCAGCTGCAGCGGGGAGGACTGGAAGCTGCGGTGCAGTGAGGGGTTTGAGCACTCGGGCAGCTCCAGGTTGGGCTCTGAGCGGTAATCGGGTGCACGGCCGCTCTCCTCCGCGATGGATCCGGGGCCACGCTCATCCTGCATGGAGATCTGCAGAGAAGTACACAGCCAACTTAACAGATCTGTGTACATGTTCGGGAGGGCTGCATACTGCCGGATAGCCCGCGACACAATACGCATCACGATATTAGTGTCATGATTCAATGCATCACAGTGTAACCACCTGTGTTATCCTGATGGTTATCCGCTCCAATGCTCATCAAATGCTAGAATAAAATTGTTTTACTCTTCAGGTACTGGATTCATAAATTATGCATTTCTTAATACAGTGATCCCCGCTATATTGCGGTTCAGCTATCGCGCCCCCGTTATATCTCAGATTTTTCCCTGATGCATCACAGTTCTCTGCGTATTGCATACCTTGCTTGTGATCCTATTGTTGTGAACAAACTTTTTGTGAACCCATATTGAGCTTAAAAATTTTTTTTTTTTACATATTCCATTACGTATACAGAGAGGAGACAGAGAGAGATGTGTATATATAGACTATACATTAAATATTACCATTATTATTATTATTATTATGTTACTCATATCCTTAGCCCGACATCCACATATCATGTGTGTTTGAATAAATGTACATGTGTTTAAAGCATGTGGGAGGGGTATTTTAAGGCTTAAACTACAAATACAGTGGTACCTCAGTTCTCAAACACATTAGACCTAGAGCTCGATCTGAATCTCAGAAGTCAAACCATGAATGCCGACCTAAGATAATGCGCAGGGAAATGAGTTAGATGGCACATCTGTCAGCGGAAACAAAGGGTAACGCTTCAGTCTCAGCCTCACATTCACTGTGATAGCATCATGCATGTCTACACCAGCTGAATACATATATTTAGACAGTAAAAATACATTTAGACAATGATAGACAGTAACAGTAATTATTATATAATAAAATCCATTTTAAAATAAAGATTTCTTATTAATTATTTTAATATTAATAATAAACTATTAATACGTTTAATTATAATAATATTGTTGTTCTGAGTGGGGACGGAACGGAGACAGGGTATCGGGGAATATGGGGAAAATTTGATCAGATCTCGAACTTTTTAGGATTTGATCCAGAGTTCTGAACAGATTAAGTTCGAGTTTTGAGGTCCAAAATATTGATGGAAAATCTGTGACAAACTGAATCGTGATATATCAATAAACCGCAGTATTGATACAGCTCTGATATTTACGCTATAGATTTAAGTGTCTGCCACCCTATCAAAAAGATACCACAGCAATGACATACAGTATATAAGGCTGACATACTCAGTCATATGGTCAGCCACACTGACCTTCTGACCACCCGTGTGATAGTGCACCTTGGGGATTGTGCCAAAGGAGGGCCGGTACTTGTACATGGCTGGAGTGGACGGGTGGAGGGGCTTGCTGGAGAGGGAGCCATCTGTAGTGGGAGACAGAGATGGAAGTATCACATGACACCCAGGGCGATGACATCACAGAGGGCCACCTTCAAATCCCACATTTAGACATTTGCACTACATGCACTGCTTTGGCCCCTAGTTTGATTGGCATTATATGCATGTTCCTCTGTGCACCATGTTCCTGCTGCTGTATACACCAGAAAATACCCTTGAGATCAATATAGTTAATTTAAAACAGGAAGTGACATTTATTGTGATATTTGCAATCTGATGATGAGTAATCAAAGGAGTAATCAAAGGACTTTAGTATGAATATACAGCATTGTTTTATTTCAAGTCTTGCCTTCTCGTCGTATATTATTAAAATTAATATTAGGTCAAATTCCACCGGATTATAAATATTAGGAAACTAACTACTGATGGTTCACTGCTGACAAGGTAAATTCAAAGTGACCCTGTAACATGGATGCACATGTATGATCTGTATCCTATAACAGAGAAACGAACAGCCTTGGAAGTCAACATGTACTGCAGGAGAAAGGGCGGGCGAGAGAGAGAGAGAGAGATCAGCCTGACGTTACCATCGCGTAATACGACCACCAGGGGGCACTGGAAGCCCAAAATAGAAACTCCAGCTGGACAGCCTCAGCAGGCAGATTGTCAGTGAATGAAAGGATTGGGAAATGGGACTGGAGCAGAGTCCAAAAAGCCCTCAATGGGGGGCACAGCAGTAATTTCACTCTGTTCATTTCTACATCAGGGGTGCCCAATCTTATCCGCAAAGGGCCGGTGTGTATGCGGGTTTTCGCTGCAGCTCCCTAATTACTAATTAGAGGACTGATTGGCTGAGGAGTCCTTTGAACAGCTGACCTAAGGGTTACCCCAAAAACCTGCATAGACACCGGCCCCAGATTGGGCACCGCTGGTCTGCATGGTGTTACAGCCAAATATAATTCATGTGTACCAGACTGGGAGCTCGCCACTCATACAGGTATTCCAGCACCTGGCCGGGTTAAACTCCCAATGGAAGCTAAATTGAAAGGGCCAACAAATTCCACAGGTATTTGTAACTAAGCGCCCTTCATATTCCTGCTGGGGGGTGAATTATAGCAAAGTATGGATCCACCCTAAATGTACCAGGCTTGAGGAAAGCTATCCTGAGCCATAGTGCATTACATACAGTATAATGCACAGGCTTTCCTGGTGTAACCAGGAGGGCTCAGTGGGGGCAGTGGGGGTCCTGACCTTCACTGGCGGTCAGATGGCTCTTCAGCTCCCGGTATTTGTCAGCTTTAGGGGGCAGAGGCGGGCCCGTCTCCAGCGGCTTGTCCTTCAGTATATCCAGGCTGCCCTTGGACTGAAACACACAGGGAACAAATACAATCATGGCTGGGCCTTAACTGGCTCAATCGCTGGGGTTACAGGAAGGAGGCTGCGGTCCATCACTGATAAATCCTGCTTCTTCACTGCTCTGTGTTTATGAAACATAGTCATAGCACTCACTGTCATGCAGAGAGAGAGAGAGAGAGAGAGAGAGCACAAAACAGAAAGTGAGCGCAGGCAGAGAGAGAGAGTGCACAGGCACAGAGTTATCATAACAGTCACTGCCATGCAGGGAGAGAGAGGGAGAGCACAGGCAGAGAGAGAGAGAGAGAGAGAGAGAGAGAGAGCACAGGCAGAAAGAGAGCGAGAGAGAGAGCACAGGCAGAAAGAGAGCGAGAGAGAGCACAGGCAGAAAGAGAGCGAGAGAGAGAGCACAGGCAGAGAGAGAGCACAGGCAGAGAGAGAGAGAGAGAGCACAGGCAGAAAGAGAAAGAGAGCACAGGCAGTGAGAGAGAGAGAGAGAGAGAGAGAGCACAGGCAGTGAGAGAGTGCACAGGCCCCGAGTTATCCTAACAGCACTGCCATAGAGAGATAGAGAGCGCGCAGGCACAGAGAGAGAGACCTTGGAGCGCAGGATACTGCTGTGGATGCCGTTGTCGTTTATCTTGACGGTTACATGCCGGTCTGAGAGGTTGGGCCGAAGGAAGGGTGGCTGGATGGAGACCAGTGCCTTCTTACTGGGGTCCATTATGTACCTGTTACGGGGTGGCAAGGGGGAGGGAGGTGCTGATTTAGTTTGCTGCTGCCTGTTGGAGAAACAATGAGCTGTGATTTGAGGGGCATGGGGAGAGTGACACACCCACACAAGCAGCCTTAAAACTCCCATAAGCATGAAAGCTGCCAGACAGGCAGCAACAGGTGTGCTGTGGAGCAGAGAGCTCCAGGGTGGCTCGGGGGTCAGTCTGCACCGCACCGCACCGCAGAGAAGCAATGGGGTGGGTCTGCACCGCACCACGCGGAGGGACAGGGTCAGTGCGCCTCACAAGGGTCTGCCTCATCCGCTCCACAGGGGTCTGCCCCAGCCCCCACACTTAGAACCCTGTGGCGTCATGTTTCAGGGAGTTCCTGGGGTAATCTGTCATCTACACCGTGGCCAGCTGAAAGTCCGGAGGCCTCCAGCATCACTTCATGCAGGTTAGGAGGGTTACACAAAACACTTGATGTTTGGCTGGGGAAATTCTACCACTTTCTGTTCTCAGCTGATTTTAAGGCTCCTTTTCAATATTTTTGTTCCAGTGCAATTAAAATGGGGTGGGGGGGGGCATGCTGTCCTCACCTGGGAGCCAATGGGCTGCATAGGACGTACTCCACATTGCCACAGCACCCGCGGGTGAAAGGGTTTACTCCTCCACGGAACTTTCCGGTCACCTGGGAAAAGGCGTGAGGCAGAAACCTTGTTATATATATAACACAGCCAGGACTTTGGGTGAACAAAAATCAGAATGCCTGTAGGGGGCAGGCAAGAGGAGCGAACCAAAGGGGTCACCCAGACTGCTGTGCAAAGGGGGCCGGCCTCACCTGCTCGTTGGTAGTGCGGCCCCTGGCCACCAGGACCATGTGGAAACCTGTGAGCCCCATGACCGGGATGAAGAAGAGACCAGCTACACACATCACCACCAAACTGAGGCAGCAGCGTCAAGGAGCTGGAACTGGTACGAGCCAGACTCACACCAACCTCTACTGCCACCATGAGGCTAAGTGCAAGTACAACAGGGACACCCAAAGCCAACATACATGTGGGTCAATACTGCCAACGGTTACCACCATGCGAACTCTACTGGTTATATCGGTTCCAGAACAGCAGGCAGCATGGAGGGTACTGACAGAGGCTAAATGAAAGGTTAGGGGTAAAGTCAGGGGTCTGACAAGGACCAACAAGGAGAATCATTACTTAGTAAATTAACACTCGGTTTTCAATTCATGGAATTAAAGCAAATGTAGGTAATAAACTTAAGAGCTCATTTTTACAGCTTTGAGTGGCACAAGCAAGTAAGACTCAGGGATTTAAGCTGCTATTAATGCTATTTATAAGTGCTGAGCGCTCAGACAGTGGTATTTTTAACAGGCCTAATTAATGAGGAGTTCGGCCTGCGGTGGGTGGGGGGGGGGGGTGCGGTTTAAGGAGGATAAGTGACAGTAGTGTGGAGGGCACCTAGGCGGTCCATGTGGTAGAGTACGAAGAACAGGCCGAAGGAGAAGACGCCCACCATGTGCACGCTGAGTGACAGCAGAAACAGGAAGAAGTAGCGGTAGTTCCGCCTCCCGATGCAGTTGTTTACCCAGGGGCAGTGATGGTCGAAGTCCTGCAAGGGGCAGTAGAGAGGCAGGGCAGTCAGTTCAGGATCTCCAATTCATTCATAAATACAGCACACTGCATTACACTTAGAGGAGCGAAACGGTGGATTCCATAAAATGCACCGAATGTGGGTGATTTTAAATGTATGCTTAAGTCACCTTAAGTCCTTAAGAGAATAAAAAAAATTAACATCAATATGAAACAGACCATCTGCAATTGCAGACAATCACAGAGGCACGTTTGGCAGATCAGAGTGAGTGAAACCTGGACTCCACAGGGCCAGTACAAAGCACATCAGAAACAACATCACTGTGTTCAGTGTTCATTTGCATAAGCAGTGGAGAGGATGAGGTGAGCACGATTCCAGCGTGGGATGCTTCTTGCACACAAGCATTGTCAGCCTCCAGGACTGGGCGGAGCCATTTCGGTAGCCCCTTATAGTCCAGAGGGGGAGACACTGATTTGCCACTGAGCACATTTCCCAAAGAGCCTATCGCTCTCCATGGAGCACAGGATGCTGGAGACAGAGGTGTACTAGAGGCAGACTGGCTTTCACTGCAAAAAGCACAGGCAGGCCACAGAGTGCCGAATATGTAAAGTGCTATGCAAAAATCAGCCCAGACGCTTAAAGGTGAGGAGGGATGTAGCTTGACAGCACGAGGAGGGGGGGCTGCCACTTTCCAGAAAAAAATTGAGTAAAAGGATGAGTTTGTGGCCATCAGCTCAGTTTGCTATCTTACAGGGAAAATTCTGCTAGCCGTAGGGGACGCGTGCATGTGTAGCGGCATGTGTGTGTGTAAGCGGCACAAGCAATGTGTGTGTAAGTGGCGTGGGTGTGTGTGTAAGCAGCGTGTGTGTGTGTGTGTGTGAGCGGCGTGTGTGAAATCAGCGCATGTGCGTATAAGCGGCGTTTATGTAAGCAGCGTGTGCATGTGCGTAAGAGGCATAAGCGGCGTGTGTGTGTAAGAGGCGTGCGTGTAAGCGGCATAAGCGGCGTGTGTGTGTGTGTAAGAGGCGTGCGTGTAAGCGGCATAAGCGTTGTGTGTGTAAGTAGCGTGGGTGTGTAAGCGGTGTGTGTGAAAGCAGCGTGTGTGTGTAAGCGGCATAAGCGGCGTGTGTGTAAGCAGCGTGTATGTGAGTGTAAGCAGCATAAGCGGCGTGTGTGTGTATAAGTGGCGTGCGTGTAAGCGGTACAAGCGTTGTGTGAGTGTGTGTAAGTGGCATAAGCGGCATATGCATGTATGCGGCGCGTGTGTAAGCAGCGTGTGTGTGTGTGTAAGCGGCATGTGTGGAAGGGGCGTGTGTAAGCGGCATGTGTGAAAGCGGCATAAGCGGTGTGTGTGTAAATGGCATAAGCGGCGTGTGTGTAAACAGCATGTGTGTGCAAGCAGCATAAGCAGCATGTGTGTATGTAAGTGGAATAAGCGGCGTGTGTGTGTGTGTAAGCAGCGTGTGTGAAATCAGCATATGTGTGTATAAGCAGCATAAGCGGCGTGTGTGTAAGCAGCGTGTGAGTAAGCGGCATAAGTGGCATGTGTGTGTATGTGGTGTGTGTGTAAGCGGCATGTGTTTAAGGGGCGTGTGTGTAAGCAGCATAAGCGGCATGTGTGTGTGTGTAAGCAGCATAAGCGGCGTGTGTGTAAGCAGCGTGTATGTAAGCAGCATGTAAGCGGAATAAATGGCGTGTGTGTAAGCAGCGTGTGTGGATAAGCGGCATAAGCAGCATATGTGTGTAAGCGGCGTGTGTGTAAGCAGCATGTGTGTAAGCAGCGTGTGTGTAAGCAGCGTGTGTGTGTGCGTAAGAGGCATAAGCGGCGTGTGTGTGTGTAAGCGGCGTGCGTGTAAGCGGCATAAGCGGCATAAGCGGCGTGTGTATGTGTGCAAGCAGCATAAGCGGCATGTGTGTAAGCAGCGTGCGTGTGTAAGCGGCATAAGCGGTGTGTGTGTGTGTGTGTGTGTATGCGGCCTCACCTCCACACAGTTGTCACACACGCTGCAGTGGGAGCAGCGCGGGGGCCTGTAGAAGTGGCAGGTGGCACACCACTTCATGCGCACCTGGATGCCCTTCACCTCCACGTTCTTGTAGAGCGGGGCACGGAAGTCGTCGTCCTTGTCCTCGTCCTCATTGGCTGTGATGGACAGAGGGAATGGGACGATGGCATGGGGGTGGGAGATGGCTTTTCGGACAGGCTACTCATGACAGGGCTGGGGAAGCGTGAGGGCCCCCCAAGGCCATGGAGACCACAGGTCCAAAGCAGCAACTACAGGCCTTGAAGCTCTTATATCTCAAAGAACATGACTACAAATCAGGACCTGAGAGGTGCTTCTAAAATCTCTCACATCTTTGGTATAAATACAAAGAACGATAACAATAAACAATAACGTTAATCCTATCTGGACACATTCCCATCCATTGGACTCCCATTCATCTGCTCTTGTGCTCAGTAGTAGCCCATAATGCACTGCGGGGTCCACATACTGGCACACGGCATTGAGATCTGTGTAACAAAACTGCAACCTGACCAAACGTTATACCTGGGGCGGGGGGGAAGTAAGTAGGGTGTTAATGGACCCCCCTTAGGCCAGATCATGTGTATGAACAGCCCTCTTCAAAATGGGGAACGACGGCTCAAGTCGTCATAGCCTCTGGTTTGAATCATCGGTCCCCCCCACCCCTTCACTACATCTAGCCCCGTCTCCATGACGACCAGGTGGCGGGAAAGGGCTTTCACGTTGGGGAGAGGACAGGACATGCTTGGAGGTAGGTGCAGTGAGGTTCCCAGTATGTGGCAACATCATCAGCGTGCGGCCTTCACACGACAGCAATGGCTTCGTTTTTATATTACAGAGGAACAATTCACTCTATTACTATAACATATAACCATATAAAGCTGTTTGAAAGACAGCCATCTGAATCACAGCACTGCAGGCTGGCTCGTGTTCAGGAGGTCCTGTCGGTGTTCGGGGGGGGTTTACCTACCTCTGGGGTACATGCCGGGGTCCATGAAAGTGGCCATGCTGAAGTTAGCCAGCACGAAGAGGAAGACGATGCCATTGTAGAGCGGCACAGTGAGGGAGATGGCCTGCGTCAGCCAGGGGCACCTGGGGGGGCAGCAGGGGGAGGGAGGCGGCTGTTACAGTCCGTTCAGAAGTACTGCACGTTCCCAGAACCCAGAAATGATCAGAGCAGCCACCTGTGTCAAAGTCACTAATCGGGGGGGGGGGGTAATATGGGGAGAGTCTGATTTATAAGCACACGTCTCGTGCATATGCGTGCAAGTGTACAAACGCACGCACATACACGCGCACACACGCATGTGCACACACACACACAGTGTCACCAAAGGGAGGATTCTCCCTGTAATCCCCAAAAATGCAAACACATACATCAGAGAACCACGGTGCTCCTTAGGAGGTCACCAAGAACCGCGTGCAGACAGCAGGAGGTGCCAACGGCCTCCCATTCGGGGTCCGAACAGGTTACATAGCCTAGTAACGGCAGATGCCCCAGTACCAACCGACGACTCGTGAGGACACCTGATCTATAGTGACTGTCACACGACAGACCCAACTCTCCGTGACGAGCAGAAACTCACTCCTTCTTCCTCAAGGGGATGCTGAGACCACTGAGCGGAGCCACTGAAACAGGCGAAATACCGAGCGTGGGTCAGCGCTCCTCCGAGGAATGGACCGTCTCAAAACAGCACCCCCATACCGTGAGCTACTTTCTGCTAGTTAGCATCCTGCTAGATAGCATCCCGCTAATTAACATCCTGCCAGTTAGCATCCCGCTATTAGCACCGAATGCTTCCAGCCCCAATCTGAGGGTGTAGCCCTCATGGAAAGCAGGCTCCGTGCCTCTGGACACACAAATGGGATAAAATGGGCCTGGCTACAGAGCACTATGGTCATAATTTTCCTTCGGGGTCTGGCCGTAGTCCCGGGCCGAGAACCTCCCGGAAGGGCGTGCATCTCCAGACAGCCTGCAAGCCAAAGGCCAGAGTCCTCACAGCACCCAGCTCAGTGGCCTGCCACCAGACCCACGAGAAGGGCTAGAAAGGAAGTGTCTCAGGATGTCCGGCACAGACACAGGCCTACAGAGCAAGTAACAGGGGTAAAAGGCTTTCAATGTGGGGCCAGTCAGATGAGAGGGAGCCAAGCAGGAAAGTCAGTGGCTGAGCAACAGGGTTTAATGACGTGAAGACAGTCAAAGGAAGAGGCAAATGAGAGGTCACTGGTCTTTGGAGAAAGGAGTGGGGGTTTTGGATGGAAAGAATGCAGTTTGCACCCAGTTTATCCTAATGGACTTAAAGTATTTTCTACAGAAAAAGGGAGACAACAAAACACACAGGAGTTTGTATTCATATCTTTGTGGGGACTCTCCATTCATTTCTACAGGAAAAACCCTAATTCTGACATAACACCCTTAACCCCTACCCAGCCATAACCTTAACCCTGAGCACACAAACAAAATACAAGACTTTAGGCATTTTTACTCTTTTGATTGCATTCACAGATCTTTGTGTGCACCTGAAAAATGGTCCCTATAACATCAAAAACAGGTTATTACTGAGGACATTTAGCCCCCAGAAAGTAATATAACCCTAATTCACAGCTACATATACGCAGTCATACCTCAGTGCAAACTGCCGTCTCAACACGGTGCCTTAAATCCTCATGCTTGTGAAGATTAAAGGTTCTGGCCCCTGAAGGATAGCTACCCAGACCCAGTCCGGTCCGAGGCAGACTGAGGTGTTTTACACCCATTCTGTTCAGGCCGGTTAGGTCTGAGTGTAACGTGAGGCACAGCCCTCCCCAGATGCACTCTGCACACACACCCAAACCTCTAGCCCACATAACATCCTCCCCCTCCAGCCCTGGACTAAGAGGGAAACACAAAGATCTCACTCACCATCCTGATCCAAGGAGGCCGCCCCCTGAGGATCACATCTGGGATTTAAGCAGTCCCCCCCCCCCCCCCACGGGGCCGTTACCCGGGCACCTTGCGGTCGTGGCCACCCTACCTCTCAGCCAGTGTCTGCTTTCAGCGTGCACTGGGGGCCCCCGAGGCCCCCCCTCCCGGCCAACAAAGACAACGCCATAACCAAAAGCAGGCCAGCAGATAAGGAATACAGCTTTCAAAGAAGGGTGACCCCCAGCCTCTCTTCCCAAACACCAAAGAGGGAATCGAACCTGCTACGAGACCAGCCAGGCCTTCCCCTAGAACACCAAAGTGCAACACAGATTCTGTAAAAATCCTGGAGAGAGACCTATCAGGTGAAACCAGAATCCGGGCAGAGGAGAGACGTCTGGCGGGGGGGGCCTTACCATCAAGACGGCATTTCTGTCTTAGGTGCTGATGCGGGTTATGCAGTTTAACCCAGTGGTTCTCAATCCTGTCCCTGCAGCCCCCCTTCCCAAGATTTTTTTAAATTCCAACCCATACTGCTGCCACATTCACTATCAGCCTATCATGAACATGTGAGCCTGATTAAGGTGGGGTTGGAACAAAACATTCTTGGAAGGGGGTGAGGTGCCAGAAAGAGGATTGAGATCCACTGGTTTAATTGGAATCAAACTCCCTATGCATGTGTGAACACATTCAACCAAAAAAGTTGATTGTAATTAAGCGGTTTAACACCAGCTCTGGTGTAATGGAGAGACGCGACAGACCACCCGCGCTAGCTTCATCTAACACCAGTAATAACTTTCTGACAGACTACAGGGGAGCGATGCTTCAAAATCATAAGCACTATAGCGGCCGTTACTATGGTTATAGCATATAAACGTCTCCATTTACCCAGGCTACACGAGGGCATGCAAATCCAGCTCAAAATAGTCGTCACTTTCTACTCATGCATTCCTCCAAAAGTGAAAAAAACGTTTTTTGAGAAGCACTTTTTTCTGATGTCACAGGAGCTAAGGACCACTAATGGCTGCTTTAAAAAAACAGCGCAGTCTGAGCATAGCCCACTCACTCGCCGTACTGTTTACTCAGCAGCAACACAGGGGGGGTACCCACTACAGGAGCCCACCTACAGCAGGAGAACTAATGAATAATTCATAAAGTAGCACGTTTCAACTTAATGAGAAAAAGGCCTTTTATCAGGAACATGCACTACGGCTGTACTTAGGCCAGCACGACCCTGGAAAACAAAATTCTTTTGCTTAGAATTGAAATTATTTTTTTTCTTAAATTTAAATGTCTATTGTACTCAGTAAACTGCAAATGGAAACACAACAAAACATTACTGTGCCAAATATTTGATTGATCCAGGACCAGCTTATCAAGTACTTCATGGAGTAACTAACCACAGCACGAAAACCAGAGTGAAGTCTTTCAGGAACCTGTGTCCCACCACCTATATAACTCACGATGAGGACCTCAGACAGCGTTAGAGGCTTCACTGACCTCTAAACCTCCAATACTGTCCATCACGTGACCATTCCACATTAGATGCATTAGTGCAGAAGGATTCTGCAAAACCAATAGCTGATCTGAGATCAGTTTACTATGTGTCATTCTGGCTTCTTTTTGCTTGGTATTTGACTGATCCTGGGACAGAGGTATAAGCCACCTCCAACATCTGCGCTAAAGGCACATCATCCCAGGACCTGGAAACATGCGTAACCTCACATTGTCTGGAAGACAGACCCACCTGGAGCTCAGCCATACACCTGACCAGGCGACCCGGCAACAGCTGGAACCCCCACATCACCTAGGCCAAACCCCCCCACCCTCAAACTGGATACACGGAACGGCGTGCCTCCTTTCGTAATCGGCTGGTATTGTAGATATAGACACACACGGTGAGAGTCATAGTGAATTTATGAAACACTTCATGATGACCCTAAAACGTAGAT
>JAODUD010000040.1:20493249-20502285 GCA_026784285.1 Stomatorhinus walkeri | reverse complement strand
GCAGCCATGATTTACATCAGCCAGGCTGTAGCTGCCTTTATGACCCACTGGGGGTGGGTCAGCTTCAGCTCTGGGGAGATTCTGGTCTGCCTCACGGGCAAGGAGGTCAAACAGAAAGGGCCAGAACAACTTCAGAAGTCCCGATGGATGAGACAGGCCTGCCAGACGGCCTGCTTCCGTCGACACAGGCTGCGACACTCCCTTCCTGCATCAGACCATTTTACGGCGCCCCCCTCTGGCAGAAGTGGCTTGACGATAATAGGCTCAGAGGCCGTGTTTGCCTGCTGAGAACCAACACCAGGCATAGCTGAATGGAGGCACAAGGTGGCAAGAGCTGCGAGGTACAGAGGATGAATGAGATAGGAAAGCCAGAGAGGAGCTGCCACTGGAAGGCCTGACATGAAGCACTCAGGAGTATATTTGTTTCAGCAGGCCTTCCCTGTCTGAAGGTGACCTTAGCTTGAGTTTCACCACAAGGAAACCTCAGATTTGGGCGTGCTGCATAGTGCTTACTGCTCCAATTTTACCATCAAGCTTAAACACTGCAAAAAAAACAAGGCTTTAGCGGAAGCTGGCGGTCTGTTGTTGATATTCTGTGAACAGGAGGTATTGAACCATTAAAGCTGACGTCCATTTTAATAATGAAATGCAGCTGGACTACAGCCAAACATGGCCAGAAAACCTCTCAGGCGAAGTGCGCGTCAGCAGAATCGAGATGAGGTGGGAACAAATAAATATGGCCAGTTCACCAGGGTCTGAAAACACAAATAAACACAACAGCTGCAGATATTTCTTAAAGAGGCACACAGACTTTCTACCTGGGGCCTGCTTGAGGTCTCACTGCAAAATTACCCAAAATGCAGTTTCACAAAAGCTGCTTTTCAGATTAATTGCACGGGTCCAAACCGCAAGCAGGCCTCACACTCTGAGAAATGTTGGCATGGTCTGCGTCTTGACCAGCATTTCAGCGCCCTGCAGTGCTGATGCCATGTCATTGTCATGTCATGTGATTGTTACTGTACATAATGCTATTCATTTATGCAAAGCAGAATGAGGCTGGAGGTGCAAGTGTGTAATGTTTATGCAGGACAGAGGGTTTTCCCCTTATTTCTTCAGTAATATGTCATTATTTTAGGGAGCTTTTCCACTGCATCAGGTGGAGGGAGCACTTTTGGTACTTCAAGAAAGTACCAAAAGTACGGTACTTCAAGAAAGTACCAAAAGTACGGTACTTCAAGAAAGTACCAAAAGTACGGTACTTCAAGGTGTTGGTTTTCCACTGGTGTAAAAACTGGTACCAGCACCAAATGACATCAGAGTGAGGGGGGGAATTTTGTACTGAATATGAAAAATGGCTGTATTTTATTATAGGGCTGGAGGATGTGCGATATCAAAACCAACATTGCATGTCATACACAAGCAATTCTCACGTAGCTTGTCAGCTAGATCAAGATCACTTTTTCATACCTTCAATTCTGTAGAGACATAGCGCAGTGAGTTTAAGTCTAATTTGCAAGAACATTACTTTATAATAGGAGAAAAAAAACTGACAATCATTTTTATCCTTACCGCTTCAGTCCTAGGCCTGTTGTGAGAAACTGGCTGAACTGCTTTTGTGCTTTATAAATACCCCAATACTATAACAAAATCACATGTGATATTTGGAAATTTTCCAGTGTCATGTTGTCCTTGTATTTTATAGCCTGCAAAATACATCATTTCCTGTTATGGCATCCTGATCATGCGGTATCTGTTCTGACCAGATCATAATTTAAGCTTGGATCTAATTTCTCCACGTATCCGTTATTACTGCTTTAACTTTGTTTATGGTTGTTTTCAGAATTCATCATTTTTTTCAAGGTGCTGTTTGTATTGTTTCAGCGGCAGGCTATTTACATAACCAATCAACAAATAAAGTGTTTCAAGTCCCATCCCAAAGTACCAAAGCAGTACCCCAGTTGGTTTAGCACATTAGGTACTGGAACTTTTGGTACTTGGTACTTGATCAGAAGTCAATGGAAAAGCACCCTTAAATTCTCCTTTCCACGGTGAAAGGAACCGATGTGGTATTAGATTGAACCTCAATGACTCATGCGATCCTCTCACTCCGTTTATAGCATCCTGATGATTTATGAACAAATTTTCCATGACAGGTCACACAATAAGATACAAACAAGCTTCGCAAAACACACCAGTGACTCAAATCTGTCTCCCTGCTGCTGGCAATCTGCCATTTATAAAGGAGCATTAACAAATGTTACTGACAGACATGCAAACCTGTAAGTCACAAAACAGAAAAATGGAACCATTCCACACAGCCACCTCACCCATGTGCATCATACTGGGCGATACCAGCAGGTCAGAGCGAGACTCACAAGGGGGCGCTATAGCCCGGTTTACCACAGGGTGCACAGTACGACCGTTTTGAACCATCCCCTCTGACACTCTGCCAGCCAGCTCCGCTGAACACACAGGCAATTCAACTCTTCACGAAAGTTACTCCAATCTTACAGCTGTGTTCCAAGCGGTCAGGTTACACAGTGGGGGTTCATTAGAAGCACCTATGAGAATAAGCTGTTTAACCTCTGTACTGTCAAACAGCATTTGAGACGGTAAAACAGTCAATTAAAATTACCTGAAGAAGCAGAGGGAGCAAGGCATGAAGGATCAGCCCTCCCCTCTGAAATGACCACTCTGCTGTTTGACCTATGACCTATGACCCTAACAGCTTTTATGTCCTCCTGCTCTTTACTGGGAAGTTTGAGCTACCAACCAGCAGTCATATTCTTTTTGAAGAGATCCATTGAAACAAACATCAATGATAAAACTGCCCCCCCCCACCCCCGACTCACTGTCACTTTCAAACAGCGTTGTCGTTGCTCCCCACCCCCACTCCAAGCCCCTGATCCTCGTAGAGGCCCTCCTGCAGCTGTTCTCGAGCCTCCCGCCCTGCCAGGGGTGTCGGGGAGCCAGCTTTGGTTTGCAGAGCTATTTCTGGCCTCCGCCCGATGCTGCCAAGGGAGAAATGGGTGGAGCCGCCCGGGGGCGGGAGTATCCAAGGTGCCAAATCAGTGCCACGTGTTGCTGCAGGATGGCCCTACACCTCCCCCCACAATGGCACAGGGGAGGTGGGAGGTTTTTTTCCCCAGCTATCTTCTTGGTTCTGCACCAATGACAAAACAGAACCATCACAGGAAGTCCTGATTTACAAACTTGAAAATCAATGTTCTTCACATCCATGAAAATGTTTTCCCTCTGTGGACAAATGGGACATGCAAAAAACCTGACACATGCAACCCACCTAAAAGCAAGGCTTGGATTAAACACGTGACCCAAACAGTGCAAATGTGAGAAGCTTTGAGAAAGGAAAAAAAGAAAGAAAAAGAAGAACAGCCCTAGACTGGCGCTGCTTACATTCTGCTATGAGCAGAGCCAGCAAGCGCACACGTGCACGCGCACACACACACACACACACACACACACACACGCACACACACGCACACACACGCAGCAGTGTCCGGAGCACGCACACGCGCGCACGCATGCACACACACACACACACACGCACAGCGGTGTCCGGAGCACGCACACACACACACACACACACACAGCGGTGCCTGGCGCACACACACGCACACACACACACGCAGCGGTGCCCGGAGCACGCACACACACACGCACAGCGGTGTCCGGAGCACGCACACACACACGCACAGCGGTGCCTGGCGCACACATACGCAGCGGTGCCCGGAGCATGCTCACGGTACCGCACACTCCTGGCAGACGGGCCCCATCCTTCGGCGACTTTGCTGAGATCCCCACCATGTGGCCAGCAGCAAGAAGCAAAGCCCAGGTGACTGTCCACGTCTCCATGTGGGCATCCTGACGGCTGTAGACTACCTCCCCTTTCCTGAAGCCATTTCTCATTTTGGCCCAACCGGTGACACCGGTATCTGAAGAATGTGGGACTTGCTCATTTGATTCTCACTGACCTCAGCTGGACACACAGACTGGACTCAAAGAGGTAGACTGCTTGCACAACAGCGACGAACGGCACAGAAATCGCTTAGCAGCTAACAGTGGTCAGACCCCCCCCCCCGGAAGACATGCCCGAAATAGCATTTGGTTTTATCATGATCAGCCTGGTCTTCACAAAGACGCAGCGATCACCTTGACGGAGGGGTCACCATACACTTCGCCAAAGAGCTCGAATATAACTATGTGAGTGAGCACAAGGACAGAGACATGCCGGGGAAGGCGAAGGGTGACCCTTCACACCAGCAGAAGCAGATGTGTCTCCATAAAGATTAAGCCGTTCCCCATCTGGAAAGGATTAACAAAGACGGAGAGGAGCTGGCGGAGTTTGTCTCTCTCTAGGTGGGGAGAGGGGAAAAAATGCCATAAAAGGAACTTTTTGAATTTAAAATAAATCCTAACATCCACCTGTCAGCATGGCTTAATCCGCACCATGACCAGCACTTTGTAGCCTTAAGTGGCAGGTGGCATCTACAGCAATCACACATACAGCATCACAGGGACATGGACGAAGCCCCAGAGGAAGAGACCCATAGGAATTTACACACTACACAAAAAAGATAATTAAAAATTGTGATATTGGAGGTTGCTGTGTAAACATCAATCTAGCTATTCTCCATACCCATTTGTCCCGTGTTAGGTCGATAGCCTATTCCAGAAGCTAGGGGCAAAAGAGAGGTAATACCCCAGTAGGAAGTGCCTACCCAATTAAAAAATATATACATTTTAAAACATTAACCATCAGGTTATCATACTAACTCATTTACTGACACGCCACCGGGGTACGGTACTGCCATTTTTACTGGAGACTGTGTGCACCCAAAGCCTCTATGCCTGTGTTCAGAAGGTTGCTGGTTCCAGTCCCAGCCTTGGCAGAAAGACACATGCTCCTGGGCCCTTGAGCAAGGCCTTTACCCCCAGCTCCTGGGGCACTACATGCCGGCTGACCCTGCCGGTGTCCCCCAAGCTTGGTCACACTCTGAATCATGTCCGGGTCTCTTGGCGAACAAGATGGGGGAGGACGAAAGAATTTCTTTGAGGATTAATAAAGTATCACTTGTCTATTCTACTGTAGACCATCACGGTACAGTACTAGCACATTTACTGACAGACCACCGGGGTGCCAGCGTAACGGATGGCAGAGATATGAAGAACAATGATAAATAACTGAGCCGATGGAAAAACAAAAGACAAGACAAAAGGCAGAGTAGCAGACTGAGGAGGCCGCCATTTTTTTTTTTTACAGATCCAACGTAGTTTCACAGCAAGAGAATGTGGGTTAACAGTTAATAATAGAAGCCATGAAATCCTCTGAGCACTATTAGCCCATGATGGAAGACGGCAGCGACATAAGGATGGCCACCCAGCCTACATGGTCACGCGGGCAGCTCTCACAGTGACATGACATCACAAGGCCAGAAAGGGAGGTTTGTTTCTGACCATCCAGCTCAAAGGAAAATAAAACCACTCATCTACTGACCGCTGAATTATTAGGCAACAAGCTCATTGAATTCTAGCGATGTTCTGGGTCAAACCAGTGATACAGGGCCAGATCTGCACAACTAGCTAGACTGATGACAATGCGTGACATCTGAATTATGAATAGATAGATGGCAGTCTTAGCAGAGCCACAGAAATACTACTTCTGTGTAATATAACCTAAAGTCTCCCATCACAGACCTGTAAATCATCACAGACTGAATTTACCTCCACTGGCCAGACAACAGCATCACTGTAAATAAGCAAAGGACAGGACTTGAGAGTCAGAGTGCTGCTGGCTTATAAATGCACAGCAAAGACGTCATTATCATCATCATCATCATCATCATCATCATCTCTGGGACTGGCTCCACTGTGTTCAGTTGTAGTGAAGCCAGGAACACAAATTCGGTTAAATTCAACTTAATAGTTGAGGCTTAACAGATACTGTCACAAGCGCGCAACAGCGCTGTGCCTGGATGTCGGCGGAGTGGAGCAAACAAGGCGATGAGGCAGGTAAATCCAGTAAAACGGGGTTTATTCAGACGGGTAGACGGGTATACTCCACGAGACATCACAATGACAGACTTAAGGATACGAACTCAGACGCGGACTAAATACAAAAGACGGGGCAGACTTGACAGGACACGGAGCATTACAATCAGCTCAATAGATGACAGGTGGTTTCCATCAGGGGCTGCACAGGAGGAGTGAGGGGGGCGTGGCACATACAGGACTCTCACGAACGGAGCATGACAGATACAAAGCTGTTTATTTTTTTATCCAAATACACACAGTTACAAAACGGACCATAATTTCCTTAGAGAAAATGGTTCTTTAATGTTCCAAAGGATGAAGAGGTGCAAGAACACCAGTGATTGGTGGCCCTTCTAGAAAGAACCCCCCCCCCCCCACACACACACACTGAGCTGTTCATCATGGCACTGTATCCTCAACATGACGGCCACAACCGGAGATGGATGGAGACAAATGAAGATGATGTTTGTCATTCGACAGACAAGCGGGACGAGCACTTTTTTAAGGGGGGAAGGGGGATAGCAGCCTATTAATTCAGCCCCAGCACTTCCATAAACTAGACAGACATTTTTTCATTGTATCTCAGGAAGGGGGAGGGACACTCATAGTTAAAATAAGCAAATAAATTACAGAAACATCGGTCCAGAAAGAACGAGGATACAAAGGAACAGTTTGTCCTGTTGTCAGAGCCAGCTGAAAATTGATAACCTCACCGCGTTGAGATCTCCCGCCACCAGGCAAAAAAAAACAAAGTCCTGAATAATTTATTGGCATGACGGCCTTGACGAACCACTCCTGTCAGAGCGGTTTATCGACGGGTCTCTGAGATCGATACCCTGAGGAGAGGCACGGCTTTCCCCAAGTGTGCCAGCACCTGAACCATAGACGTTAGATGTTTCATCACAGTGTCTCCATTCAGCTGCCCTATATAAAGATCTCAGCAGTCAACGGCAAGGCTGAGTAGTAAAGTTCCCGCTTTCTCTAGAAGAGCTGTGGTGTGATACCAACTAAGCAAGGTGTCAATATGATGTTCTGCATGTGGCTCACTTGAGCCCAGAGGCCTCTCACATTAAGGATCAAACCTCCTAACCTTCAGAGTGGCCTGTGTGGACAATGGGAGTTCCCGCTAAAGAGAGTAGTGGTTAGCATAGCATAGCATTTGCTGTGGACTTGGTCACATGACTGAAAGCAACAATGCCCACATACACACACTAGAAGACTCACCTGTATACATAAGCAACACACTTGAATTGCAAAGCTACTGAGAAATTCAATGACACATGCAACCACGCAAAAAAACAGCTGTGCTAGCAGACAAACCATCTTTTACTGAAAGCCTGTGTCCATCTTAGAGATCATCTTAGAAAAGCATATGGTCAAACATATATAACGAAACAATAAACAACTGGCTCACAAGTATGGCCATACTCCCTTCACATAGCATAAAAGAGCCAACACCTTCTTGTCATAACATGGGGGTTTAGAAGATTTCTGGGTCAGAACTGTTTCGCAACTGCAGCAGTCACATCAGTCACCACTGATCCTGGTTCTCATAAGGAAACAGTCAGGAACCTCATGATAGCCTCATGATAGCCTTCCCCGAGACGAACCACCCCAGCCTGAAGCGGCTCTCACCCATGGGGTCCGAGGGGGAGTTTTGAAGAATTCTGACTGAAACATTCAACACTCAGTGCAGTCTTCATCCAAGCTGTCCACATCAATATCGACATCTACCATAATATTACCTGTGAACTGCTGCACATCTGTTGTCAGATGGGGCTGAACAATTAAACTGCTGCTTAAGACTTGGGACTATAGATGTTTGATATGTAGAGTTTTGTTTTTCTCCAACAGCACCACAAGATAACCCTTGTATCCAGGACAAGATGTCAGTCTGGATTAAAAACGAATTTATTTTGAGCAAAAAAAAAAAAAAATCTGACAGACTGCAGCACAGGATGGGACTATCACTAGTCTGGCAGCATCCTGGTCCAAAATATTTTATCCACTTATTCAGAATCATACACAAACGTACTATACGACTTCTAGACGAATTTACGGGCAGACACTGCGGTGCCATCTTAATCCTAATCCGCAGGGATACAATCGCGAGTTTGAGCATGCATACAGACCGCAAACGAGTGAGATTAACCTGCGGATGCCGGTCCCCGGTACACTCCTGTCCGCAGAGAGCTACCCATAGGGCGCCATGGATACGCAGAAGCGGCACCGCACATTTCGCACACAAACACTGCTGCTACCTCCGCGCAGAGACACACCGTCACCGCGGGGATTCTGCCTTTCTGGGGGGAGCAGTGCAGTACCTATGAGCTGAAAGTTGCTCATATCTCACACCCTTCGGTGAAAAGGCCCGAACAGTTAGGAGACATCCCTCATAGCCGCGTTTTAGAGTTACACACAGCCATTAAAACTGTAAACAAACAGCGTTTAAATCCACATAAACAGCCGTCCATTAACAGACATTTTCCCCCAATAAATCAATATTTGTGGAAAAACAAGACTACCGACAAACCTCTCGAGGATAAGCAATGTAACTGTTTTGACTGAAGTTTGACTTCATCAATCTTTACTTAAAGCTATCGGGTGTCGAAACCAAAAATAAAACCAACAATATTTACAGAAGCTCTCTAAACTAAGACATTAAGTTACAATCCTTGTTACATAAGTAAATATTTCTTTTTACTGCGAACAAGTTATTCGGTTTAACAGTAAAGACTGTCGGGCCAAGTCAGTTCCCTACAAGTCAATGCATACGCTGCATAGTTACCGGTTAATTTCCACTTTAACGCAGCTCAAACTTAATTGCACTGAAACAAAGCAGCAAATACATCACCAACTACACAAATTAAATCAAACACATAGACGGAAAATAAATTTTAAGAGCGGCCTGGGGGTATAAAAGAACAAAGTGGAGAAGTTGCCAGGCTCTAGTAAATACTAGTTCAGTCACCATACCCTCCAGGC
>JAODUD010000040.1:20483249-20488249 GCA_026784285.1 Stomatorhinus walkeri | reverse complement strand
GCACCACAGATTCAAAGTGATCCACTTTAACTTCCTGGCTGTTTATTATGCATACTTGACCGTACTCATGTTCCAATAATCAGAACACAAGTAAAAATCCCTGGATGTTGTTCTTGCCCTGCCTCAACTATCAAGGATGTGTCACTTGCACCCTTGCCAAACAAGAACAATCCCATGATTCATTGTATCCCAAGTTCATTCTTGGGAGGCAAGTTAGGAAATACGTTCTGGCCAAGAACAACCTTTGAGATCTTTGCATTCTCGGCATTAGAAAACACCCCCTGTGATGCAACTGTATTGAACACTACATTACAAATGGACCTGTTTACCCAAATCAAGGCTGACTTGGTCATACGTGTAGGTATGGTGGCAGGGAGTGTATAATGTGTGAAGAACAGCTGGTCTAAACAGTGCAGGAAATGAAGAATGAAACGGCATTATGGTCAGAAATTCACCTTTCCTTGCTCTAGAGTTCAGCAAATGGAATCATTGCACAAGATCCTCACTATCAGCTCAGGCTCTTAGATTGACAAGGACCACATGACTTATCAGCTGCCAAAGACGATGGGAGATATCAGACTTCACATGTGGTGACGGACACCAGGACACAACCGTAAAAGAAGAGACTGCATGGCCTCCTTGTTAAACTGTTAGATTTACAGTCCTTTATTATTATTTTAACATTTACTGTCCAGGGGCTGTTTTCATATTTAGATAATGAAACCTTCAGACACAGTCCTAAAGCTGTCACATTCATTCAGGCAGGCCTCAGACCTCACACTGAGCACAAGGTGCCGTCATCTGGCAGGTTTTTTTCCACAGGACACTTTCAAACGTCCATTTGGGTCTCCAAGGTGGAGAGTCATTTGGCAAAGTGTCACAGCTGAATCCAGGAAACCAAAAGGGGCGAAAGCAGATATAGTTATCTACAAACAAAAATACATATTTATTAAAGAAATCTTAAAATACGGCATGGAAGAACCAAAACACACCACAGTATTTTCCTTTTTTGTGTAAAGACCCATCAAAGTCAGTCATTTAATTTCTAAACATCCCACAGAAAAAACAAAAAGGGTTTGTAGCAGGAGAGGACCAGAGATTGGTTCCCCATTTCAGAGAATTAAGGCAACTCCTAAACTGAACGGAAATACAACAGTAACCAAAAATAGGACCAACCTGGCAGTTTGCTAGCATGTATGCTAACATTGTTTTGTGCTACTCCAAAATGGCAAGAAAACCATAATTAAAAAGATTAAACTTTTAAACATTCAATTTCTATTCATTCATACACTGTAGAATTATTTTCGTGGGGATTAACAAGTACCATATTTAGGGTCAGAGTGTCTGTTTGACAACAGTGATCCTATTAAGAAGTTGCATCTCCCTAAGATGACGTGAGTAACATACGGTTCTGTAACCTAAACCTGGCGCCCCGCCAGGAATCTGGCTGGTTAGGACGGGTCCCAGGATCATGGCTGATCCTCGACGCTTGGTGTGGAAGGGTGGGCATGTTACCAAATGCGTGAGAGGGAAGTGTCTTGTACCATTTGCATATTCCGGGGAGGATGCCGCGTCAGAATGCCGGTTCGCCAAAGTATTTGTGGCGGACGCGCTGGATGTAGCCGGCGGGGCTATGCCGACTCGGGCTGGTCCAATCTGGAGAGGCAGCGTGTCGGGCTGGGCTGGACCTCCCGGGCGTGGACAGGAAGCTGGCGCTGGGAGATCCGGGCGTGCTAGTCTGCAGCCTGGGGCGGCTTTTGTCCACCGTCGGACTCGGCCAGCTGGGGAGGGTGACACGGTACCAGTTACCGCTGCTGACTCAACATGGTCTATTCAACAACGGGAGAACAAAGCCTTCACTTCTTAAGGAAAGAGACTTACAGCTTACAGCTGGCTGAAGAGATCCACCCACCAATAAAATGACCAGGCTGGTTTCCCAGCAACCCCATCCACCATGGGTCTGGGGACCTTGATTCCCCCGCCATTAACATCCACCACACCCACCTCTGCATCTCAGAATCCGAGAAGCTCTGGAGCACGTTCCTCCACTTGTTCACACTTGGGTATTTCTGTGCGTCGACGACCCTATCCCCGATGGCCAGCAGCACCTCTCTGTCCAGCTTGGTTGGCGACTCCCTAGCAAACACAAGGAGAGCTGGGTGAAGCTCGGTCAGAAACGTCAGACGCGGAATGCGAGACTCTGAAAGGTCTCCCTGAGATGCTTAGCAGACGGCACCCTGCTCTGTTTTCCGAGCACTCACCCCTCGATGAAGAGTGCCTTTTTCGCGTGGGGCAGCGTCCGTGACATGTGTGAGCTCTCCAGAGATTTGTATGACGACCCCGAGCTACTCAGGGCACAGATGGGCCTCTCTGAGCCGGCACTGCCTGTCCTTTGGCTCGCGGCCTCCCCACTCTCCTCGGGAGTGAAGTACTCCTCTGAGCTGCTGAGGGAGTGATCGATCCCATCCCCGTCATCCCTCCCCCCCAACCTAGGGGCTGCTGGCTCCTCATTGTCTGAGAGCACCAAGCGGGTAAGGCTGTGGAGCACATCCGTGGAGCCGGAGTCCTGGGCCTCCCTGGGCCAGGCACCTGCCCCGCAGCGCCACCTCTCAGCGGGTCGGCTCTCAGCCGCATCCTGCAGGGACATCCTCTCAAATTCCACCATCAGATTGGAGATGGGCGACAGCAAGCTGGGGGAGGCCCCCCCGCGGCCGATCCGTTCCCCGTTCTGGGTCCTCTCGCCTGACAGAGGGGAGCACAGCCCGTTCTTGTCGGCAGATGGGAGGCCCTTTTCAGAGAGCAGGCAGTCCTGCTCCGCGGCCATCTCGATAAGGTCGGCACTGCGTGACACAGGCAGGATGTGGAACTCCAGACTGCCTGACGCCCCCTGCAGGCTGTCCTTGCCACACACCGCCGTAATGCTGGTCAGCGCCGCATTCTGCCGGTTCTTGATCTCCTCCAGACTGATGTCGTCTCCCTCGTCCAGGAACGCCCCCACGGAAATGGAGTTGCAGAACTTCTTGAGCTTGCCTGCAGACGGAAATTACACTTGAAAAACAGCCAATCAGAAGCAATTTTCTTCACTCAAGGGGCATGTCACATAAAAGAGCCCCCGGAAATGGCTGCAGAGCTTACCTGGTGAAGGGGTTTTGAACCGATTGCTGGTCTCATTTTCTCCGGCCTCCTCTTTTTGGCTGAGGTGCTCCTCCAGCTTCCGGAGGCCATCTGCTGTGGATAGGTCCACAAAGCCGCCCAGAAACTCCCAGTACTCAGCCCAGGGGTGGCCCAGTTCATGGGCAAGGTCTCTGTACGAGAGGGGGAGGGAGGGAGAGAGAGAGAGCATCATTACCTGGCTTGGCACTACAGGCAGGCCAATCAGGAATCAGTCAGTCCTCAACGGACCTGCCTACTCTCTCCACCCCTCGGTCTGGGTCAGACTTCCGGATATTGTGAAAATACTCTGCCCGGTCTCTAGGTGGCGTCTTCCATACTCTGCGGAACTCATTTGCCTGCAAGGGAAACACACCTGCAATGTCAATCCTGATTCTTTCCATTTCTAATACAAATGATCTAATCACAAAACAATGGAATAAGGGCTCCTGGTGCATAGTCTGAGCTCACAGATGTTCCCCAGGTTGTGATGGTCCATATTACGATATTCTGACTTTACGACATTCTGTAGATGTTCTTCACTTTCAGTATTTCATTCAATACATTAAACATTCCACATTTTATTATAAGATAGGCTTTAAATGAATGATTTTGCCCAACTGCAAGTACGTGTTCCAAGCGTGTTTAAGGTAGGCTAGGCTAGGCTATGATGTTAGGTTAGGCGTATTGTACTAAAATGCATTTTTGCCTTACGATATTTTTGCCTCTTGACAGGTCTATCAGAACGTAACCCCACCGTAACCTGGGAAGAGGCTGCATTTATTTAGCAGCCCCTTTGGCTCAAATCAACATCCAGTTAAGAAAGCAGCGTCTGCCGATCCATGGAGCAATTGGGATTACAGGCCTCGCTCAATGCTCCAATGGTGACATCACTGTGCCAATCACAGATTTAAAACAGCGACCTTCTGATCAAACTGCACAGCCGTACACTGCCCCTCCCAGTCTGGTTTTGGGGGGGGGGGGGTGTTTTCTCAGTGGTACATAGCCTAAATATCAAGAAGCTGTGGTTTAGAACTGTATAAAAATGATTATAAGATTAAAATGCATGAATCATCTACAGTTCTTTGATAGGGCTTAAACAGTGCTTAATGGGACATTGTAAACCATACCTTGGATGGACTAAGTGGGCCGGCAAAAGCCCTTACTGCCATTACTGGGTCTTTGGGGCTTCCTGGCAGCTTGGCGATTAGCGAATGAGGAACACCTTCTGATGGCTCAGGTGACCAGGGACCACCAATAACAGGCTGCAAAGAATTGTCTGTGGCCCTCAGCAGTGGGACGAAACAGCGGTCTGTGGCAGAGGAAAAAAAATGATGGGATGAGTGCAACGGGGGAGGGGAAATAACACAGACATACAGACACACTCTGCCTTAAAGCCTGGTGCCTACCTTCTAAATAGTCACTGATCTTCTGCATAATCTCCTCCTGGTTTTTGTGTTTTCTTTCACAAATAACCTGCCGAAAAAAAGTGGGCTGAAGCTACTGGACACCACAAGGGCATTAGCTCACGTCCACACACTCGCCAGCAGCTGCATTGACTGACCTCGCAAGGCTTCTTGTCGTACTTGTTCTTGCAGTTTTTGTCCGTGACTGGATGCGAGCACAAGACGTTCACCACCTCAAGGCAGCCAAACTTACAGGCGAAGTGCAGTGGGGTTTCGAAACCCTGTGAAGGTGTAGAGGGGGGCCAGGAGTCACCCATAGAGGCTGGCACAAAGAGAGTACTTATCGCCTTGCCCGGGGGTGTCTGGGTACAGTATGGGTGAGTACTCACCACCTTGTTGGGGGTGTTGAAGTAGATTGTAGGTGAGTACTCACCACTGCATCAG
>JAODUD010000040.1:20458175-20483149 GCA_026784285.1 Stomatorhinus walkeri | reverse complement strand
GGGTGTTGAGGTACAGTACGGGTGAGTACTCACCGCCTTGTCTGGGGTGTTGAGGTACAGTACGGGTGAGTACTCACCACTGCATCAGGGGTGTTGAGGTACAGTACGGGTGAGTACTCACCGCCTTGTCTGGGGTGTTGAGGTACAGTACGGGTGAGTACTCACTGCCTTGTCTGGGGTGTTGAGGTACAGATCCACAATGTAGTGGATTCGTTTCTGCAGCATGCCCTCCTGGTCGTCAGGGTACATTAGTCGCATGAAGTCTGGGTTCTCCAGCGTGTCCAGTAGGAGCTGGGCGATGCCGGGCTGGTTCTCCTTGGCTGCCACATGCATGACATTGTAGCGACAACCCTCCTGAAACAGCCACAGCAGGAGACACCGGGGTGGAATCACTGACAGCCACAGACATACTACCCCACCCTGTACACTGTGCTCAGCAAACAAACAGCCTGCAGGCCCCAGTACCTGCACCACAGTGGGGTTGTCCCCAGAGCCGATGAGATAGCGTGGGTTGCTCCACACCAGCTCGATGAAGGCCGCCTGGTCCCCCTTCTCCACAGCCTTGCGCAGCTTGGCCGTCAGGTCCTGTGTACGCGGGCTCTTGAAGCTGTTAGCTCGCTCCCTGTTGATAGTCTCTGCCTCCAGGGCATCTTGGGGGGATTTAAAAGAGGGAGATTCAGATCACAACACAGAGCACAAACAGGACCACTCTTGTCAAACAGATACCGTGAGCTTGTCTGATAAGTGCTAAAAGGTGTGATGGATGTATCAAAATGAGATTACTTATTAGAAATAATAAAAAGTACTGATTATTTCAACTGTACTTTTCATGTCTTCTCCAAAATTTGGCACCTTCTATGGTATTAAAAGCCACAGTAACAAAAGAGAAATACCCTGATTTTAACAATGAAACGCAGAGAAGAGAATGAGCAGCAAGGGACTAATTGAAAGATATGCAAGCATGTGGTGGATGGAGACCTCTGGTCAGAAGACCAACCCCTGTAGAAGATGAGGCCTGGCTTCCCTGGGGAGACACAGGGGGTGAACTTGCTGGGTGATGGGCAGTAATCGCAGATGCCCTTGGCAAACTTTTCTGCATCCTCTCGGTTGGAGAATGGCTTGAATCGAGACCCTTTCATTGTCTTCACAGCCTGCATAGCTTCCTTCTTGTCTGTGTAGACATGGACCCTGTCTGTGCAGGGAAAAGTGAAGCATTCACAGATTAGACGCAAGAAGAAGGACAACGTGTAATGCCATTACTGTGTACCGGTAATAGACAGGCTGTTCATTTGTAATATTTTTTCAATGGTATAAAAGTGGAGCCCTTGCAAGACTGGAACTTTGCTTAGTAAACCTGTGTCACACCGTATCGGTTTCATCCCTTCCTTTGCCAGCTTACTTTTTCCACAGCACAGTCACACACTGCCGAGCAGCGACTGCACACTGTGACATGCGAGGTTTTGCATGCCTCTGTCAGGCAGACGGCTCCATCAGTGCCCAAACCCTTACGGCATCCTCACCACTTCTGGCCAGCACGTCCTCCGTTAATGGACACACGCCATAGTAGACTGCTGGAGATGTCTGAGGGGTCTTGGGAGGGTCCTGTTCTTCGGCCTGGGAGCTCATGTCCTCCACCTGCATGCGGCATGATACCTCAGGCTTCTCCAAGAGCGCCTCCTCCTCAGGCGGGTTGAGTCCCAGATCGTAGCCAAAGTCCCCCCCTCGGCTGACCTCCTGGCAGTCCTGAGGCAATCCTGTGGACGAGGTCAAAGTACTGGACGCACAGGCGGCCCCCCCGCCTCCGTCTCGCTCCGATGTCCCACCACTGTTTCCCAGGATGGCCCGGGCCAGTCGCCTCTCAAAGGTGGCCCTAGTGGTGGCCGTTATGGGGCCACACATGAGGTCGGCCCCGATGATCTCCTCACGCAGCTGGTCTGCGCTCAGCTCCCGAAGCCTGCTCAGAATGGCCTCCATCCTTCAGCTACCTGGGGAACGGAGCATAGCACTATCAGGGCGTCATCTGGACGAGCTGTGCACCTTCATATCCTGCAGGTGCCTGCTGGCAGCATGATTAAAATGCTACACACTTTAGCACCCCCATGAGTTAGTGTTAGCATGAACCATGCAAGAACCATGAGAAATAACTCCAGCGGACGGCAGGTTTTCTGTGACAGGTGGACTACCCTCTGTCACATACCAGTGAGAAAACAAAAATCACTGAAGGTTAACTATTCATGCTTCAACTCCAGAAAATTGGATTCTATTTTAATACATTAATACATTTACATAAACCCTCCTTTACATAATTTTATAATTGGCTATTTATCAAAAGCATGTTTTATAAAACACATGCATACTACAGAACAAAGCAATGTGTGGATAAATAAAAGTGTCGAATTAATCGTAAGTTATGTAAGAAACAATCTACCTATGACTCTGCAATAGTTACATTAAAAAAAACTCACTTACTGCTTAAAGTAAGGGCAGTTTTTCAACGCACCACGGATATATTTATTAAATCGATTTACTTGCAATTATAGCAAGCACGTATTTTTGGTAGACAAACGCCACACGTATAATGGTGTAATCAAGTTTTTTGTGGGTTAGCTCGATTTTTCACCTCCGCTCATCTGAAAAGGTCAAGTTTTACTGTCTGTATATCTTCGCGTTTACGCCGAAAAAAACAGGGCATGTTCACTCGTACTAAATTACTTATCTCCATCACATCACAGTAATGATGGTGTCCATGTAAATAATATCCACGGATAACGTATGACATCGAATGACAGTAACCGCGTGTTCACACTTACCATCCATTATTCAACAAGCAGTAATATTTTAGAAACAAAAATCTGGCCCGGTATTAATGTAATAATTTAACGGCAGTTTGCAAATGGGCTGCAGAGACAGACACAAAGCTAGGCAGAGTCTGGAAGCGTCTCATTGTTTACATGGCACAGAGCGCATGCGCACTCCCGGTCCGGCAGCACGGAGACGCGCCGCAGAGAGCGGAAGGTACGCGTAGCCGGCCGCCCTGTCCCCCCCCCCTTTAAAAAAAATAAATAAATACATATATACCTAATGCAAGCCATGTGGACGGCCAGAGTTATTCGTAAAACTTAGCAATTGCCAACTCGTAGGACACCAAGCTACCGAGGCGACAGGGCGGAGCAAACCACTACGCATACACCCGACAAGAGCCGGCTCTTGTCGCGTAACTTTATCTGCATCTTTACATGCCTAAAAAGGAGTTTAAAATCCACCAATAAATGAACTGTTTTCTTTAAAAATTACGTCGTTCACCCTAGTATTGTCGCCTGTATCAGTTAATGCCACTAAGCCGTCGGCATTCTTAACTAGCTAACGTATATGGAGGCTATTCAGTGTGCATCATAGACCATGCGTGGCTCAGCTATCAGCTAACCATCCGAAACATCCCTGATATTAATCAAAGCTAGACGATGTTAGTTCTCTAGCTCCCCAATCGCACGATGAGTCAACTCAGCCCGACAGACAGAGCAAGCGTGTATTAAAAATATCCTACAGCAATGTGTTTTTTGCAGACGTCAGACATTACCCAGTGCAGAATATATGACATGTTACCGATTAAAATATCTAATATTTTATTCAGCTCCCAGATCTAAGTTTCTATGTGACATAGACCGTCAGTGCCCACCTCCTTCTCTCCCCTTCTTCTCCTGTAGTCAACCGCGACGCTTTCAAAATGCTTTGAAGTAGGACCCCGCGGGTCTCCCTACAAGTGCCTGAAGAAATTTCAGCGACGCTTCCGAAACAAATTGGCCCCACACCTTCTCTGAAAAATCAACTAAAAGCGCCTTATGTTTTCGAAACACAACGCTACCTGAAATGACTTTTCTTAATGCCAAAATATAACTCCAGGACTCTTCCGTCGTAACAATTCTGTTGTAGGTTTCCGCGGTTACCTTGTACGTGCCTGAATAAAACTCAGGGTCACGCCTTTGGCTGTAGTATCCGTCACCACTTTTTTCATCTTATATGGGATAACGATTATTGAAAATAATAATTGTTTATAAATGAGTGTATAATACAGGCATTTAGACTTATTGCTTGCGTTATCGGGAAATACGTCTGTATGCTGCCACGTCCGTAAGCATTCTGAATTATTACTGATATCCACTCCTAGGCAAAACTACGATATATTACAGAAAACTTTGTTCAAGTTTCTGTTAGAACATGCGCTCATAGGGCTTAACTGTAATTGGACATGTACTTATATATGAAATAAAGTATTTTGGTTATTTCAAATAGTGATTCAAGAAACCAGCATGAATGTCAGATTTTTCAGATTACTGTTAGCAAAACATTACATTGCGATCTCATGAAAGACCCGTAACTTAAAACTCGTCTGCTGACATTACATGCACCCTATGTGTGTACATTTCTTTGGTTTCCTAGAAATGAAGTCTCCGATTCTAACAGCATACCTTACACACAAATGGAATAACTTAAATGAATACGTCCGCCCGTCTGAATTGGCGGAACAACGTCAACCGCACGAAAACCGGTTGTAACCTTCCTCTTAACACCAACTTTTTGTATGGGATACCTTCCCTCATACGTGTATGTTAAAGGTTATATAGATCAGTGTTTTCCAAACCAGTCCTCAGGGCACACTGGACAGATCCACATTTTTGCTTAATCAGTTTCCAGCACACCTATAAGGTGTTTGAAGCTCCCAATTGCTTGGGTCAGGTGTTCTCAGAACTGGGATAAAACAAAAATGTGGACCAGTCCAGTGTGCCCCAAGGACTGGTTTGGAAAGCACCAATATAGATAAAAACAAAAACATCCATTGGTAATCAAGTTAAAAGACAACACACTATATGGTATAACCAGCTTTATGAGAGGAGAAAATACAAATCATAAATTAGCCCACTTTGCGTTCTATTCCATATAATTAACGCCACCAACACACAGTAGTTTGTTGAAGTTTACAAATAAATGAACAAGATAGCCAGTTTTAAGAGATGAAAGAGATCAAGCATTTATATACAAACTTGAAGACCTTGCACCCACTGGATTTCTGATATGTACATTGTTACAGTGAATGGTTAAAAGGGATCACCAGTCCCCCTTCAGAGCGCAGAGTATGTCAGGTAGTCCAGAGAAATGTGGGGACGAACTGCCAGGCGGTCACACAAAACCAGGAGACGGAAGCTCAGTACAGCTGTTCCAGAATAAAACAAAATCTAACACCAGTGACCTGGTGGCAAAGACGACACACTCATTATACATTGACACGAGTCGGTTTCTTAAAAGTAATGAAGTGTCATTTTCACATAAGGTCAACAGTTACGGAAAAGCTAAGAGGCTGAGCCGCGCTTCAGCAGGTTGTACTGTTCATTAATAGCTTTGGAACCTGTACAGTGCAAGTGGACCAATTATCTCTGCAATATATTCCATCCTCCTAAAGTTAATGTCAGTTAAAAATCCCAACCATACTGGTAACATGACCATAGAAATAAATAAAATAAGATTAACACAAAATTTAGTAAATCATTTTACACTTACAACCTTTTCTTTTTATATTTAAGGCTGCAAGAGAAGTATTACATGTATATATTAAACATACTTCATAGATAACCGTGAAAGAAAAGCCTGGGACCAAAACAGTATCAGCCTGAGGATATTTAACGTGCAACATTCGGTATCTCCCATGTGGTCATACATTTTATTTTATTTATATATATATATATATATATTTTTTTTAGAGAGAGAGTTTTTTTTAGACGTGGCACTGCTGTGCGAGTGCTCACACCCGTTAATGAAATGAGACATACATGACAAACTTTGCAAATATTAATCTAACCAAAATGCAGGCAAGTTAGAGCTCTTTCAGAATACTGCAAATACTCTTGGTTTTTTAACCCAGATACCAAAACATGAACTTTAGTTTACTACAGGACACAAACCTAAATGGACGGAGGGCTCTGGCTTTAGTGTGAGACAGTAATCAAGTGATGGCCAGGCGGGGGTTTCACCCAGTAGAGAGAGAGAGGAGAGCCCTCCGTGTGATGTATAGGAATAAAACATACCTCACAGAGGATGGGGAGGGAACATGATTACATGTGGCAAGATGGGAGAGATGGAGAAAGACGCGAAAGAAGACCGACCGGATGGAGTCTCGCTCACAAGCATGATGGAATTGGAAGAACAGTTCAGAGGTATCTACCTCACTGGCAGCCATCGTTCCTCTGCACGCAGGAGGATGACGACACAGAAACACAGCGGGGGGCCCTGAAGGAGCAACTTCCATGTCTGTAGCAAACAGTGTAGGTACCAACCCTCAGGTATAATTAAAACTCTCATTTACCCACAATCCTGGGCCCTCCCATTAAAGCAGTTGTAAATTAGCATGGATCTCAAATAAATTATGATAAAATTAACTATAGCGCACGCAACAGAAAAACGTTAAATTGGTAGAAAGTGTTGCTTCAATCCAAGCATTTCTGCATTGATTAGGTATGCCAAATGTTGGCTGCAGCAATCAGTGACCGGACAAAGGAAACACTTAAATTAAAATTCAAAATAAAAACAAAAAAAAAGGTGCCAGAGTGGATAGAACTCCACTTGGGTTCTTCGTCTGGGGATCTGTTCTTTAAGTTACTACAATGCCCCCTCCCTGTCAGTTTCAGTGGTGTTATCCATGCCGGTGGGCGGGGCCGACCCATTGTTATGGACGTCCAACCTGACGAGCCTCTCTTCCGCTTTGATCCACGTGGTCATGGACTCGTGCACGGTGACAGTGTGCTCCTCCATCTGCTTCTGCAGACTGTCCATCTCCTGTCTGCAGGAAATCAAACACTCTAAGCAGACTTCAACCACTTGCATTGCACACATTCACAAATGTGTGTCTTAAATGTGACACCAAGACGAAAATGGACAGTATCTCTTTAGTCAGTAACTTCAGTGTAATTTCTGTTGAATAAATTCAGATCTTAAATACTGATCACAGAACAAAAAGTGTGGAAATGTTGTGATGGTTTTTAAAGTGTCCTCAATTCTGAAGTAAGATTTCAAATAAAAGAAAAAACAAGGCGGGTGGGGTTACCATGCACTGTCCAATCACTGCCCGATTTAACTGACTGACAGCTTGAAATTAACCCCCTCCCAACACACACATGCATGCACACACACACACCCACACCAGACCCTCTTACTTCAGCTGCCGTAGACAGTTGTGCAGGTTGTTCAGTGGCTCCTTGCTGATGGATGTGGGAGGCTTTAGCAGTTCATCCAGCAGGTCGGCAGGCACCGGGCAGTCAGGGATCTTCACCGGTGTCACTGGGCCGGAGGCATCACCTTTCAGCTCCACCTTCTGCTGGTGAAGGGGGAAGTAGAGTTACTCAAACTGTTGCTCTTCCTACAGAGCTGGTCCTGCTGGGCTTCTACAGGGAGCACGGCCTCACACCATGGCTGGGCTTCTACAGGGAACTCGGCCTCACACCATGGCTGCAGAGAGGGGCTTGGAAACCTCAGCTCTCATACTGATACATAAAGTGCTGGCACTACTGAGCAGAGAATATTTTGCTTTTAGAAGACAGACCATTCCAAATGAGATGTTCAATCACAAGCCCCGCCCACCCACACACTAGACTCCACCCTCAAGGAAAGCCCCACCCCCAGACCCACCTTCCTCAGGCGGCCCTGCTTCAGGTCCACCTTGAGCTGCTGGTTCTGCTGCAGCAGGGTGCGCATGCTGTTCCTCAGCTCCCCCACCTTGGCCTGTAGCATGAACTTGTCCTTCCTAGTGCTGCCCAGCTCTTCCTGTACCACCTCCAGCTCGGCCCTGATGCCCTGGAGATAGCCACGCCGTCATCACTCGCCTCTACAACCCTCATCATTCACTGCGGTCACGTCCATGTTCAAACGGTAAGTGTGGAATTCTACACTTCATTAAATCAAAGTGAAGTTAATGTTTCATAACTCCAATGCTGATCCTAGACGTCTGCCTTAGCAAACTGAATCTGGATGCGTCGGTGTGCCCAAAGAGGTGAATTGTAAATGAGAGGGGGGAAAAAGAAAAAAAAACCTCATCCAGCTTTGGAGTTAAAAGGTCAACAATGCAGCGTTTGTGAATCCGGAAGAGGCAGCTCCACTCACCTGCAGGGAGCTCTGCAGGTTCTCCAGTTCCCTCTGGCTGCACTGCTCTGTCAGCTCCAACTGCTGCTTTTGGGCTTCGATCTCCCTTTGCTTCTGCTCTACTTCCCATTTCAGGTCCTCCACCTGCAGGGAGAAGGCCCCATGTCAGGCCCTTGGCCTCGTATGGCCCCCAGAGTCCTACCTTCAGCCCTGTCCCTACCTCCTGGTTGGCAAGAGGCTGCTTGCTGAGCTGTTCCTCCAACTGCTTCTGTAGGACCTGCAGCTGGACGTGGGCTTGGGCCAGCTCCTCCTGGAAGCGGGACACCTCCTGTGAGTGCCTGTCGTCCTGGTTCCTAAACAGAATAATAATAATAATAACAATAACAATAACAACAACAACAACAACAACAAAAGTTAAAAGCTCTCTCATATGGTACAAACCATTCTGAGAGTGCATGGAGGGAACCGGTACTGTGCCACACTCACTGTAGCTGTTCTGCTTCAAGCTGCAGGGTACTGATCAGCTCCTCTTTGGCCTGTAGGTCCTTCTTGATCTCTGCCAGCTCCAGCATGGCCGCCCTGTAGTGTCTTCGGTTGTGGGCGGCCTCTGCTTTGGCTGCAGCCAGCTGCAGGAAGGGAGGGGACATCCAGTACCCAGACCTCCCTCGATACACAAACAGGGCACCCGCCACTCCAACACAACTGACCTTAAGGCTCATGCTGAAACCTCGAAAAGCAGAACTTCCAGAAGCATTTGCGAGAGTGTTTACTTATTTATTCAACCATCGAGAGGTAAAACTGCCTTAAGACTCTCCCAAGCCAGATGTGACATTAAGCGCGTTTAATCACTGACTCTCCAGTGTGAGTGAGTAGCTGCTGACCATGTCCCCCTCACCTGCTCTTTGAGATCTTGAACTTTGACCTTCTCCTTTTCCAGAGCAGTTTGTAGTGACTGGATCAGCTGCCTCATCTGTTCGTCCTCCTCCTCTTTACGTTTCAACACAGCTTGGACCTTCCAGGGGGGAAAAAAAAACCATTTCAACCAATTTAAACAGTAATTAGTGTAGAAAAGCATGCCTAGTCTACCAGCAGAAGAACTCTAGTGTGGCGTGAGCTCAGGGGCCAGAGAAATCACCTGTAGGTTGAGCTGGACCAGGTCTGCTTCCCTTTTGGCCAGGGCCGTCTCCAGGATGTTGGCGTGCTCTCGCAGGGCATTATGGGATTGCCCCAGCCCTGCCAACTTCCCCTTCTCGTGTTCCAGCTCCAGGGACAGCTTCTTATTGACCTCCTCCAGACGCCGCATCCTTTTCTTAAAGCACCTGGACTCCTGCAGCTATAAACAGACAGTATTTGACCAAAGGCCAATTCGCATCAGGCACGCTCCTCACCACTGGCTCCCATGCTCAGGGTCTCACCTCGTCCTCCAGCTCCAGGACTTTCTCCTGGTACTCCTCCAACTCTGTGCTAGTGAGAGTGATGACCTCCTGCAGCTCCTTCTCCAATGCTGCCTTGCTGTGGTTGACTGTCTGAAGTTCAGACTGAAGGGAGTCTATTTTCTCCTGGAAAAGTTGGCATCACCGTCATAAAGCTGCCTTCAATAAGGTTTGGAGGTACTATCTGCTGCTTCGAAATGCCTACCTGTAAGGCCTGGTTGTTACCCCCATCTGAGACCTGGGCCTTGAGTTTGTTTAGCTCCGCCTCTGCAGCCTCTTTATCGGTGAGCGCCTCTTGCAGACGGCGGCTCAGGATGCCCACCGCCGTCTCATAGGCCTTGTGCTTGGTCTTCATCTCCTTCTGGGCGCTGGTCAAGTCTGTTCCCAGCTTCTTCATCCTCACCTTCTGTTCAGAGATGGCCCTGAGCACACAAGAAGCCATGGGACATTGGTCAGGTCCAGGCACACACAAGGAGGCCCTCCACGCGTGACAGTCCGGCCTGTGCACAGCGTTAAGGGGTAGCCATGGACACCACCATCCCTGTGCTCTCACTTTTTGGCTTCTTGCTGCATCTGCTCCACTTGGTTCCTCAGCTCCCGGTTCTCCTCGGTCACAGTGGCCAGCTGGTTTTGATCCAGCTGCAGAGACTGTCAACAGACCAGTACTTCGGTCAGCAAGGAAACCCCAACTGAGGTCTCAGAGTTTCTCCTCAAACAAGGGTCAGGTGGCACAGCCCTTACTGCCCACCGTCTCCTGGCTCAGCCTGGGCCACTGGGACGCCTACCTGAATCTGCGCCTCCAGCTGGTCTCGCTCGCCCTGGATGGCCTGCAGGTGTCCCTCCAGGCCGCTCATCTGCTCCTGGACACGGGACGCCTCGGCCTTCAGCCTCTGCAGCTCCATCTCGGCTGCTGCCTTCTCCCCCTGGGCACTGAGCACCTCCTGCTTCAGCTCCTTCACCTCGGCCAGCAGCCTCTTCTTGGAGGCTTTCAGCTCGCTGATCAGCTGGTCTTTGGAGGTGGCGTCCCTGCGGTAAGCTTCCACCATCACCTGCGGGGTAGGCGAGGAGTGGCGTCTGAGTGCCGCCCCTGCGGAGGATCTCGGGATAGTGTGACGCCGGGCCGCATACCTTCTGCTGCGTGTACTGTTCCTTCAGCTTCTGGGCCTGCTTCTTCAGAATGCAGTTCTCCTTCTGCATGCTTTCCACCTTAAGGATGAGCGGGGAGACGGTCACGTCGGTGACACCCCCAGCTCACCCCCTTCAGATGTATGGACCGGCCGCCGCTCTCACCTGAGTAGCCTTGACCTGAACCTCCTGTCGGAGCTGGTCTAACACGTCGGCGGCCACCAGCACGCCCTCGCCCAGTCTCTGCGCTTCCTCATCCAGCTCGCCCTTGTCAGCCCGTGCTGCCTGCAGCGCCACCTCCAGGACGATCTTCTCATTCTGCAGGAACTGGATGGCATCCTCCTTGGCAGTAGCGTGCTCCTGCAGCTCGGCCAGCTGGGCCTCCAGTTCCAGGTATCGGGCCTCCAGCTGGTCCAGGGAGCGCTCTTTGGTCTGGAGGTTTTCCTGGGTGCTGGTCAGCTGCCTCATCAGCTCCAGGTGCTCCTTCTGCAGGGCCTCCAGCTGCACATCCTTCTGGGACAGCGTCAGCTTCACCTGCACGCATCAGCAGAGTCAGCACAGCCCAGCAGTCGCCCTAGCAACATGAAGCTACAGGGATCTAACGGCCTGAAAGGGCTCATTGTGTCAGGAGGGCAGCTGGCTTCATGCTTCTGCTAATTTAAAAATTATTTTTAATAGCTCAACTTCTCCACGGTCATCATCATTCATTTATTTAGTGTTCTCTTCACCCTGTTGATGACTGGGTGACAATGAACCAACTGGTACCAGGGTGATCCATCATGGAGCTAGTCATCCTCACTCGATTTCTTTGGAACCATGGATCACTTCTGATCACCCGGAATCCCCCTCCACCTCCCGAATCACCCAGGATCACCCGGGACCCAGACCAGCGAGGCCGACTTACTTGACCCAGCTCCCGCTCCAGGGATGTGGCCGAGCTGGCCAGTTTCTGCAGGTGTTCCCGCTCCTCCTGGAATTCCTCCAGCTTGTGTTGGAGGTCATCTTCCACCATGGACTTGGCGTCCCGGATCTGCATGAAGGCGGCCTCCTGGTCCAGCATGTCGGCCTGAAGCCAAACAGGGTGAGAGGTTGTTGTTGGGGGTGGTGGGACAGGGTGGGTGGGGCTGTGTTGGCTGTAGGTGGGGTCTGACCTCAATGCTCTGGAGCTGAGCAGCAATGCGTTCCTTCTCCTTGATGGAACGGTGCTGCGTCTCTGTCAGCTGGTGGGACAGGCTCACATTCTCTAGCTTCAGGTGCTCCAGCTCTCCGGCCTGAGTCATTTTCCCCGCCTGCGTATAACCAAAGACACAGAACTCCCTCCAGCAGTGCCCTCGATGTCCCGTGAATATCCACCGCTTCCATTCAACTGGATTGAGCTTCAGGGACGTCTTGCACGCACCTGCATGTTGGCCATCTCGCTCTGCAGCCGCACCCGGGCCTCCTGCGCCAGGGCCAGCTGCTGCTGGTACCACTGGCGGACCTGCTGCAGGGAGGCGATCTCAGCCTGCGAGGCCTTCAGCTTGCTCTGCAGGCTGCTCCGCTCCAGCTGGACCTGCTGGAGTTGGTTCTGCAGGCTTCCCATCTGCTGGCGCAGGTCCTGGACTGCACCGGAGACCCTGGTTAAGCCCCCGCAGCCGTGAGTAAGCCCCATGGGAGAACCTCCTGCTTCGGAGGAGGAGATACATACCCGACTTATCCCTGGACGCCACCATCTGCTGCATCTCCTCCAACTTTCCCATAAGCCGCTGGTACTGTTCCTCAGCCACCTGCAGGTCATTGGCCAGCGACGCCAGGCTGGTGTTCTTACTCTCCAGGTTGCCCTGGAGCTCCACCATGGCCCGCTCCAGCTGGTAGCAGCTCTGCCGCAGTGCCCCCACCTCTGAGCTGAGGGAGCTCTGCTTCTCCTGGCTGGTTTGGGACAGTTCTGCCTGGGCCTGCAGCTGGGCGCTGAGGGCAGCCAACTGGGCCTGCAGCTCAGTCTTCTCCTTGAGGGCCTGGGGGGGGGGGCATCAGGGGAACATGCAGACTGGCCCTGTGAACTGGGGGAGCACCGGTGGACAGACTCTCTCACCTGGTTGGCCTCTGAAGACAGGCTCTCCAGCTGGCCCTCCAAGCGCATCTTCTCCTTCAGAACCTGCAGCATGTCATCATGGCCTCCCATCACGGAGCTTCCCATCGACACACTGCAGAGGGCACAGGGATGCTCAGACGGCGCCCCCCGCAAGTCCAGCCGGCTCCCCCGCACCCCGACCAGCCGCCACGCACCTGCTGGAGAAGCTGTCCCTGCGGCTGCGTGGCTCCCCGTCGACCTCCGGCTCACGCTCCTGCAGCCGCTGCTCCTCCTCTGCGGCATGCAACACGTCCCTCAGGGACGGGAAGCGGCCCACCTCCTCAGGAGCTAACTCCTGCCCGTTTATAGTGTATGGCGCCCCCTGGGGCACCACGTAGGCCCCCGCGGTCGACATGCTGCTGTAGGACGAGCTATCGCTGTCGTTGCCGTCTGGCCGGGCCCCGTCCACTTCATGAGTCTCTGACGCAGTGCTGACCTCCGACACCGTGGACGACACGCTCCTGGTGGACTGCAGGGAGCTGGAGGAGGCGTCTGCCATCCCACCTCCCACGCCCGTCTCCCCACCTCCTGCTGCCTCGGGGCTCCTGTAGTCGGCCAGTGAATGGATCCTGCTGGAGTGCGGGGCCTTCCTCGGTGCCGCCTTGCGCTCGCGGGGGGCTGGGATGCCCAGGCTGCCCAGCTTGGGGCCCCGTGGTACGCTGGTCCGCAGAAAGGAGTACTCCTTGGTCATGGAGACGGTGCTGGCTCGGGGGAGACTCTCGGGGTGCAGCATCAGCTCCGGGTCCAGAGTGCTGGAGGTCCGGCTTCTAGGTGTGGAGTGGCGAGACTGGAGGGAGAAGCGCCTTTCAGTTTAGGGCACCGCCCTGCCCACAGCCACCCCTCCCTACTGAGCTGATTCACTCACCCGCTCCTGATGCCTCTTCACCCTGTACTGCTTCAGCTGCTCCTCTAGGCGACGCCGGGCAGCCAGGCGGATCTGTTCCTCGCTCTCCAGCTCTAAGGAGGGCTCCACAGTGGCTAAGGAGAGAGGGACTTTAAAAGCAGCCAGAGCCAGTAGGGATGCGGGGGGCAGTTTGGTGGGCAGGAGGCAAGGTCCTTCAAGCTGCCGCCCGGACTCCAAGTGAGGCACACACACCCCCGCCCCACCCCCCCACTTACATAACTAATCACTGAAAGACTAACTATTAAAGCCCCCCCCCCCATATTTCATGGGCGGTGTGCAGCTTGAATGACAGCACACTCCAAACTGCCTGGCTTTGGGCACATGCAGCCAGTACAGGCACAACAAAGAGACACACACCCCCAGCACACCACACATGCAAAGACAGTTGCTTGGGGGGGGGGGGGAAGATGCGGAGGTTGTGTTAGTTTACACCGGCATTCCTTGGACACCCCCTCTAACCTGGGAGGGTACCTGGGAGCTGCAAATGGCATTCAGGCGTGTAATGCTACAACCAGGACTATAAGAGACAGGAGAAGGGGGGGGGGGGAATCAGACGCGATGGTGACGCCTACACCTGCCACGCGTGCAGAGGACAGGCGCAGAGCAGATGCCTACACAGATGAGCGTGATGGGCGCACGTGGGAGCACACGCCCACACACACACACTCACGCTGCCTCGCACACCCCACACATGTCGTGCATAGAGACCTGCACTGGTAACACGTGCAGCAAGCCACCCACAGGGACACACACATGCACAGCCTGCAGGCCTTTGCAGCACGAAGAACGACACCCACCCCCCCCCCCCCACCGGGTGCACCAGGGCAGCTTGGGCACAGAGGCAGAACCACAAGGAGCACCACCACATCCGCCTGAGGACTGGACCTCTGGCACACCCCCCATACCAGACACCCCCCATACCGCCGGGAGCATGTGACATAGTGCCCTACAGTGAACCCCGTGCAAACTCTCTAGGCGTTCGCTGCAGCCTCCGACACAGAAAGAACCATTATTCTCAAATCCGAAGTGACTCACGGATTGACACGCCAGCCACCTCAGAAGCTGGGCGTTGTTACTATGGCGATTCAGGTTATGTTCATCACCCAAGGGTACAAGAGCAATGCCCCCCTCCCCAACCCACCCACCCAGGGAGCACTAACTCTTGGAGGCGGTAGATCCTGCTTCCTGCTCCTCTACCCCCGGCAGAACTGCTGCGACTGTAGAGCTGCGTTAGCGCCCGGGGCGCCGTGTTGGAAAGGCACAGCGGGCGAGAGCAAAACAACAGGCTTCATCTGCGCTCCGCACACGCGGAATCTCCGCGAAACCGGGAGGACACACCTAAGTTACTATTACACCTCAGAGTCGGGCTGGAAACAATGGCGAGACCAAGACTCTACGGCATGTTTTCGAAACCACTGATGTCTTTTAAATGCATTAAGGGTGGGTAGACGGAGCACTGTCTGGTGGAGAAGAGGAAGCAGCTTTATACCGTGTATTTATTTGTCGCGATGTGGAAAATTAAAACACTCAGGTACGGAGCAGAGGAAAAATCCAGTTCAAAACAACTATCAATATGCCACTCTTAGCAGGTGTCACGCAAACACACACATATATAAAAAAACATCCAATAACGCACAAGACATTTTCCCATCCGGTTCTGAACTTGCAAGGCCAGGTGCCGGTCACAGTTCGGGGACCCCTAAGCAGGTGAAGGGCATCAGGAGTCCTTCTGAAGCGGCAATTAAGCCAGAAGCAGCAGAGATGTAACATTTTAATTCACAACTTCTGCTCGAACGCGCCTCCCCCGCGAGTCTCTGCACATCTGGAGTGGAAACAATGCAAATGACGGGCGAATGTGTGCACTCTTAGGGGACGGCGGAGGAAGAGGGGTGACTTTTCTAATTAATCTGCATTTTACACATGGATAACCTGAAAATAATATCAGCGGTACTTTATATGGAATTATCAGTTGTATATATTTTATTACATTAATATTATATTTCTAAGGTCTTTTATACGTCTAATGACTATATATTCGGGGCAGCTAGAAAATAAAAATACACATAATTAAAGTAAAAACCTGCCAATGCAGCTTCAAAGTTGAATTTGTCCGGTTTCCGAACTGACTTCTGTGTTGCATATGGTGCAGCGACCGCCGTCGACGACTGGAACCCCCTTGCCGCCCCCCTCTCCGTCTGCTAACACGTCATGGAACATTCCCGGAACGGGCCAGCGTCCCACCCACCTTCCCTCTCCCAGAGACGCGCACACATACATACGGTTTACATGCAAATAACAGACCGCGGCGATTTATACCCAGATCGTGCTCCGTCCACGGCGGCGGACGAGCCGGGGGCACGAAAGACGGCGCTTCAGGTCGGAAAGTGCGGAAGGGGATGCGCGCTTCCGGCCGCAGATTGAACAAGTAAGTTCAGTACAAGGCTCTTGCCCGCTGCATCTGCTGTGCAAATTCCTCAGGATATTACGCAACATTCTTAATCTGCATGCAAGCAACTGGGATTTCCCCACATATCCGAGTAAAACGACACAGAACCCCCTACACGATCGTATTATTCAGCAGCCTGTGACAAAACGTTGCAGCAGAGTTACGCTGCTGACCCACTGTCAAATCACTCACCTTGTCACATTTAAGGTGCATCCAGACACGTCCAGCTACATCCAGAAAGGAAATGTCAACCCTTTGCCAGCAGACTGTTTAATAAGTCCTCGCTCTCTGATGACCCAACAGTCCGGATCGTTTCGGGAAATAGGAAGAGAAGGCGAGAGAATAACTAAGCTTCGGGCAGACTTCTCATGACATGTTGTGAGTGTCGTTCTTCAAAGACGCTGCGCCTCTAGCCGCCCGTGTACGGAAAAAGAAGGTAAAAACACTGTCCACCGGATTCCTCCTCTTTGCGAAGTTTTTTGAGCAGCCGAAGCTAGAGAAGGAGCCTGCGATCAGGAGACAGACAGGGTTATTCCTGGCACCACTTCCCAGAATAGAAATGGGGAGAGAGCGGAGAGAGCGAGCGCGCGTGTGTCTGTGTGTGTGCGCTCGTGTGTGTGCTCGTGTGCCTGTGACGTCATCGGATCCCCCAGCGCGTCCCGGAGTGAGGCTGCGGCGAGGCGGCGTCAGGGAGAGATGGAGAAAGCTCCCCGCCAACCGCCTCCTGGGCACTCCGCGCGCAGGGAACTCCCTCGGTGCCGCGGCCGCAGCGTGCCAATCCGCGGGACGGGAGGAGACGCGCCCTGTCAGCGAGCTGCGCCATTCGCGCGCCGTTCAGTGGCGCGCTCCATGTCCCCAGCCCTGTCTGATCTGCCTTAAATTACTTAATTACCACTGATTAATCCCATGTATAGTGCGTAGTCCCGATTATTAAGATGTTCGGTAGAATAGGAACAGTTCTTTAAAATGTAACACATTTTCTTACAAACAAAATAAACGATATGAGCGAGCTCCAACTATTAGGTAGCCTATTTTCGTTGAATTACATCTGTGTATGCATCCCGCATTAAAAACGTATTACTAAAATGATGCTTTGCTTAAGACGTTTATGCATTGTCTGTTCGTTTGACTTATTCATTCCATTATTATTTTGAATCAAAATAGTACGTGACATGCTGCTTGCCGAGCAGAACACCGGACACGACACAAGACAGTTCACATCAGCCAATCACTGAGGAAATGTGCTTTAAATTAACTCGAGCAAACAGCATAATATTTAAATGAAGGAACCTAATGGTTTTAATTCAGGTTTCCATGCAACCCGTACAAACAGGAAAAATAGGCTACCAGTTATGCCTCTGCAGCTGACTGTCTGTGAAAGACCCCCTGCATCAGAGTCCTGAAGATTTTAGGAGACGTTTAGATCTGCGCTGAGGACCTCGAGGACAGACAAAGCTGGTCACCCGTGAATTAGACGTTTCCTTTCGGTTTCGTTATGGCGTGGCTCCGATGAATCAGTTACGCCGATTACACGTAGTTATATTTCATAGTTGCAGGGTTGTTGTTTTCAAATTATTCCGAGATTGCTTACAAAATCAAAGGAAATTTATGGGGGATGATGAACACTTTAAGTTATCTGATAAGGGCTTTTATTGTAAGTTGCATACACATCTTACGATTGTAATTTCAAGCAGTAGGTTTGCCGGTTTTCTGTGCGTTAGTTGACTTTTGGTACTTTTTACGTTGCTAATTGGTTTTGGGTAAATCACGCATTCTGCTCAGATCTCGGATTCCCCGCTCGTCTTCCGTAATTGCCCTAAGATACTGTAAGCCCCTGTTTCTGGGAACCAATTGGGAATGTCTCAGCCTCGCCGACACATCCTGCAAACAATTTATGGGGCTGGACTGAAGAGGAAGATTACAATCTAGCAACCCTTCAGCATCCTACCTCTCACTGCATTACAATGGCTTAGTCATACATAACATGGTTGGAACGGCTGCCAAAGAGAATCTCCCATAATACCTGAGTGGGAGCACTGGCCACTGTTCATTGAAATCAGGACATGGATCATCACATCTTACACCTGGTTGAATATACTGCATAGCTGAATCGTAAGGGTTGACATTACACTACGAATATACTTGGTATTTCGTGAAGACAAATAGGACAAGCCTTCATCTTAAATGCTTCCTTTGTTTTGGGGCTGTAGACCAGAATACCTAATTTAAGAATGCTCACGCCCATTTATTTAATTTCCATACTTCTTACTTGTTTTCAACGTGAAATTGATCAAGGCACACCCAAGTTTCTAGGAAAAGTAAAGCTGAACAACCGGCTACATATGTTCAAGAAACTATGATACTCTTATTCAAACCAGTGTTGTTTTTCTGTGAAATTCTCCATCGTGACGTTTTACGAGTTATTCGGTACAGTCGCTGACGTGACAGTCGGCCGCAGAACTGAACCCAAAGGCCATCCGCTCGACGCAAACTCACAGGAGGGTATCCGCGGAAGGTATTATGACAATACCGCTTAGAGATATGTGTGTACAAGGTCAGGATCTCACATCTGCGTTTGCTTCATCACAGAGGTGTCATACAGGAATGCTTCCCAGGTAAAAAAAAAAAAAAGGAGCGGTTTCCAACACAATGGATCTTTGACATGTTTTTGATTGTCTCCGCTTACTCACCAGATATCCCGCCCCCTTCTTTTTTTAACTCCTCTGATACTTTTTTTCCCCCCAAAGCAATCCTCCACCTTCACAAAGCCCTTGGACCTGTTTGACTAACAGCACAGTCAGAGCGTGGTCATAAACAGAAATCCCGTTTCTTCTTTGGGGGCGGAGTTACTGGGAAATTACATAAGGACGGCTTGATTCTGACAAAGTTCAATTTAGTTTAAAGGTAACACAGGGTGGTTACGCGACGTGAGAAATGACTTTGGCTTGGGTTCACCATTGTATACCTGTCATTACCTGCTCTCCCATCATAAACCACTAGGATCAACTCCCTTAGCTGCTGATGCAGCTCTTCTTAGGTATTTCTGCACACAGTACTGAATTTAGACAGCATTATATGCTACTTTTGCAGCGCTATTGTGTTTTTTAAATATACATTTCAGTGCTGCTTTTAGCTGAAAGTTCATTGTTGAAACATTTTTGCTTGATTTTAGTATTACATTTTTGTATAATCATGCATTGAATTTGCTTTACATGTTATTCTCAACTGCAATTTATTTCTTTTCTACATCCACCTTTGACTTGATTGCATGAGGTATCTGCCCCGCACCTGCCTGGATACTGTACTATGACAACATATTGTGCTGTCCTGTGATGCTCGGATGCATTTGTGTGCGCGCTGCAGGTCGCATAGAAATGCAAAAATCCGTTGCAGCACAGTCACCTTTCGCTGGTGGCGCGACTGCTACACCAGAATAGAAATTAGGCAAAGCTGTAGTCAGCGCTGGTTAGTGTAAGTCACGAACAGATGCGATGCTAATTAGAAATAAGAACGGGAAATTCAAATAGTAAGTAAAGCACGTGATTTGTGTTTGGTCACACGTGGGCAACTATCTGAGAATGGTGCCATTCTAGATGATCAAAGGCTTTGCACTCAACTTTTGACGTGCTTAACAGAGACCTCTAGTGGTTGCACTCCGGCTGTGCGTCCTTTTGTACGAGAGTGTCATTCATGTCCTAACAGAACACTAAAACATCATCCTTTTGGAAATTTCAATTCCAAACAGGTAGTCTAAAATTACATGTGAGGTAGTCTACCAAACAGGTAATTTAAAATTCATTCACTTGTAGGGAATGTAAACTGCAGGTCTTCCTATGCCCAGTATGAACTGTTGGAAGATTAATGGATGCATGGATGCAGGAAATGTACATGCAGGTTAAAATTTCCATCGTTAGCAGCAGCGGCTGAAAACCTAGGCATTCTGCTGATGATGGTGCACCTCTTGAGCCGGACCATGTTCCCCATCAGGAGCTGGGTTACCATGTGCTAAACACGTGACGTCCATAATGTTTGGTTCAACAGAACAGTTCCACTTTGAAAGGAGACCAGAGCTTGCACAGGATCATTTCCACTGTTCAAAGATGTTTGCATTTCTTTTAATGTCATCTGACAAACCGCCCATGTCTGTACAACAGTGGCTCAGAATCGAGTTCCGCCTGTAGCCCCCCCTAGAACATTCTGTGACCTTTGTCTTCGCACAGGGTCGCTGGATTCCTCTGCCTTTTTGCTCGAACATATCTCCCTTTTTAATGACAGTTTCATTAATATATTAATATATAATATGATTGCCTATAACTCATTTTGAAATATTCATTGTGTATTAATAAAGGTAGTTAATCCTGTTCACAGGGGTCACTGCTACCTTCGGGTTTCAAATAGATGTCCCGCTGGGATGAAAGGTGAGAGACGTGTGACGGAACTGATGCCTGCATTGTCACTGAGTTTAGGGCCGTTGACGATGTGTGGTCAACAATGGCTATCCAGTTGTATTTACTTGATGTTAATGATTAGTTATTCTTGGAGATTAGCCATTCCAGTTTCTCATCAACGAAGTTAACCACTTGTGATGAACAGAAGTGATCACAAATTCAAAAAGATATGGGGTGTTTCTCAATAACAAGAAAGCAAAGATTGTGCTTGTGGTCTTGGCAAGTCTTGGCTAAGTTTCCTCCCAAGAACGAACATACAGTGCAGTGAATCATGGGATTGATTTTATTTGGCGAGGATGCAACTGATGTATTCTTGATATTTGATATGTTCTCGTGTACTTGTGTCCTTAGTATTGGACCTGGTCTTCGGCAATGGAAGATGATGTAAAACGGGTACACGAGCGCACAAGCACGATCAAGTACACATATCGAAAAACACCCATAGTGATAAGTTTGAATTACACCCTCAAAGTGAAGCTTTTTGATTGGATGCTTCAGGCTCCTGATGTCATTTTATTCTCAGTGTTATATGACTTGCCAGTGGTCACCAGTTGCTTATAAATCACTGGAAAAAGGCACATGAGGATATCATGGTCTATGAGGAAGATTGTTGATTTAGACTAGAATTTGGGTGAAGACAATGAGGGGGACAAAAAAAGATTTAAAAACACCCAGACCAAAGTCTGTGGCCGTTCCAGAGCACATCGAGGAAATGGGCTTGCAGAGAGCAGCGTGACTAAAGGGGATGCAGGCAGCGTGAAAGGCAGGATGCCAGCGGCACGGGCATGGACCGCCGTGCCAAGTGTTAGACCCATTATCTCTGAGTGCCCTAAGGAGTAGGCAGCTTTTATCCAACGTGATTAATGCATCGCACAAAACGGATGCTTTTGTTTTAACCGGGCACGCAATTCTCAACAATTCCGGTTGCGCTTTTTGATCAGTGTATATCTGCAACTCCCCCCACCCAAGCCGAGATTTAAACACGCGACCTTTTTGGGTCGTTCGGGTCCGCTGGTTAGCCACCATACACACACCACCAGAGGCCTGTTCTGGAGTTCCGTAAGACGTCTTTGCTGTCTGCTTTCTGTTACAAAAAAAGAGTCGGGGGGGGGGCTACAGTCACAGCTCTGTGAGCTCCGTAGCTTGTTCCTGTTAGACGTCCATGGGTTTATTTAAAAAGAAGAAGTGTTTAAATATGGCCGAAAAATGAGATAAACAGCCATTCAGTCACCGAGAGCATGATAATAAGACCACTTCGTTTAGAGATAACAGACAGCAGGTGATAAGCTTTGGTCCCCGGTGCAATTTGTGTTGCACTTGACCATGTGTGATGCATGACAAAGCAAGTGCACTTCTGTTATACTGCCGGCTTTGTTTTTATCACTTGCCGGGCATCGCAACTCTTTTTTTTTTTAAATCCCTTTAAATCATCTCCCTTGTTAGCTCGGATGATATTATTTCACGGGCACTGTTTGGTCAAGGCCTTCTCTCTCGGTCAGGTGGCCACCCATGTTTTGGGTCCAGACAGCCGTGTTTTGAACCGCTTGCTAGCTACCTCTCAGTGGCACCCAGCAGCATACCCCAGCACGGAGCGTCCTGGCTGCCAAAGATTCCACTTCCCGTTTCTGGACCTTTTCACTGTCCTGTCACAGTCTCTGTAGGCTGGAATGCATATTGTGACTACATAACACCAAGTGCCAGGTGTCCTTCCAGAAGCTAATAACTTCCACATATCATTTAAAATTTCAGGTTCGGTCACATACCTTCCCTTCCCCGTGAACAGAACCAGACCTTTGGTACCATTTGGGCTCTGTAGGTTCAATATAGCAATCTTGTTTAAAATAATTCCGTTCTCGTCTTCTTCGTTTGACCGAATGAGCCGTTCTAGTACCAACACTCTTGGTAGTGACTTTTATGTCCACCAGTTGACAGCGAATCACGTGTGACTGGACTACATCAGTGAATCCGACAACATGGAATGTAGACGCGAATCTAACGATGACTATATTCATTCAAACTCCCACAACACAGCTGCTCCCTGTTCAAGATCCTATTCAGCAGGTCTCTGCCCCAGAAGTCTCATTCAATGAGGAGTTCGGGTTTTTTGCGGAAGATGTAATAGGTATCTCTCGCACAGTCCAATCAACACCTTTCCAGAAATACAGCTATCCGTGATTAACAGTGTGGTTAAATCAAGCAGTTTTATGAGGAGAACTTATCGCTAATTAGGAGGTTGGGACAAGGGCGAACGAAATGCGAGAGACAACAGATGTCGGCAGGTCTTTCTCATTAGATCGATGGGCCAGACTTTGATGTTGGTAAACAATCACAAACACCAGTCTGATGCCAGCATTTGTATATAACCATTATACCAAACATCCTTAGGCCTTCATGCCGAGTGTTATTTTAGGGTTCTACTGTAATGTACTCCACAGACAGGGCTTTCTGCCCTTGTCCTGGGTAATGTGGACACACTTCGCCTAGGGATGCTGCAGTTTTGCGCTTATATAGAATAAAAGCACGTCAAGGGAGTGCAGTCGCACCAAAATTAGAACCGTAGACGAAGGGATGAGTGACGTAAGTCTCATGAGAAACCCGGAGTGCCTCAGTCGAGAAATTTCAAGCCAAATAATGGTCAAGACTGGAAATGAGCAGAAAGGGACATTTGCGATGGGACTGCGCTGGAGAGGGGGGGGGGGGTCCCCACCCCCGTGTTTCGTAACGAAGCAGACGGGTCAGCCGTGCCTCTACATTTGGAAGCGGGACTGATTTTCAGCCATGAGGTTGGGCATGAGGCTTCGCTCCTGGCCGTGACATCTGCTACTCACATGGAACAAGACTCCCGGAAGGGAGGGGGTTGAGTAGCCCAAAGTGCCCTTTGGTCTGAGAACAGCTTTCCACCACCACAGCGCACAGCATGTTCAACAGATTGACAGATATGTCTTTTCATTCATTTTGTCATTACATTTAAGCTGCACACAAACATTCGTCACCCCTGCACCTCTAGGTATAAACTTACATTATTTCTTTGATCACTAATTTACTGCATACCAAAGTACCCGGCTATCAAACAATAGCTACGTGCTAAGAAAGGAATGCAATGTGGAAAAATAAAGCTCCAATAACATATAGCTGATGTAATCAAAAGTGCGTTCCCAAACTGAAAGTCTGTCTCTGAATCTAAATATCTCTCTCCTGAATGTTAAGCAGCACTTACTGTTGTCAGGGAACCATACAATTCAATACAAAGGCCACAAGAGATATTTTCATGCCCAGGAAAAGTACCAAGCGTACATCAACATGCTGTCTGCACGGGTTCTGCTAATTTGTAGAATTCCCTCAATCTGGGCCCCAGGGTCGGTCTTTTTCATTACATAAGGAGTGTCTTGTGTCCAGTGCTGGTACTTGTGCCGATGTAGCTGTCGGGTCCCGTCGCAGGTTCGAGTCCCTCAAGGAGCTCTGCTCTCACACCCTGCTTCACGTCACATGACCTGCTCCGCTGCAGTCAGACACGCAGCCAGTGTCAGCACTGGGTGCCTGGGAGGCAGAATGCTCATTAGCGTAGGCTCTGACGCCCGGTTTAGCTCTGAGCTCAGCGATCACCTACACGCAGCTCGCAGAAAGAGCGGAGCGTTCCAACAACCTCAGGTGCGCGTTTTCTGTTTGTTCGCTCCACCCCCAGAGACTTACATAAGCGCTGAGGTCCCGTCTATCCATCGTCCAATGCCACCTGTCGAGACAAACCTGGATCTAGCAGCCATCTCACAAATAAATAAGTCTCAGTTATAGTAAAACAGTATTTTTTTTTAAATCATTATTGTTTAATTTGATTGTATTTAAACTATATTCATTGCATTATATTTTTATAGTAATTGTCTTAAGTTGCCTGTGTAAGGTGAATCATGTGTGATAAGTATTAAGCCTATTCACCACAAGCCTAATCTACTTGTGTGTATAAATAACCTAACTTGACCTGGTCCTTCCCCTGGGTGTCCCCTAGAAATTTTAGGCCCCATAAAAGCACGTCATATTGCCCCCCCCCCCCCCAACCCAGATCAATCCAATTATGTCCAAAACATTGGGGCCCTTGGAATGGTCCTAAGTTGTTCTCCTTTTTGACGCCCCTGACTGAAGTATATAAAGCATGGGGTGGCAGCCCTGCAGCCCTGTAGGGGGCGCACACAGTCCAGAGCAGGACTCCTTGAACCGCGGCCGGATGCAGCCGGGTTCTCTGCGTCTGACTGGCCCTTTCACCAGGATCAGCGGTGCGTAAAGTCCGGCCCACTACATGGCGCTGAGTGTGCCCGGCGCTGGGTCCCCCGTCCTGAGATGTTCCCTGCCTTGCGCCCTGCGCTGGGTCCCCCGTCCTGAGATGTTCCCTGCC
>JAODUD010000040.1:20378539-20391491 GCA_026784285.1 Stomatorhinus walkeri | reverse complement strand
GGGTGCTGCCTGGGGAGGCCCACGCCACTGACACTGCCTCCGGTGCGACTGTGGGGGGGACAGACAAAGTGGTACGGTGATCAGAGAGAAAAAGCAGCGCCACCTGCTGGGGGACACAGGAAGTGAGCAAGGTGTCTCACCTGAGAGCGTGAAGACTGTACTGCGATAGGGGGCGCCCCGTGTGACTGGCTAAAGGAGGGGTATGGCGCTGGGGGGGTGGAGCCCGGAGCTCTGGCAAGGGCTGTGGCTGGACCTTTGGTGGGGGAAGGGTGGGGCCTGAGGGCACTGGCTCCTTTTTGACGGGCAGTGGCGCTGGGGAGCCAGCCCGGACTGCAGAGGGCGCAGCTGCCGAGGCGACGGTCGGGGCCGGGGAGCCGGGCAAGGTGGGCCCGTAGGGGGCGTCACTACTCTGCTCCTGGCTGCGCTGGAGCCCAGAGACTTTGGCAGAGCTGTAGGTCCGTGGGTCGAGGCTCTCATTCGCGGTCACACCTGTGGGCAGAGGGAAGGTGCAGAGCACAGTTAGAGAGCCACTGTCATGACCTCGGGGCTGCGGGGCCATGGCCACGATCCGGGGACCACGATCAGGCAGGTCAAAGGGAGCGTTTTTTAGAGAAGAATTGACATCGCATGATCCCCCACTGCACTGCCACCCACCCCCCAGCCTGGCCTCCCGTTTATCCCCCCCCAGATTTCATGAAGTGTTTAATCAGGTCATTTTCACGCCTGGCTGTAATCAGATGATCCAATTTCTATGTGCGATCTGGTCAGTATGAATAAATCACACATAATTAAAGTTAAACGCGCTGCCCATTCAAGCCTTTGCTGGGCACACAATCTGGCATGAAATAATTACGTTTCAATCGTGCCACGGAGAGGGATGGTGACCCCGCCCCTCCCTCAGATGCTTCCAGACATTCACAGCAACCCCCAGCAAGAATCCCAGAAGGATCCATGGCAGCGGACCTATAAAGAAGTCATGTGTCCAGCCCTGCCCCCCAACACACCCCGTCAGCATAAGGCAGAGAAGCTGGAGTCACAGCACTGCAGCACGCATCCAGAGGGGGTAAAGGCCAACTTTAAACATACTTTCCTAAGGTTAGGTGGACAAAGAGCTCAGCGGCGCCCCCTTGGGCCTCAAGCTGGATGGAAGTGTTAGCCCAGGTGTGCAACATGACTTTCAGGGCATTTTTGGAAACCAAGAGAGTAGTTATGGTCACACAGCTCTGAAATGAACAGCTATGTGCGTGTGTGTGTTTGTGTGTGTGTGCGCAGGGTGGAGGGTTACGACAGAATTTAGCTGGCCTTCCTCACAACACACTCTCCCAAGGCTCAGAGTCCGACGGACAGACACACAACACCAATCGGAGCTCCCCACACAGTCATACATGCCACCAGTCTTCTGCTGAGGCCCCCTCACGCTTTCTAAAGGCTGGTTCTTACTTCTCCGGCCACGTACTGGTGGACATGTCAAGTCAAACGTGCTTCTTGACTCCACGCTACACCTCCGGAAACATCTGCTACTTCGTCACCATGAGTCCGTCTTCACAAGGGACACGCCTGTTGTGGGCTGTGGGAAGTTCTTTGAGGGCAACCCAGATGAAATGTGCTGGGCACTGATCAAAAACCGTTTTATTTCTTTTTAAAAAATAGTATTTAGAGAGAATGTCTACAGTTTTTCTAGTTAAATAGCTTGTTAGAAGTTTGATCTTGTTATGCACTTTTCCTGCCTTTCTTAAATTGTATAATTAATGTGAAATATGTAATTATTCATAGTCTTACAGTTAGCCAGAAAGATATTTATTTTTCTGGAATGATTATCCTTAGAAGTTCTGTACACATCAAAAAGTGGTTTAACAAATTGCAGTGGTACCTCAGTTCTTGAACTCGAATTTCTTAAAAGTCGAACCAAGCAGTTTGGGAAAAAAAAAAAACCTAGTACTCAATCTGAATCTCAGAAGTCAAACCATGAACACCGACCTAAGATAACTTGTACACGGGGGGAAATGAATCACGCGGCATGTCTCTCAGCAGAACCAAAGGGTAATGCTTCAGTCTCAGCCTCGCATTCACTGTGATAGCATTGTGCATGTTTAGACTAGCTGAATACATATATTTAGACAGTAAAAATACATTTAGACAATGATAGACAGTAACAGAAATTATTATTATTATGTAATAAAACACATTAAAAATATTTAATTTAATAATTTAATATTAATAATAAACCATTCATACATTTAATTATATTAATATTGTTGTGCCGAGCAGGGATGGAACAGAGACAAAGGTGCAGACGTCGGGGTATTGGGGAATACAGGGTTTAATTACAGGTAAGGCAGGCAAAACGCAAGCGGACAATACAATGACCGGACTGGGGAAACAAACTAAAACGTGGATGAAATACAGAGGACTAATGACAACAAGCAGAAACAGCTGATCACAGGGGATTCCACACGGGGTTAACGAGGGGGCGTGGCACACGGAAGGAGCGATCGGAGCAGGACACATTGTTTTTTTTTTAACTTTACACATTGCATACATTTATTTTCTTACTTTACAAATTACTGTTTTGATAAACATGCTTAGATGTGTTTAGTACAGTATATGCTCTTCTTGTTTTATCCGGTTCATTTTGTGTTTAAATGCTAAAAAGAACACATTTAGGTGTCATTTTTTGGGACTGGGAACCAATTAATAGGTTTTACATTATTTCTTATGGGGAAAATTCAGTCAGAACACGAACTTTTTAGGATTCGATCCGGAGTTCTGAATGGATTAAATTCGAGTTCTGAGGTACCACTGTATAGTATAAGCAAGATGCCAATTTGATGTTCCATGTTTGATGGTCTATTGGCCCTAAAAAAAATAAAATAAGACTCTCCTCTGTTTTGGCACCCATGTGGTGAAATGAACTTTCCCTAGATGTCCAAACAGCTAAGTCACTGGGTGCCTTCAAACAACGACTAAAAACCTGCTTCTTTTGGAAGTACCTAGATCAGCACCAGGATTCTTAGCCAACCCTGTGAGCCGGCTCTTTGAATTCATAAAACAGTGCAAAGTACACGGCTTGACCAAAGGATGTTTCTATGTCGTATATGCAGAGTGCATACTCGAGTGTTACTCTTGTGTGGAGAAATATGAACCATCCTTAAGGTTCCTACAAGACATTCACATCAGACGGAGTCTCCTTCCATGGTGTTGCCTTGGAAACCACCTACCAAATGCATGCGGGGGTAGCAACCTCACAGGGGGAGAGTGACGGCTAAACGGCCGAGGAGGTTGCACCCAGGAGCGCCGCCCTGACTATGCCTCTAATGGGAGGCAATGGCGTCAAAGCAGCACAGTGCTTACGGAGCCCCCTGCAGGGCTGCTGGCATGGCTGGCAGAGGGGCAGCAAACACACCGGTGTCAAACCTACAGCAGATGTCAGGCCTCCTAGCCACCCACCCCCAGCACCTCCCTCCCCCGGTCCCAAGTGGGGCAGGATACTGATGGGCCATATAATGTCCGGTCGATTCCCTTTTGAATAGCTCACAGAATCACGAGAGGCGCAAAAATAGAGGTTGTGACCTCTGAACCCTGGCTGTCACCGCTGCTAGACACGATTAAGCGGTGATGCTTATAACTGAATTAGAACCGGAGTCATAACCCTCCAGTCTGAATCACTTAACCTGCCTTAACAGGAGCGTGTGTTAGAGCCTCAGAATTGATCAGGGCCTGAATCCTGAACAGAAAGCCCCAATCATAAAGGCAGGGTCTCTATAACCTGCGTATTACCCCAGCCGTGCCCCTCCCCTGCCCGGCTCAGTGGGATCCCTTGGCGACACTCTGGTTTGGAAGGCAGATGCCTCCGCACATCCAATCAGAGCTGCCTGCCAGGTTTATGCTGCAGCATTCCCAAAAACCCAGGAAAGACCCTGACAGGCCTGAGCTCTTAGTAACGAGGCGCTCAGGGGACGCCGGTAATCCTGACCAACTAACAAAGCGCTCAATGACAGCACCGTGCTCAGGGCCAGCAGCAGGACCTCTGGGGATTTGACACACTCACCTTCCGGCTCACAATCCCCATGACACCTGCAGGCCCAGACTGGAAGTGCATGATTATAGTCACAGCACCAAAGTTGTTTATCCAGAACACTCAAGAACTGATTAGACACACACACGCACACACACACACAAACACACACAAAGGCCGGTCCCCACGGTGCAGGACAAATCAGCAGACAGTCAAGGGCACAGCCAAACCCCAAAAAACATTTTTTTTGCGAAGCAGGACATCTGTGCTGAGCCCCGGGCCTAACATTGAGGCGAGAGGGCCCACCGGCTGGCATAACTGGCTCAAAGCGGGGGCCAAACCCCAGGCCACTGAGAATCATCCGAACCCGGGGCCCCTAGCATGCCCGAGACCCCCTGCGAGAGTCTGAATCACCTCGCTTCAGAGCTGTGATCTCACCCCTACCCCCCCTAGGCAGTATAATGGCAGAGAGGCGGCCAAGATATGCGGGGCTGTTTTTGAACAGCTGTCACGCTTTAACTACATGGCCCACAGATGGGAGGTGGGTGTCGGTGGGCGGCTGGCACAGCGGGCATAGCGCCACAGCCCACGCGTGGAATGGCCATCATCTATTTCTGAGAATGCCAATGGTGGCCTGGGTGCCACCTGCTGCCATATGCCTCACGTGACATATCTCTGCCACCCCATGTGAAACTCACAATGTGGCTGTGGGCAGTTTATTCATGTCGATGGCCCCATCCCTCGCTGGTCTTCGCTAGTCCCTTCGTGACTAAGTAACTATGATTGGGAGGGCAGCAGGACTGCAGCTGGGGGGGGGGGGGTAGTTGGTGAGTCAGTCTGGCTGACCACTGTGCTGCAGGCCATTGGGGTAACGACAGGCCTGGCCAATCAACACGCTGCCTTTACGGGACTGGGGTCGCTGTGGCAACCTCATCAGAGCACATCCATTAGATCGTTCCATTTAGGTAGGTGCCGGGGGGGGGTGTCCAGCTTCCCACACTTAAATGCAACGTCATCTGTGTGGGCCAACTGGTTCTCCCCTCACACCCCACGCATCACCAAAGCTTACAGAACGGCAGACACACACCTTGGTACCCTAACAGAGAGTCAGTACCAGCCTGTTCTGGCTCTGGCGAGTTTGATATATACCCATGTGAGATGTTAAAACTCGTAGGTTTATATTTTTCACTTTGTGTTTTAAAAGCTGCACCTGAAATGCCATAGTGTTGGATCATAGTGAGCAGGCTAGCAAAATCCCCAGAGTGCTCTGATTAAGGGACTGAGAGAGAGTGGGGGGAGAGGGGGGGTACCTTGATGAAGACATACACAGGGCCATGTGAGGACATGCTTCTACACACAGACAATAAAATAAACCGTCTGATGCAGGAATTTATTATACCAGGGTAAAATTTCACCCAAATCGTTAACATGAACAGTTTGATGTACTGTAACATATTACATCGGTCGCTGACTGAAATTTAAGTGCTGAATTGATTTTATTTTCAACAGGGGAAAGTTTCTGGAACAAAGTCTATTCTGCCTTTTAACGGCCCTGAGGCTAGTGCACTGGGAAAGCTGGACAGCGGCTCTCTCGTTCCAAACATACGTTTAGCTCTCTAACCACCAGTGATATGACTTCTTTAGAGGAGATGGGGGAGCATGGGTACCACAGGCGGGGGCCCAAGTGTGTAAACGGTGGCGTTAGGCAGCGTCACGCCCCTTAAATGCCGCTCAGGTGCTTTAAAGCAGGGGCACAGGTGGCTCATTCTTGCTAAATACCCGGCTCTAACAAGCCTCTTCTGGGCACAGCTGGTGCCCCCCAGCTGGACGCCGTGCAGGTGATAATGTACAAACCCCACCCCCGCTGGGTCTTGCCATCCAAAGACGGGAGTGTGAGGAGCGTGCGAGGAGTTGGGCTGAATCATTCAGGTTCACCGTCCGCATCAGTGCCTCGCCACCACCGCTCTGGGTTCCCGGCGCGATATAGCTGCCTGTCCGGCCGAGGAACGTGCGCCGTGGGAGACACCGCCAGCCAGTCAATGGCGGGGCTGAGGCCGACAGGAAGTGACATGGACCCAAGTTGCCCAATCCGGGTTGTAATTCCGCCCCCCCCGTCATTGGTGAGAAAATGAGGCCTTAAAAAGTCTTCACTCACTACAATCAAAGCCTGTCAGCGTTACAGATGCACATGAAACACACCTCAGCATGAAGTGCCTGACCAGCACTCCCCACCATTTTAACATCAGGTAGTCAGGAAAGACATTAGGGTCCCAAAGTCGATCTCAACTGCATCATCGGCGCCTGCAAACCCCTGCCCAAAAGCACAAATCAACTGAAATGAAAGCTGCACGTAGCATACAGCCCCCATCAGGAAGCAGCACAGCTGGAGCGGCTCGCTGATAAGTCCTGCACCCAACTGCGGCAGCCGCACAAAACGGAGCCAAGGACACGCGGCGACATTCAGGTTCCATTAATATTTTCCGACTTAATACTTTGACCGACTATTATAATCAAAATCCTGCCTCGGGCTTTGGTTTAGAGTAAAGGGCACGGCAGTTTGATGAGGACGACATTACCTGACCGTCCATCTATCAAAACCGTGCCTTTGGTAACTGGGGGGACATGTTACACTGATCACCGGGGAACCCCAGGGACTTCACAGCGACAGCAGATCTTTACAAGCCCAGATGCAGGCAGACGCTCTGGCTTTGCGGTTAAGATGGTGCATCACAGAAACCTTGTCGACGCATCTGTGCAGAGAGCGACAGGAGCTGTGACGCTGCCTGGTCATCCAGGGGTGACGCGAGACAAGCAGGTTTTCCTTACTCCTGTTACTGGCAGGTGTATATCAGACACAATGAGCCTCAGTTTGGGCTAGGTAATATGACCGCAAATCAATATAACGATTAACTGAACATTTTATCTCGATTATGATTAACGAATGATTATTTTGTTTTTATTTGCCCTCAAATTTCATTTAATTTTTTCCATATGTTGTCAGGTTTAAAAAGACCCAAAATTAACACTGTAAGCAGACTACTTGATTACTATAAGTGAATTATTTAAACGGTATTTATATTGGAATGATTCTGTCCCAAGCTTTTTGATCATTATAAGCGGTTTATCACCATAACCATAACCACTTTAAGTGGATTCCACTGTATTTTAAATATTGCTAGTTTTGAAACCGACTGGTGGTAATACCTTTGGTTTCGCAGTGTTTACATTTGACCTCTGTTTGTTCTGCGTCCTCTTCACTAAAGCCACAGTGTGTCCAAATGACAGACGTGGCATTTTTCTTTTGTACAAGCTGCTGAAGCTGCTGAGTTGGCTCTGTGTTTGAGTTCTCCATGTTGCAGACTGGACAGTACATGAATACACACTGGGGAAAATAGTAACATATTTTTTGAAGTATTAACAGAATAAAATAAAACCCAAAGTAACCGACATGGGCAAGATTACGTCGATTAGAGGTTCTGAATGTCAGTTCTGTTAAATTTTCAATGAACTACCCAGCCCTAGGCTCACTGCAGAGCCCTATGCTGGGTGGGGGGAGAGGCAGACTCCCAGCCCTAGGCTCACTGCAGACCCCTATGCTGGGTGGGGGGAGAGGCAGACCCCACCCATGCTGGTGACGGCCGCTTCTCCAGATGCCAGTTAGCAGGTGTAGCGGGGAAGCTCACAGGAATACAGCTTTAAGCTGAGCCTAGCCTGCAGGAAACAAAAGGTTCAGCAACACCGATGGCCAAAATCTGAATACCAAGCCGTCCCACACCTCTAAACTGAATTCACAAGAGATCCACAAGGGCACACAAACTGCCACAATATCCTGCTCACAGCAGAACCCCAGGAACAGAGCGGGGGCTAGAAGAGAGCAGGGTAGCTCAATAGGCAATGCTGTTGGCTCGCATGTCCAAGGCTGGAGGTTTGAATCCCACCTCTGTCCCGTGTGTGCTTGTATGTTCTGCCAGTGAGGATTCTACAGCTGAAAGACTTGCAGTTAGAATAAGGGTGTCTTAAAATGTATCCCAGCTGTGTGGCCTGGGATAGGCTGTAGGGCCATCCAGAGCAGGTTAAGCAGCTTTTTTTTTTTTTTTTTGGGGGAGTGGGGGGGCAGGTCCTCAACTTAGCTGTACGACCATGAGACTCTCAAAAGACATTCAAGATGAATGAATATCAAATTGTTCTGCTTCTCTACTTAATGTGAGTGATTCTTTGGGGTTCTGCAGATGGTGTGTCATGCTGTAAACTCGCGTGGCCAGCCAACTAATCACTCCTCGGGCCTCAAGTTCCCTTCGCTGTGTGAGCCTTAATGAGCTCAGGACATCGATTTCCACCTGCAGGCGATCGACCGGCCGCCGGCTCTGTCGAGTCAGGAGGGCTCACGGAGATGCCCGCGCTGCGCTTTGTCAGCCGCTGCCGCGCCTTTCCCGCCCGAAGGGGAGGCTGTGCTGATCAAACCCCACAAGCACGCCGCTCTGTCGGAAAATACGGGTGGGGGAAAAACTAGAGGATGAGCAGATCTTGCTTTTCCTAACTGAGGCAAAATCTCTAGCTAGGTCTGAGTCTCTTTCGACAGCCCTCCCAGTTCCCCCCCAGCCATTAAAACACTGAGTTCAGGAGGATATTTCCATGTGTAGGTCAAACAGCAATGCTCATTTGCCTAAACAAACGTACACTTTCTTGAGGCACCCAGTCAGCCTTGATAATTCAAATGTTCCTCTCCTCCAGGGAGACATACCCACATGGCCATGGCCGTACCATCACCACCTAAAACGCTACATTTTTCATCGGCTCTGCCAGTGAAATCCAAAGGCCATCTATCATTGCTTTGACAGAACAATACAGAGCGATATTCATACTAATCTCTATATCCTGCCCGTAAGCTGCCTTGTAGAGGCTGACTACCGTCTAGCCTGGACATGCCAGATGACCTTCAAAAGATCCATGGTCAATTGCCCCTTGAAGATCCCACAGCCATCTTCCATCTTCTCCAAGGTGCAAACCAACATGGCATCCAGCCAAGCTGACAACACCCCTCTCCTGTCCCCTACCCCCATCCTTTGTTTTATACTGCTTTCTGGGCTCAGATCACAATTTTAGGTTTTCTTCCGTAGTCCACTTATAGAAACTTCTGGAAATGCCGTCTGTCCATGAAGGCCCATTAGAGGCTCATCACCCTCGATGTTTGCCGGTTCTATTGCCAGAGCGGGCTGTCCTGGCACAGTGCAGCAGATGGGAAAATGGGGGGGCATTCTATGCCAGAAAAGACCAAGCATCTTGACTTTAGGGGCAGAAGCACAGTCCACATGTGCCCTCAGAAAGCCTCCCACCCCCCCATCACTGATTAGTCCATGCACAGTCACGCCATCACAAGACTTCAGTCCCAAAATAGGTCATAGGAGCACAATGAGAGCAGCCCCAGCACATCTGCCCTTTGTGACACGTGGGGGGGGGTAGGTGTGTGTGTGTGAAGGTGATTGGAATCACACGGTCTGCTACTGAACCCCGCCACAGATGTCTTCCACGCAGCTGTGCCAAATCGCTTAACGCAGCATCAAATGGCGAAGTGATGTGGTGTTTTCACGCCGTGGCAGAGCTGTCGCAGGGGGCGGGGCCGCGACACTCACGATGCCGGCGCTGTAATAGGAGGGTTCCGCATGGACTCGCATTTCTGCGATAGCTCAGGAACACAATTTCACAGAAATATGTTTCAATACTGTATCTTTGAGAAAATAAACCCCCCCCTCCCCAGCCAGGTTTCCAGCCGCCTCACCTGGTACTAGCTGTGAAATGCCCCCCCCCCAGTGCTTCCTGACCTGGCTGATACATGATTGCCCAGGTACCCACAGCCTTGCACTGATTTATGACACCAAGAATTAGAAAGGTAGCACGCGCATATACACACAGACACACACACCTTCTTAACTAAACTGTGGCAGTTTCATTTATAATGTGCATGGTGATGGGAAGAGCATGGAAACATCGTATACAAAACGAGCATAAATTGATTCTATGTTAAGACCACACAATCCAGTATCCACAAAAACTCTACTAAGATACTGAAGCCCACAAAATGACAGCTCAGGGGGGTTATTTAAAGCGGCATAAACACTACAGGAGAATTAAAATAATTTACAGAATAAGCTCATTAACAGAGGCCGCGTCTTTGGCGACTGGCCGCAGTGCATGATGGGAATTTCGTAATTGCCTTCTCTCGCCCCAAAGCCAGATTCCCCGGCTTAAACCGGAGGCGGCACTCTCTGCCAGTAATGGCTCAATTAATAATTAAACACGCCCGTCTTATCGCCCTCGCCCGCCTCACATTTATTTACGCCACGCGGAGGCAGCATTAGTGCTATCGACGAGGGGAGTGTTTATTAACGGCCGCGTGCAGAAAAACAAACGTGCGGGGTCTCCGGCTGCGATATGAATATGGAGAATAATGAGGGGGATTAAAATGGAGACAGGGCTCAGCGTCTTTGTTTGCTCGCATTTCAAAGCGCTTCCAGGGCTCTGAGCGCTGCTGGGACGCGCCTGTATGGATCTGTCGCTGTTTAAAATTTAAATTCAATCAGGGGAACAAACACGCTGTGAATTTGGGGGGTGCCGGGGCTTGAACACGAGCACACCCCTCACAAAATAAAGGCAGTCCACCGCTGCCGGGAAGGGAGCTCGCTGATGGAGGAAGGCCTCAGTCCATCGTCAGTGCCCAGCGCTGATGTTAATGTTACGCTAATGGTACACGACTGGGGTGTAAAGCATATGGTAAAGGTACGCTAATGGTATGCTAATGGCACGCTAAAGCTGCACTGATGGTATATACTCAAGGTATGCTAACGATCTGCTAAAGGTGCGCTGATGGTATACTCAAGGTATGCTAACGATCTGCTAAAGCTGCACTGATGGTATACTCAAGGTATGCTAACGATCTGCTAAAGGTTCGCTGATGGTACGTTAACGGCACACTAAAGTCACAGAAAGCTGAAGGTGCGCTGATGTTATACTGAAGGTATGCTAACGATTTGCTAAAGGTGCGCTGATGGTATGTTAACGGCGCACTAAAGTTACACTAACAGAAAGCTGAAGGTGCGCGGATGGTATACTGAAGGTATGCTAACGATTTGCTAAAGGTGCATCCCAGCTAACTAGCAACCTGATCTGAACGCCCTAGCTACACGAAGTTCAGCTACACGGAAGGTTACTTCTGTTCTACCTTCACGTTTCGCGCTCCTGCTCTCTTTGTCCCCCTCTTGCACCCCCACCCCCCAGTCTGCTATGTGTGGCCCGGTAACTTTAATGGAAACAATTTATTAAGTCCAGCTTAAAATGCCATCTGCCCCTAAGCCGCACAAAGCCGCTAATCTGCCAGTTTTTTAGCCGGAGCGAGCCGTTCACGCTCTCTTTAAAATGAGCAGAACGGGTCAGAATTAATCAGGATTACAAGGCCACAAATCCACTTCAAAAATGGCTTTTTCTGCACTCTTCCTTTTCTATCCTGAGGCACCCTAGGTTCACTCCCCTCCCCCCACCAAAATGGGAGCATCTCTGGTCAGAAACGCGGTAAATATTGCCAAGCAGTGACAGACACTAACAAGTACTCTAAAACTGCCAGGACTTTGTGTGTGTGTGTGTGTGTGTGTGTGTGTGTGTGTACACATGCACGTGTGTTCTCTGCAACTGAACACAGTCTGTTCAGCATCACCCCCTACTATGGAGATCTGGGATAGGGGGTACCCGAAATCAGTCTGGACTGGAATTTGAGAAATACTACAGGCAAAAATGTTAAATGCAACCCTCTGAAAAGTCAGTTATTGCATCAGGAACACAGGGTCAGACTGTCAGGCTGTACTCATAAAGAATTTTTTTTTTTTTAAATAAAACAACCTAAGATCATTACTGCACCGCTAATGGTTGGAAAAATCACTTAGGGAGAGTGTAAAACAGGTCAGTGCAAACAGAAGGAAAACATAACTAAATTAAAGGCATGTAAATCCTTAAAAAGATACAAAGCACCAGCCATGGTCCCACTGTAGCATTGTGTATGATTATGACATTACGACGAGTCTAATAAAGCACAATGCTAGAGGTAATAAGCCAAGCGGCGCCATTAACGTGCTCAGCAGGCGCTCTTTTTGGAAGACTCCATACCCCATTACCTCTGATTCAAGGGTGAGGCTCAGGCTTCATGTCCCAGCATCCTCGGAGTCATTTCCCAGCATCCTCTGCTTTTGGTTGCCATAGGTGACCAGGCTTTAAAGGCCCTATGACAGAAAATGAATGCCCCACCCCAGTGACCCCTGCGCAAAGCCCCTCTCAAACTGCTCTTAAAAAGCTCGCATCTGGATGGTCTGCTGGCTGAGGAGCAGGGCCCCCAGATTGGCCCCGGGGGAATCCCTGGCCAGACGGCATGTGGGAATCCCAGGCAGAGAGGGGACAGCTGCTGAGGACAGGAATCGCAGCATGGACCACAGCCAAACTGGCGACAGGCAATAAAACTGGCAGGGCAATAAAAACCAGTGGCAGTTACAGGTAAGGGAATGGCATGGAACCCCCCCCCCTTTCCGGAATGGAGTGCAGAGCGAATGGGAATTATGGGGGTGTGTTTCTCGCCTGGGAAGGGGGGGAGGGTGTCCCACAACACTGCAGGTCACGACCTGGGGGTCAAGGATACCCATCAAGCAAATATTACAAGCAGCTAAGTCTGCTGGCTGAGGTTCAGCTCATTTTCATCACATGTGGGAAAGGGGATATAGAGGGGAGGAACAACAAGGATGATCCACAATAAAACATAAAACAGACCATTTACAGCCAGAACCAAGTCACCCATCACCTTTGCATCTGTTTGCTGGGTCACAATCTCTTTGGCTGGTTCACCAATAAAAATGATGCACCACCCTTGCTAGAGTGTGGGGGGGGGGGGGCACATAAAGCAGT
>JAODUD010000040.1:20357717-20369649 GCA_026784285.1 Stomatorhinus walkeri | reverse complement strand
TAACAATTGGGGGGGGGGGGGGGGGGGAGTTTCCAGATCCTGCCGGTGGCATGGTCTCGGCCAGCCGAGTCCCCTAACGTGCACACCAGAATGGCAGTGGGGCTTGCTGGTATCGACTAGAGTAACCTGACCTGATGTAAAAATGGAGACCCCGCGCTCACACACTCTGACTCCACACGGGGAAACATAATACTCCATTCCATTATCTCTCTCCGAGTCAAAGTTGGAGAAAAAGGGGGAGACTTGTTGAAAACGTCACTTTCTGTTGGAAACACGCCCCTTTTCCGATGTTGATGTTAGACAGAATTTTGATGTACAGTAATTCTGTGTCATCATTTCAACACGACTGCTTATAGTCAATAGTTAGAAATGTAATTGCACGAGGTCTACAGAATATGGTTTCATGTACATACACTATTCCTGAATGCAATATCAGTATTTACCACACTTGTTAGCGTCTTCTGTTTGTGATATTTGCCTTTTGAAAAAAAAGTGTAGCTATAAACCTACGAAAAAATTATAAAGCTTTTAATGTGGTTTGACTGGCTAGTGTTTCTGATTTGTTTGCCTCTGGGGAAAAAAAGAATATCGCTTGAAAATGAATTAATAAGCCTTTTGAATGATCATTCCACATGGTTTTTGTGCTCAGACAAAAACACATTAGTGAATCCGTGGAGGCAGCCATGTTTGTTCATTGAGATGTGTAACTCGAACGGAAGACTGGCTGGATGTGACGTCATGCACCTCAGATTTTTCAGCAGGAACAAAAATGGTAAAAATGGGGGGGGGGATTCGCGGAGACCGAAAGGGGATGCAGAAAGGCATGCCCCTTTCATTAGGCCTTATGTGTAATCTGGGGGTGGGGGGTGGAGGCTGGCCTTGCCAGGGAAACCCAGATGAGAAGATTAAGTTATGGAGGGGTAGGGGGCTGGGATGCTGCCATAGCATACCCCTTACCCCGACCCCCACCAGGCACCCATTTTCATTTCCTAGTCTGCTTTTTGGTGCAGTTTTTGGGAGGCTAAGAAAAAGGCACCCACTTCCTTGTGGAGCTTACCACTGATACCCGGGAACCAAGGAGAGAAACCCAGAACCCCCCCTCCCAATAGAAACCTCTCCATTCCTCAGCTGCAGCTCAAAAGCTTGAGAACTGGTCCTGTGGGCTGAGAGGAGAGCAACCCAGAGGCTGTAGAAACAGTGCCAAGGAAGTGGAGCGCCCCCTACAGACCACACTGACTTCTGCTACTCAGCAGAAAACCCCACCAGATAGATGCTAATGAATAATCTAATAAAGGGAACTGCTGGGGTTTGGGAGCAAAGAACAAGCTGTAGTGCATAAATGTTTGCACTAAAATACAGAAAAACATCCTAAACAGAACGGGAGCGCTAATATGGAGATGTGTATGCCGTGGGGGCCTAAGTAATGCCCCCCCCAGCATTTGGAGGCACCGGGAATCCGGCGTGGTCGCGGCTCGTGGTGATGGCACGGCGCTAAGCCGCACAGCTGTTCTGCAATCTGCAGCGGGTGTTAATTACCCTAATCTGAGCGGGGGCCCGACGGCGTGCTAACGAAGGAGGCCGCTTTGCGTCATATGTCTGCCGCCCCACTCCGAGCCCCCCGAACCCAGACAGCCTGGCACATCAGCGTCCGGCAGGAACGCATGTAATTAAATCTGCAGCTTAAATCTGCTGACTAAGGGTGGGAGCTAAAGATGTTAAAGGATGAACTCACTCTTCAAGATAAACACTAAATCCCAACAAGCTCATCGCATCTCATATTAAAACATCATTCAATCGATCTAATCCATTTCCATCCCTTTAACAATATACATATACGTCTTTCATTCCAAACCTTTCTGCAAAAAACCTTCATTTTCTACACGGAAGCCCAGGAGGACTTGGCTGTATGGACATCAGGGTCACCCATCCCATTTGGGTGATCCGTTTGGTCCTGATATCATAAGAATGGTCTAGGTTTGAGACAAACAGATCAGGCAAAAATGGAGAGATTTAAAAAAGGATGTCAAAGCACCTCGGTGACTGTGCCACACTGTGCATTTAGGGTATTCCATGCACATCCAAATGAATACAAACAAAGTGTTTGATAAAAGACACATGCCTCGCCTTACAACAGTGAGGGCGCTGTGATGGTTGGGAGCATGGGGGGAGGCACAGCTGCCGAGACCACAGGCTGACCTGCGGCCAGCACTCGGGGGGGGGGGAATTTACTCGAGTGCTTGCACCACTTGTGTAGGAGAGACGGGCTGCTTGTTACCGCTCGCCGAAATCAAAGCCCCCCCCCGCTCCCCTCTTGTCTTTCGATTGTGGCCCTCTGCCACTGCGAGCTAATTGGAGGGGGTGAGGGGTGGGGGCGAGTAAAGGATGAAAGGAGAAAGACTGAAATATTCATGGGGTTGTAAGGATGTTTGAAGTGAAGGGGCTTCTCACTCATGGCCAGGGCATAGGAAAAAAGGAAAGAAAAAACAAAACAAAAAAAAACAAAAAAACAAAATGCCTCTGTGTCACTGATGCCAGGCGGGGGGTGGGGATCAGGGTGACCGATGGTGCCAGCAGGACCTGGAGGCTCTGGATGCCTTCCATGTTAAGTAAAAACGAGGTAAAAATTGTGTACCGAGGACCCTCACGGACGAAACACGGCATCAGAATGGGAGGGATGCAGGCAGCATGTTGTCCAACACTTGAAATGTTGAAAGAAAGGCTGCTGATTCCTTGGAATAATGCTCCCAGATCCCTTGCAGCCAGGCTCACAGTGGAGAGAAGCCTCTTCAGTTTGACAAGCCATCCCCTGATGCCATCAAGGTGTCCCAGCCTGTCTCCGTTATATATATGGGATCATGCTATCAAAAGCAGGGATCCCTGAGCTGGGTGTGATGAGCCCCTCAACCTCCACACGGACACACCCACCGTTCTAGTAATGTGAGAAATGAAGGGAAGAACACAAAGATTTTACTTGTGGTCTTGCTAACTTATCTTCCAATAACGATCTTGGGGTGCAGTGAATCATGAGATTGGTCTTGTTCAGTGAGGATGCAACCGATGCATCCTTGATATTTGGGGTGGGGTAAGATTAACATCTAGCAATATTTACTGCCTTCTGTACTTCTGTTCTTAGTATCGGAACTGCCGTAAAATGGGTAGACAAGAACACAAGTATGGTCAAGGATGCATATTGAGAAACACCCCTGATTCCCACCATATGCTTTTCCAAGGTACCATGGTGGTGTTCAGAATGTGGCTGAGCACATTTCCACGCAATCATCACGGACACCAACACCCACAGCTCCTCCTGTCAGCCTCCTATGAAAACGCGGCACACTTTTCCACGACCTTCCGTGCGACAGCAGCGATGACAAACGCCTTAAGCCTACCGCTGACGGCCGTTTTAACGCGCACTCCCTCGGCGAACGGCGGCCATTTTCTCACAAGTCTCCCTCTCTTCTTCTCATTTAACCACGCGCGGCATCTCCTTGCGCTGCTCGTCCTCCAAATTCACCCCGTCGACGAGGTCCGACGGACTCATGTTTTCCGACCCTGAGGCCGCAGACTCCAGCACGCGGGAGGCGGAGGTCAGCGCGCGACCGCGAGCCGCGTCAGTCTCTGCTCAGGAACGGCGGCCGTGGCGGGAACGTCCTTATCGCCGGAGACGCTTCGAATCTTGGCAGCTTTTCCTCCCTTCGTCTTCGGGCTTTCAGATCGCGACGGTAGCTTAGCTCTGTACAGCTTCTCATATCTCCCCGCGCTGTGATACGCCTGAACTCTTACATTAAAATAGCTGGAGGGCGTGTGAGCCTCTTATCGGAGCTACCAAGCAGGCCCCGCACGTATCCGCTCCCTGGCAAAGATAAACGCACATCTCAAGATATGAATAACTGATTTTTTCCCCCTCTACAAACTAATTCCAGAACCGCCTGAGCAGTAGATTAAAGATTAGCGCTCGGTTCAGGAAACGAGATAGATAACGGGCGGTGGTCGTCGGGGGCGATCCGGCGGGTGTGTGGGGGCTGGTCGTTGTGTGTCAGTTAGTGTCGTCCACACACGTCCTTTTTTTATAAACTACAGCAAAAAGAAAAATTGAAAGGAGACAAATTTGATATACATTTAATATAAAAAACGTATTTTTGTGGCGACGCTGCGGTAAAAAGCGAAGCAAATAAGCCTGAATGAGCAGGAACACAGAGAGCCATAACGGTGACAGTGCCGATGACAGATAGCCCGCCTACTGCTTGCAAACGTAAGCGGCACGGCAGTGATCCCAGGAACCTCAGACCTTTACCAGATCCGCCCCTCCCGGGTAAATACACAGTACTGACAGCCACAGGTAGACGCCTCTTTCCACGTAGACAGCGACACACTACAGGGGCGCGCACGATCGCGACGCGGGGACGCGTCTCAGAGCACATGTACCGCTACATAAACACCAGCAGGCTTAGGGTTACACATGCATCGCACGCCTTTATTGTAAGACTGAGCTACAGCCCTCACCCTGATGGAATTTAACTCGGTCCGGAATAGGCTACATCCCAGATCAAAAACCGTATACCCGACTATATAAGAGGCAGACAGGCAACTACAAAAAAAATATTAAACGCTGCATTTTTAAAAAATGTGATTTTCGAGCCCTACAGGTACAGAAGCGTGACTCCTTTGATGGATTTAAGTAATAAAATTTGAACGGTGTAATGTGATTTGCGCAGGCGGCGGGATAGCGGCCGATATTTGTCACTTTCGGCAGCGGGAAGCGCAGAGAGAATAAAACATCCACACAGAGGTCACGGCATAATGAGCCCACGTTTAAATAGCAATGCCGCTTTTTAAAGACACGGCCCCGTGCCTTACCGGGAGTTAAACGCTCACGCTCCGTGACGTGCTCAACAGAGGCGTGCAAAACGCGCGGCTCCGTGTCACAACCGCGGAAAGTGGCGGAAAAAAGGCCGTTATACGTGGGCCAAAGGTGCGGTGCTGGGGGACGCAACTTCGGAAACGCGGCGCGTCGCTCTGCCACTACTATGGCAATTATAATGATAATTATAGTCGTAGTAATAATAATAATAATTAAAATAATCATCATTATTGTTGTGCTATTAAAACGGTAAGTGATCATAAATGTTGTAACATTACTGATATCAATAACAATAATAAACCAGTTTCGAAAGAAAAAAACTCCGTTGCTTTATACTATTTTACACCTATTACACTATTATAACCGAATAGGTGAGAAATATGATCTCACCTCGTGAAAGGTGCAGATCGGACCGAATGAAAAGCACGGGCATGCTGGATCCGAATCAGTCGGAGAAGTAAGGGTAACGGGGAGTAAAATAAAAATTAAAAGACAACGATAACAACCACATCAACAACAGAAACGTCCAACATCCAGATACGTGCAAAGCTTAAAGAACAAAGTAATTAAACAGCACCACCTGCAGTAATAGAAAACAAACAAACGTTAAAAGCAAATAAAAATATAATAAGAAAATGCTCAGGATCACTCAGAGAACAAAGAAGTAACAGCGATAAAAGGAAAAACCTATCGTTATCACTTTATAAAGCATATAAGCAGGGCTGCTGGATCGACAGGGGTATGACAATAGCAGGGTAACACCAGCGTGTCCGAAAATGTGTCCGAGAAGATAAAAGAAAAAGCCGTTCGGAGCGTCAAGACACGGGATATTCCGGCCGTTTCCCTTAAAATAGCTGGGACAGATATGGGAATGCGTGCAAAACGTAAAAGTTCAAATGTATAGGTTGGATTTTATTCAAAGGAGAAAGGAGCCGGCACCACCAGACCCCGGCACAGAAAAGGAGATCAAGTGTATAAAAACGCACATAATCTTACCGAGACCTAGTACCGGTCAGCCGCGCATATGGAAGCCCGATGAATCGGTAGCGTTAAATCCAGAGGGAAGCGCCGCGGTCCGGGCACCGTCGGCTGCTCGCAGCGCCGATCGTCCTTCGGAGACGCCAATCACACGCGCTACCTTCCCCGGTAAAATTCTCCAAAGCGGAGAAACTGTCAAAGCCCGGGGAGGCTGCGTATGTTTTTTTTATTTTGCACAAAACGTGCGATGTGTATATTTCCTCTTGTTTTCCTACCTCGATAAAACGCACAAAAACAAAAACTTTTTCATGCATGAAAAATAGTCACCAGAGCATGCTCCTCCTTTCAGACCCGAAAAAAAAGCGGCGGATCGGGTTTAACGCCGACGGGAATCCAAGCCGAACCGAGAAACCCCGGCGGCAGATCATTAACAATAGATCCCAGGAATAAATCGGGTAATTTCAGAGGATGGCGGCAGTAGAAGAAGAACAGGGAATGGGACGTATCCAGCGAAAGCGGAGCAAATCAGACGCAGTTCCCTGTCGCGGGTTCGTCCTCCATCAGCCCCTCGCACGTCGGCGGAGACTGCAGCTCCGTAGCGTGTCGGCAGGCTGAGCCCGAACAGCCAGCGCCGGCTGGGCGTGAGCTTAGAGCGGAGCGCCGCGGGGACTAGACCAGAGCAGTCGATGGACGATAGGTGGAGCGGCTGAGCCCGAACATCCAGCATTGGCTGGGCGTGAGCTTAGAGCGGAGCACCGCGGGGACTAGATGAGAGCAATCGATGGGCGAACGGGGGAGTGGCGACGCGACTCGGCGCACCACCTTTCTCAGTTTAACAACCTGACAGCCCACCCCCACAGACACACGCACCCCTGCTGAATATATATGCGACGTTACCACTGCTTAAAATGAACACGTTTCACCAGCAAAAAAAATAAATAAAAAAATAAAAATCGAACATTACCCTTTATGCATACATTTATAAAACAGCCTTTTTCTTCCACTATCCTGTAACCATCTTGTATATAATTTTGCATGGTTGTCTACTATTCTTAAAAAAAAATGTCACATTAAAAGTAACCATTTGAAAATGAGATTTTCATTCATAACCCTGGCTAAGTTAATGCAATTTCATCTTACTTTCAAGTGAATATTTCCGTGGGTACAAGGGAAAGATGATTCCCTGCTTCATTAAGTTGATCGCCTTGGCTGGATAAGAGCATATGTAACAGTTGCGCGGCAGTTAACGCAAAACCGGCCGCTGCTGTAAAAGCAGACCCATCACACGCTGATGTAACTGGCAGAAACGGGGAACTGGGAGACCGGGCAACGGGAACTGGAATCAGCGGCTTTGGCAGTAGGCAACCATCACTTCAAAATCACAAATACGTCGGCTGTCCTCCCAAGGGTGGCGGGGCAACTGCCTTTATGCAAAAACCCCATGATACAACTTTCAGCACACTTCACAACTTTAAAAGTGTCTACCGTTATCCTCTAGTGCCCAGTCCATGGTTCCTAGTTACTTATGTGATCACACATTAGCAGCAGGGGGTCTGTAGGCAGGTCTATTTTCATTTGGGGATCCCTGCTTTAAAGTAGTAGCTGAAATGCAAAGACATAATGCAAAGATGGTATGGAGGGTTATTAAGTTCCGGGATGGACTCCCGTTCCTCCAAAGACTCATATTCCACTCCGTACCTTTGAAGGACACCTTGACTAGATGTTGAGCTTCAGGCTACCACCTCTAAGGTCGTGTTTCTGATGGGTGTCGTGTTCTCATGCTGCCCACGGGCCACGGCCTGCTGCTCAGCTCTGCTTTCGGTAGACAGGAAACTGACCCATTGCCATCTCTGACCTCTGCAGGCCGCACAGATTCCCTAGGGGCTAAAATTAAGACAGCAGTCGATGGAGCTGAGACTTCTGGCTGGGCGCCCCTGGGTTCTTCCTTTAAAGCCAGTGATGTTACTGTAAACAGTATAGTTTCACTTGTTTCTGGAACAAGGCTTAGATGGTAAGTGGAATCATCCGAGGAACTGGGGTTAGGGTTAGGGTCATTCCCTTAGGTAGTACAACCTGCAGAAATCACATTCTGATGGAAAGACCTGACCACTGGTGGGTGGGTTCAAGCCAAGAACTTAGCGCTTGAAGCTTACTTTCCATGCAAAATGAATGAGACCATCTGCATCTGTGGAGGAATGGAACCTATACAAACTGAGTAGGCAGCATTGGCTTCTACAGATGGGGGCGGAGGGGTCAATGGAAGACGATATAATCATGATCATAGTCACCATCTTGCCTCACAGTCATTTTCACACTGCAGAATACTCTCTAAGGGTGTTAAAAGCTTAAAAATGCAGACAGCCTGGTGAAGGCTGCACCCGCCCTACGGTTACTGATGCCTCCGCACCATAGTGGAAAGTGAGCTGGTCTGGGCCCACAATGGTCCACCTCAGCATCGCATGTGATGGCAGTGAGGGTGCTCTGAGGTTTCTGCGTCTGGAATGCATGGTCTTTAATTACCTCCCAGCTGACTGTAATTATGGGTCATCCCTAACCCAGCAGACTTCCTATTAAAACATGAGGCTTCTCCAGATAAACTCCAGCGGTGCATGTGTGGGGGTCTTATGAAAGCCTGTCCCCCAGGAATGGTAGAATGACAGCGGGGGTCTCTGGGGCGGCTGCATACGGAGCTGGGAGGCCTGGAAAACAAGTCCTAGCAGGTCCCAGAGAAGCGCTTCCCGACTGAGCTAATTTGCCAGTGATCCCTCCGTTCTTGATCTGCGCTCACTGAGGCACGAAGAGAGAAGACCGGAAACGAGTCAAGATCTACTTAAAGTCTGTAGAGGAGAACAGATGAAGCCCACTGGTAGACAATGTGTGGAGGTTGGAGCAGCAGACACTGTCAGAGAGATGTGTCTGAATTAACAACAAAGCGACCCCACCAGCAGCTCCAAACACACTCGCTGAATTTCCTTCCACTCCAAAGCAAGCTTCCAAAAAAACAGTCTGCTCCTGTTCTAATGAAGACAGATAAATAAGGAAATTGGAATATCAGACGTGAGGTGAACAAAACCAGAACATTCTTGTGCTGTTGCCATGTTTTTGTTTTTTCTTTTGTACGATCCGTTCACTTCTGGCTCATTAACGTCAGGGCCCAATGCGTCAAGCACAGTTAATCTCAGGTAAAGCCCACCATAACACCAAAGACCTCGATCACGGTCCAAGGATCTTTTCTGTTAAAACACCAGTCCACATTCCAGCCGTGAAATCCTGGCTGGTTCTCTCTGCACGCTCAAAACACAAAGTACTGTCTATGGAATCAAACTAAGGAATGGGGAAAAGGCTCAAATGAAGCTCTCTGTAGGGATTTCCAGAAGATAAAATACCAGCTTTGTCTCGCTTGTTTATGCGTGTTGTTCTGTCGGCTCTTCAGAATGACTTAATCTATACCAGCTGGTGATAGTTTGTTCTTAAGTGGACTGACACACACTGACAAACAGGAATCCCACTTGTTATTCTGCAGGCCCATAATTCTGAGAGATGTTACAAGACACCACGCAGACATTCAGAGAACGTGTAATGCTCCAGCGTTTACCACTGTTGTATAATTACTGCTGTTTCTCTTGTTGTTATTATAGATGTTTCTGCTTGTGGGATTTGTCAGTAACTGGGCAGTTACCATGCATCTTTACTGGATTCACTGGTTAATCAAATGGGGGAATCTAAATTAAGGCCTCAATCTGAGAATTTAGTTAACTAATACACTCACATGGTAGTGCTTCACTGTTGCAGCACATCTAAACTCACAACTGGATGACAACACTTACTTGTGATTAAGATGATGATGACTGACGAGGATGACTTAAACAATAAGACCAGAAGCTTCCACAACCTAGTTAGCAGAAGGAGAATAACATCCAGTTCCCCTTGATGAACACAAATTTATAACCACTGTAAGATTTGGACTGGAGTGAGAATCTCCGATTACATTCTGCTTTGTGGGAATAAGCGGTGTTTTGGACGCCTCTCTGTTGAACCCCGTGATCAGTGGCAGGTCGTGTCTCGCTCGCCCGAAGCACCAACGCACTCTCAGGCTCAAATGTCACAGAGGGAAATTTGCAACAAGAAATGTCAGGCATCAGAACCACTTCCAGAAGGCAGAAACTTAGCTAAGAGAGATTAACTGTGGAATATGGGGGGCGAACGGCTCGAAATCAATGCATTACATCTCTTTCAAGATAAAAATTCTCCACGGGGCATCGTGCGGAGGCAGAATCAGTCGGCAGCCGCGAATTTTCATTTACCTGGAGCCTCTTGGAACCTTGCTGTAAGCATTTTGCAAATCTCAGGTCCCCTGGGCAGCCAGTCGGCGACTTATAACTCTTCTCCTCCGTCTGCTGAGTTATTTATTTATTTTTAAGCGCTCTCGCCGACTGCAATTGAACGGCGAGCTCCGCGGAATCTTTTCCGAGGTCGTGCTCCCCATGAAGAGCGAGGCTATCGATCGGCCGGGGTCTGGAACGGAAACAGGGGGCCGCCTCGTCAGACGCCTTAAAATTAATTTCCGAGGGATTCCAGGAGCTCTGCTCGCCAAGCCGGTCTGGGGGCCCAGAATGCAGATGGGCAGTGAGCCTGGGTCTCCGCTGCAGCTACCTGACCCAGACGATCTGTCTGTCAGACTCGCGCCAATCCCAGAGGCGGCTGACTATCTGAATGCCTTTCTGGGCTCCTTATCCTCAGGCTTAACAGTCCAATATTGGATCTTTCTGAGGATAATTACTCTCCATTGATGGCAAAATACCCTCGGTGAGGCGAGGAGCACCTCATGCAGCTGATCAATAGCAGCAGAGGGCTGACGGTCATGCTAACTGTCTGTTTTGCGATCATGGTATCTCTGGCATCTACCACCTCTGCTGCCGGAGGTCCATCCTTCGGGGGCTGTCAATTCCACGTCACCTGTGCCACTCGGCCTCCAGGAGGCGCCCGGGCAAAGCCAGGTCCCCCAAATCCCGGGTTGGCATTGCAGAGCATGTTTTAGGGGCCCGCTAAAACCCGGCTTTGCAGTGCCGGCCCAACCTCCCCGCTTTTTAATTTCATTGGCTCACGGGGGGATTACAGGACTCGCTGGGGTTCGAGCGGGGCGGGTCACGCGCTCCACACCCGGCACGGCTGCTCTGCCGATTATCGCGTTAATATCTTCATTCCCAGCCGCCAGGGAGCTCCTCATTAATGAGATTTCTTACTTAAAGACCTCTTAACTAAAAACGTGTTGATTGATATATTTTCTGTTAATAGCAAGAGGTGACTGTTAAGTACAATTATAATGTTTCCTTTAATTACAATTAGAAGTAAAATGGAAAGCCACGGCCCATGTTCCTGTCTGAGAGACAGCTGACTGTCACAGTATATACTGTAAACTGGCTGTCTAATGGTGTTCTTATGTTTTGATAGCACACACGAGCTGTCTCATCCCTCTGTCATAATCTCAGTGTCATCTGCCACCCCCCCCAATTTGATTATTATTGTCCTGTCGAAACCCAACCACAGGAAGTTCATCATTCATATTAGCTTTCAGTCTTTTAGAGCCGATCTGCTTGCACTTAGTCTATCAGCTGTGTGGAAACAGAGCAGCCAGAATGAAATTAGGGATTAATATAGAGCTTCCTGGACGGGCAAATAGTCGGACAGCCTCTGTGATGCCACTACCGATGGGGCAACACTCAGGATGTCATACCACTCATTAGAGGAAATGAAACACGCATGTAAGAGCAACCCTATTTGTTATCATTTAGATGTTAGACTGAGTGTCTGGCCATGACAGTACGCGATCAGAGGTTTTACCACTCAAGTCGGTAAGTGAATGTCGCCAGATGCCCTTTATCGCCTCCGTGAGACGGCACGCCACCATGTGGGAGGAGGAAGGTGGGGATTCGAGGTGCAGGGGAATGTTTAAGAAACATGGCATTAATGGCCATCATAAAGGATAGATAAGGACGCAGAGAAATTCTGGTAAAATTTGGTTTTTATTGCTTTGCATTACCCGGGAAAAAAAAAATATATTTGCATTTCAAATGTAGGAGGAGTGGAGTGGCG
>JAODUD010000040.1:20328730-20340633 GCA_026784285.1 Stomatorhinus walkeri | reverse complement strand
GCGGGGCACAGACATGGGGCACAGACACTGTGCACAGACATGGGGCACAGATGCGGGGCACAGACATAGAGCACAGATGCGGGACACAGATGCGGGGCACAGACATGGGGCATAGACACAGGGCACAGACATGGGGCACAGACACGGGACACAGATGCGGGGCACAGACATGGGGCATAGACGCAGGGCACAGACGCTGTGCACAGACATGGGGCACAGACACAAGGCACAGACACGGGGCACAGACACGGGACACAGATGCGGGGCACAGACATGGGGCACAGACGCGGGACACAGACGTGCGACCAACATGAGAAAACTCTCTGTGATGTTTTTGTTCTCTAAGTGGATGGCATTCCACGCAGTCACACTGGGAAGGAAAGCGGCCGTCGGCCAGCAAGCCAACAGCACACTGTAATCACGCCGAGTGTTTGCACAGCACACCTTGAAGGCATGACCTTTACAGACAGAGCACAATATAGCCAGCACAGTGGGTACAAGACGGCCTGCCGCAGTGTCACATGAGAGGTGACGCTGATGTCACCGGCTCGTCGGGCTCGGTGGGATCCTGCCTGCTGTGGCTGCCGTTTCCCCAGAGTTTATGGTGCGATTTTGACTCTGTGTAGCTTCGCTGAGAAAGAAAAAACATTCACAGGAAGCAGTTATAACAGCTGCATGAATTAACTCTGTTTGGATGCTGCTGCCTGAGCGCCGCAGCCCTAAAATACTCTCAGGCCCCCCACTCCTGTCCCCCACTGTCCCAAAGATCTGCCGCCATGTCCCCCTCACCCTCTGCGAAAATGGAGCTTTCTGGATGGAAAAATAAACCAAATTTGTTCAGCATTCGAATGGCTGGCCTGATCACCGGCTGAAGAAGGGTCTGATCATAGAAGAAAACTCACAGGATGGAAAGATGATCTGCACATCAAATCCCAGGCAGAATCCTCCGGAATTAAGGTATGCTCTCACTAGTGCGCAAAAATATTTGCCTGTCATCCAGTGCCATTCCAGCTACTCAACACAACAAGCAGAAAATTCACTTCCGGTAACAAAGTAAATTCACATTTGTGCTGTTATGACAAGACATTACTAGTGCATTTGACCCTAAATATCACTAATGCGTACCAGTCAGTCTCTGTTTATAACAGATCACCATATATCAATCAGGCATCTTGCCATATGGTACTGCCAAAAGCAGCGCTAATTTGCTTAATGAAAATACCATGGTGTACCCAAGCTACTGTGGTATACAGAGATACTGTAGTATAGTGTATTATCCAGTCATGGATATTTTCATGGTAGACATTCTTTGCTTTAGTGTGGCTGTTCCCTTAAAGTCCCCAGCAAAGGTCCAATCCCGCTCCCTCCAAGGCTTAAGGGAATACCAGCTACAAGCCAGTTTTAAAATAAGGCACATTGGGGGGGCAGCATATGTGCAGTACAGCTAATGTTATTAAAAGCTGAGGGCAGATGATCGCATACAAAAAAAAGTGCAACCCCCAAACCCCCCCTCGCCATAAAAAATACACAGGAGAGAAAATGACTAATATCTTATGATGGGGGATGGATACTGTCTACATTTAGGGTGATTGAGGGGGGTCTGAGATGGGTTTGCATAAAAACTCCAAATTCCTCCCTGTTTCCACCTCACAGGGTGGCGTTCGTTCAGGGCCTCGTTCCGCACGCCAAGGCTCCACTGAAGGATGGTGGGAATTCATGCATCAATCAAAGGGTGGAGGGGAGGTGATGGACATGACCTCCCACAGAAGACTGTCTCAATAGGATCGACTGCAACAACCAAATCCTGCGAGGACGAGAGCGCCACTGGAGCTAATCTGCGTCACACTTACGACATCATGGTCCGCCGGGGAAACCGGGAATTCTTTAAAAAAAGAAAGAATAGACTACTTAATGGGGGATGTGGGCTTTTCAGAGGAGAGCGGAGAGAGACGCTTCGGATAGACTTGAGAAATGTAGGTCTGACGCAGAGGTAGGGAGGAAGGCAGCAAGGAGACGAGTGGCACTCAAAAAGGACCCTCCAGAAGGAGGGAGGGGGCCGTCTCCAAATTCTCCAATGAGAGGAAATTGTGGTATTTGAACCGTGCTTCAGCGTGATAAGTGGGAACATCGATGTCTCACGTGGGCTATGAAGGAATGAGCAGAGTAGCGGGATGGAGCCGAAACCCGCGGGTAAAAAATAAAGCGGTAACGAGAGGCCGCAGCGTGCGGATGTGTGGGGCGGCGACGTGCCGACGGGGTAACGGAAAATCCGAGGAAATCAGGCCATGTGAGGAAGCTCACGGACGTCCCGCGGTGGTTAGGGAGCATGTGTGATTCTGTGTGGAGATTATGGAGCGAGAAAGCTCGGGGCATCTTGGATGTACCTGAAAAAACGGCAGAAACTACGGCAGGCAGAGAGAAAGCAAGAAGCAAAAAAAGCGACACGGAGCCCGACTCCTCCGTCAGGCCGTTGAGGGATTTATAACCGTTTATAGACATCCGCTGCAGGGAGTGAGCCGTCAGAGAGCGGCAGCCGACTGCTCCCAGGCTAATTGAGTTCGTTTTATGTGAGTCTGCACCCCAGCCGACATTTTAATGGCGCAAACTCAAAGCCGACTCCATAAACCTATTAATGGAAAACATCTGAGAAGACCGGACCAATGTCGCGACGATTCCAGCTTGAAGTTTTTTCTCCGTTAGCTCAGTGATGTGATCACGTGGACGGGAATTGTACACCTGTTTTATCTTGCCACCTTCCTCTCCGTCGGAATGTACCATGTGTGAATGATCAGAACACTGATTCTGATTGGCCGTGGGGAAATCAGCTTCACAGAGCAGTGTTTCCCAATCTGGTCCTCGGGGACCCACAGACAATCCACAGTTTGCTCCCTCTGACAGAGAACTGAGAGGGAGCAAAAATGTGAACTATCCAGCAGGAGCTCACCGGGAGCAAAAACATGGACTAACTGTTGGTCCCTGAGGAAACACTGAGAAACACTGTCATAGAGGACAAGCTACTGTCGGCATCTTTGAGGTGCCATGATGTGTCACCACGCAGACAAGCGTGAAATACTGCTTCATTTGAATAAGTGCGGCAGAGAGGACCTGACAGGCACACCTGGCTGGAAGGCTTTCAGCGAGGAGATCTGGCATAGAGAGTGTGCAGGCGGTTGGTGATGTAATGTGCAGTACGTTACCGTCACTTTGAGAACAAAGACGGACACCGCACCTGTTTTCCTTTTAACAGTTAGTGACGATGGATAATCGGATGTCTGACGTCTGAATGCTGCTATTTTTCCTTCATGTTGTGTTTATTTTATCCATCTTTTAACATGACGTGTATTGTACCCATCGCAGTGTGGCATTTTCATGGGTTTCAGGAGATCACCTTACCCATTACCAGGTGGCACGGCACGTTCTGGAAGGCACTATCAGGAGTGCGGGTCCTGCCACCTTCACCCACCCCCCCAAGATTCTGTTTGGAAATCTGCTGAGGCTCCAAGGTTCCCCTCCTATTTCCACAGGTAAGACACATTACAAGTTTATTCATCAGGCTCTGAATCGTAAATAAACGGATATGACCAGAGGTCCCCAGAAGAGCAGCCGGCCCTCTCTCCAAGATGCTGGACGTGCAAAGACATCCCACTGGGAGTCAAAGGTTTCAGCAGAGTAGGTGTCTTCCCCATAGACATCTCACACATCATTTTGCTTATAGATTACATAATAAAGAGACAGATGAACTCCTTGACAGCTATGATGGAGAGATATCTTCAACCTGACACCCCCCCCCCCCCATCACACCACCAGATCTTGTTCTGGAAGCTGTAAACGGAAATTCCCCATAAATGAACATTATGGTGCCTCACTGACTTTGCCTTGCTTTGTACAGAACGTTCTAAGAACTTCCCACAGTCTCTAACCTCAGCGCGTCCTTTCTCCTACAACGGCATGCGATTGGTCCTTCTCCCACAAGCGTGGCTCACAAACCAGCTAGCATTTCAGTCACATCTCCCGCATTTGGCCGGGAGCTTCCCTTAAATAACAGCCTATTTAAATTGAAGTCCGACGATATCGAATGGGTGTGAGCTTCTCTGGATTCACCAGAGATAACGGCTCACTCGCTTCAGCGCTACAACATGCAAATGGAAACATTTTTCACCGCGGAGATAAAAACATTTCCAAAGAACTAAAAGGTAAACTTGTCAAACACAAATCATCCTTGTCACCCATTTACAAGCTTCTACTTTCAATCGCACTGTATGGGAATTAATGTAGGTGAAACTTTAGTTTCACTTTGCATCTCATAGCTCATGCAGTGCCCCTAGTCACATATTAATCATTCGCTCCCTCGATCTCCTTGTCTCGTCTCCATTCTCCCAGACGCTCTCCAGACAGGCCGCCTTCACAGATATTGAAACCCACGTCAACTCTACTGCTTCCGGATCCTGATTTTAGGTGCTACATCTCACACTGTCAGTGGCCAGACACGACGCGAATTAAAAGTCTGGGATATCGATTTTGACTCCGACCGAGAGTCTCGTTCACCGGATGTGCAAGACGTCCCTTCATTTATGTCACCGGGTCACTGGGTCCCAGATTGCCCGGAATTTCCCCTGCCCATTTGTGGGTCTTTTCCTTACAGAGGTTGACTGGCTGTTACTTCATTCGCCACCAAAAAAGGCAGGGGGATCGAATCGGTTCAGCCTTAATTAGTATTCCGGTGATGAGGACTGGAGCCTGGCTCCAGGAGATAAGATGAGCTGTAACTGATTCAGGTAAATTATCTTTATAGTGTATGAAATTAACCTGCAAGTCCACCCACTCGCTTGCATGCGATAAATGCTGATCTAGATTGGCTGGCGCGGGGGATGGGGGGGTTTCGGCATGGAATGCCGTTATGCCAGGCGGGGCTCATACTTTCCCCACCTGCGTTTTAAATTACATTTGGTGGTGGGGTGACACACCTGCGGTCACATGGTGGTGGGGATGGTGCAGATCACAGGAGATGGGGGCTGGCGGGGGGGGCGACGTGACAGCGCTTCCTAATGCGGCATGGCCAAGACTCAAACCGTCAGAGGAGACTCCGACACGAGTCTCGCATGTGATGCCAACCATCCCACCATCATGCCATCGCTGGAACTGCACTCCCAAGTAGGAGAAACTTCCAGATGCATGTCTGTGGCCCCCCACCTCCCAGAATCCCGCTTATCCCAGATGCAAATGAGAGGAACTATAAAAATCTACTAGTGTGCCAGAGTCTTGTCATACCAACAGCTAAAGAGGAGAATAAAAAACACACACGCAAATACAGCACAGCTCCACACACGGATGGGAAAAGAGCAAAGCCTTACCTTGTCATCGATGTCACTCTCGCTGTCACACTGCAACAAAAAAAGAGGAAAAACACAAAGAATTATTCATTTTGCTCCTCATTATGGGAACAGATGTTGCCGCGCCGATGGCCCGATTCTGTGACAGCTCTGGCGGCGGATGTGCGGGAGTGTCGCCGAGAGCCGCAGTTCAAAGTGACACGCGGTGATCGTTAGCGGAGCATTTCAACGGACACGACGTCGACAGTAGCATTCTGACGCGGGATGCATTTGAACAGCTGGTTAAAGATATTAATTAGCCCACTTAGTGTACACATTTATGCCAATGTAAGAAGGCAGCATTTACCAATAGCTCAGATGTTAGATTCATACTTTAAAAACATACTTCAGAACTGGTTATAAACTCCTCACATGCACACATAACACATAAACAACGGCTTGCAGTGACACTGCTCTTCAGATACTATAGACACCCTCCTCTGTATACAACACCAAGAGGGAGGAGTCATGAACATAGACAATCTATCAGGCTAACTTCATCAAACCAGTGAGTGTATCATAACAGAGAAACACTTTTCTGTTAAAATATGCGGAAACGTCACGTTTGCTCTCCTTTTAACATTTCCAGTGTTTTACTTAAGGCTTCCACATTATCCTGGCAGAAGGTGACTCCCATCGCCTTCCAGCAAGGCCAGGGTCAGGACTTTAGAACAGCGTAGCAAGAAGAGAGAACAGGGAAGATGAGACCCAGATAAGATGGCACTTAAACTATGACCGGTCTCAGGATGGCGTCCCTGGGCCCCTCAGTCTCTGACACAGAGGGGAAACCTTCACTGGCAGAGTGGCTGCTGTGGGACACGCTCCAATTTGTTCCCGGTTTGGATCCCAGTCTCTATGCTTTTTGAACTGATGTCTTAGGAGCGGCTGCTTGGCCTGACCCTCGCTGGGACTCAGCTGGGCAGCATTAGCGCTGCCTGAAAGACCCTCTGTCCCTCGACTGAAGCTTCTGAGACCACATATTTAAGTGCACCCCCCCCCCCAATCCACCCCTTTATTTTGTTTCCTATTCAGGCTCACACACAAAGGAGTTGCTGGGTCAAAAGACAGGAGCCGCTCCGTGCGAGCGTGGTGGGTCCAAACATGCAATTAAGTAACAAGTGTAATCATCACTACAGCCTGGGAGCGGGGGCCTCTTTAGAGACCCCCCCCCCTCCCCTTCCCGGCAATCCTTTCTCTCGCATTCAGAGGACAGAAACCTCTTCAGCGAGTGGATGGTGTTAAGTCAAGGGAGCTCTCTTCAGCGCTGCGTTATTGTCTGTGCCGGCGTGTGCTTCTGTGTGTGCACGCTTTGCTGGAGGTGTGCTCCAGAGCCTCCCACGTCGTGCCCCCGTGGTGCCGAGAGAAAAGGTGACGGTCAGCATGTCAGGTGTTCCCTCTGTACACAAGCAAGCACGCGAAAGTCGAGGGAGAGCGAAGGGAGGGAGAAGTTCCAATTCTGGTTTGATCAGGCGAGTCCACGCCTAGTTCCAGGATGGACATGTCGAGCGTGTGTGGTAACGGTAGAACGTTTATTCACACACCATCATGGAAGTCTGAGAAATGTCAGTTAAATAAACACTAACTGTCACAAGGCCTTCATTAGCGTTCGGCAGTCAGCTGAAGGTCTCTCTCTCCAAAACGCGCCATCGGGAAGGCGGCAGAGAGAAGCTCCCAGCTGAGGCTGTGAGCTTAGCACCCGGAGATGCTCACTGCTGGCTGTAACGGGTCTTCAGACCGTTTGGTAAGAACCCAGGTATAATGTCGAGATTAGGCCAGCTTTGGTTGGTTAACAAGGCGAAAAGCAGGCCAGAGGATATATCCAGGACTCAGTGAGGGAGGTGTGCTGGCAGGGTCGAGTCGGGGATGAGGGTGGGCGAGAACATGGGGAGACAATGGGGGCAGGAAGCGGAGCTGAGATCTTAAGAATGCTGGGGAACTGGTGGGCAGGGTGACATGGCCCCTTCCCTGGGGGGGGCGCCCCTTCAGGGAATGAAGCCCCTTACTGCTTGGAAACTGCAGGCAAGCAGATAAATATGAGGACAGTAACATAGGAAATGGTACTGCAGCCCACTAGCTGGGGGGGGGGGGGGGGCATGGCAGGCCCCATGCCGAGTTAGACACCGAGCCGGGAGCTGGCACCACTCCGCTGTGAGGACAGGCGATCATCTCCACGCTGACAGCCCAAATTTATGCCCCGGCACAGGCGCCACAGCGCTGGACTCTGCTTAGCAGATAATGCCACCATCGCCTGCCCTGGGGCCGAATCAGGCCCAAACCAAACAGGATGGGTGTCATTGCCGCTCTACCCTCCACTGCCATCTCCCTCTGCCTTTCCTGTGGAAGAGGGGTTAGGCAGTGGAACTGCCCTGGGATCATCTATGAGAAAAGTCAGACAGCCATTTGGGCTCGCCTCCAGATTCTTCTGAACAGAATTCACAGACTTGTGGGAGTTATCCATCTCTTATTCCTCTGTGTAAACATGGAAACATTACAAAACCAGGGCTGCACGGTCACTGAAACTGCCTCACACAAGATGACAGACTGCTGCTGCAACAAAATCTTCTGTTGTTATATAATACTTTTGTTAGAATATTTTAATAAAATATCAAAGTGCATTTTGAGGTAATGCTGAGATTAAAGTCAGTGTTGTCATTGAATTTGTGTCAACTGGGTCAACAGAAGAACCTGAAAAATAACAGCTCATACCTGTAACAAGCTTTAACATTAACAACTAAGAGAAACATCAGGGCACCCAAGAGTAACCCCGGGAGACTAATGCCCAGAAGTAATTCTGGGGGAGTGACACTAGGGGTGTAACACTGAGGGAGGAACACCAGAGAATAACACCCAAGAGTAACTCTGGGGGAGTAACATCTGAGAGCAGTGCCAAGGCTGTATTGCCAGGACAATAACATCAAGGAGTAACACTGGGGGTGTAACACTGAGGGAGGAACACCAGAGAGTAACACCTGAGACTAAAGCTAGGGCAGTAACACTTAGGAGTAATGTAAGGGGCTACATCAAGGGCTACATGATCTTGGAAAAATGTAAAATATCGCAATGTGATTTTTTTTTTTGCTATAAATATTGTGACAATTATAAAGCAAAGAGGGAGTTAACTTGTTATAATTTAGCAACAGAGTCAGTCAAATAAGTTGGTGATGTTGCCTCCAGTTGCAGGGCTGACAATTCACTTGTTTTTGTTCAATATCATCTCTTTGGACTCCAAAATATTTCCATATGGCGGAAGACAAATGTCTTTTGGTGACCAGTTATTGTTATATTTTCTCCTCCTCAGTCATTTTTGTTAAATTTCTCACAAAGATGCCACACTGTCTATGAGTGAGTCTGACAGCAAGTAATTATTATGATTAGCTTGAGGATTGCATGCAGAACTCATGCAAAAGCAGCCACAGTAAACAGACTTATTTATTAAGATATACTAAATAATCTTGAAAATGAACAATCAGTAAAATTTCAACACTTGCTAAGTTTTGTTTCCTATAACAGAGAAAGATGTTTCACCAAAATTGTTGATGATCTAAACTAGCCTTCAGCAGTATTACTGCAATAGCATGGTAATAACCCTAATGTTGTAACACTGGGGGAGTAACACCAGAGAGTAACATCAGAGGAGAAACACCAGAGAGTAAAAACACTGAGTAATACTGCCCTGGTGGTACTCTCAGGTAACAACCAAGAGTAACGGGATTTAATAAATATACAGACAGTGGTGTCTGATACCTGAGTTTAAAGCTCAGTGTTCTCTGAGGCTCAGTTCCTCAACGTCTCCTGTCCGACCTGCTCCTTCCCCCACACCCGGCCCCCATCAGGCCTCGGGATGAGTCACGGGTCTGGGGCAGCTCTTTATATAACATATATATATATATATATATATATATGATTCTTTTTCTTCTTCATTATGTACGAGTGCAGATATACCCAGGTAAACTCAGAGACGAATGTAAAAAATGCCAGCGAGCATCCGCGGAGTAAACATCACGCCGGCGGCGTGGAAGCGGGGGCCGTGAGGTGTTACCCGCCGCCATGCTCGGCGACAGCTGGGACAACAGAAGACGCGGCGCTTCCGAAATGTCACTTGACTAAGACTTGGCTGTGAGGCTCGAAAAAGAAATCCTCCGTCTTTGCATCTGATTAAAGGGGGGGGCGTTTCGCACTAATGGAACGATCTGGAAGGCGCCAGAACTGGTGAGAAGCGAGGTGACTGTGCACCCTCCAAAACGCACGTCTGAGCAGTCGATGCCAGCTACCACGGTACTTGGAAAGGACTGTTACACTTTTAGTTAGCTGCCACTTTTATCCAAAACAACTTTGCTGCTCATGAGAGTTGAAATGGCCGGTACTTCACTGAAGCTTTGGTGAAAAGCACAACGGAAAAACTCTGTGTGGGACACTGATCCAGCAACCTTCAGGTTCTGAGTGGATGTCCTTAAGGCCTAAGCGTGAACAAGTCTGGATGTTAAGGCCTGATTCCTGAATCAGCCAGGGGGGGGGGGGCACAGACTGTTACAGCAGACAGACATGAGGGATCCCCCGAGGAACCTGGGGGGGTTACTGGCACAGGCCTCATACGAGTCGAGCAGAGATCAGGGCCATGGTGGATGCCAAGCCCCACCCCCAGAGAGCCCCCAGTCCATGTAAACCGTGCCGGCCTTCCCGTTTTCCAGCCGGGGCCCTGCGGTCCTGGCGTCCGAGTGGAAATCCCCGAGCCGGGTATACAGCTTCACGGAGAAGCCGGCCTGGCCGCCAGTCGCGGGCGTCTGGCACAGAGAAAATTGGGAAGCGGAGAAAGCGAGTGTAGGAGGGAGGGAAGGGGGGGGCACGGCCACAGCCAAAAAGCCTGCTGAGGAGGCCGGGCGCACACAGAGCGGGATGGGGGAGTGGGGGGCCCTTATAAAAAGGCACTGGAGCTCCTGATTTATGGCATCCATTTCAGCAGACAATCTTTTATAAGGTCCCTCTTGTCCCCCATAACCCCCCACGGCCACCTTCCCTTCCCTGACAGCCTCTTTTGCTGTGCCAATTCCCTACACCCCCCCCCACCAACTCCCCTCCAGCCCGAGGCACTGAGATGCCGTAGCCGGCTCTGGGCGGTGGAGAAATTAGCCAGGGTAGGAAGGAAATGGGATGTTGACTTGAACCGGGCTCCGGGGCGGCCGGGAGCGGCCCTGCGTGGCTCCAGTGGCCGCCTGACAGCTTGATGGAGTGAGAGCAGCTCCTTCATGGCCCCGAGGCCAGAGAGAGGCTGAGGCAGCTCAGCAAGGAACAGACTGAGCCTGCAGGTATGAAGCTGAGCGCCCCCCCGCTGCGCTCTCACACACACACACACACACGCACACGCGCACACGCACGCACGCACGCACGCACGCACCCACGCGGATACATGCAGCACACACACACACATGGATACATGCAGCGCACACACAGACATGCAGCGCGCACACGCACACACACAGACAAACATATGGCACAAGAACACAGTGTACACACATATATAGCATGTATGCACACACACAATGTATGCACGTACACATATGCACGTACACAAACACAGCACGCACACACACATAATGCACACAAACATATGGCACACGAACACAGAGTACACACAAACAGCATGTACGCACAGACACAATGTATGCACACAAACACAGCGCACACACACACATACGCACGCACACAAACACAGCACGCACAAACATATGGCACACGAACACAGTGTACATGCACACACATACACACACACACTTCTGCCTAACCCCCGATGAGCTTCTGTCTGGAGTGGTCTTATGATGAGCATCACAGATGCAGTGTAGGATCCCTGCTTGCACATCAGGGGACTGAGGTAGAGAACATGGGGAGGGGGGTTAAAGGGTCTTGTGGTTGCCTACTGCATGTGCATCATGGCGATTGCGTGCCGCTGGGGCTGCGCGGCTAATTTCGGGGGCCAGCGGAGCGTTTGACAGCAGACTCATCGTTCTGCCGGAGGGGCGCTCATGCTGGGGGACGGCAAGCCCCCCCTACCCCACGTGATTGAAAGCAGTCACACAGAGGTTCAATAACTACAAATGGCATCAGCCGGTTCTGAAGCCACTCCACCCCTCCAGGTCCAGAACCCATGTTGTTCATGGAACCAAATAAAATTATGTGTTTATGCTTTGCTTGGTTGGGAGGAGTGAAGGGAATTTAAAAGCCAGGTGACGCTGCAGGGAGAGGAGAGCAGGGAAATGTCACACAGAGCTGAGAACTGAGCGACGCTGCAGAGAGAAGAGAAGCAGGATGATGTCGCAGGGAGAGGAGAGACAGGCAATGTCACAGAGAGGAGAGCTGGGCAAGGTCACTGAGAGGAGAGCCGGGCAACATCACAGAGAGAGGAGAGCCGGGCAACGTCACAGAGAGGAGAGCCGGACAACGTCACAGAGAGAGGAGAGCCGGGCAACGTCACAGAGAGAGGAGAGCCGGGCAACGTCACAGAGAGAGGAGAGCCGGGCAACGTCACAGAGAGAGGAGAGC
>JAODUD010000040.1:20287987-20306039 GCA_026784285.1 Stomatorhinus walkeri | reverse complement strand
GTGTTAGTCAGATGCAATTTGGCACGTCATTATTGATTCAAGCTTAAGACACGTGTGAAGGCAGGCATTCTTGCATGTGCTATTGCAAAGGGTCTGGCCCCACCGCGGCGTAACTGTCCCGGACTCTGGCCCCACCGCGGCGTAACTGTCCCGGACTCTGGCCCTCATTTTTCTTCGCTAATGGCTGTCAATCTTTGTTCTTCGTACGACAACAGAAATCAGTGCTGTCGTGTACTAATCGAAAGGGGAAGGACCGGAGTGCTTGCGTAACCAGCATGTGATCATTCAGCCCCCCTGCACCTCCCCCCCCCCCCAATAATAGCAACCAGGTCGCCCCTGGCCTGAGGAAAGCCTCACAATGACATCCTCTTGTGTGTTTTTTTTGGATGTTTTTTTCAGCCAACTTATTCATACTGCGCACAATCCGTAAAGTAAATCACAGCCTTGATTAGAAGACAATATTCTCTTTATGACAGTGTGACATCATGCTGCCCTGTTTTTCTTTTTCACTACTTCTCCGATTAGGATGGTGCTATGTGACTTACATTTTCGTGGTGGTTCTCCAAAGCTGCATAGAGAATCGACCGAATTTGACTCTCATGTGCATCTTGTGTTGTCATAAATTCACATTACCGATTAGGAGGCCTGAAAATAGTAGCTATGCTATTAGTGCAGTTCTCCTGTACCCAGTGTTACAAGTAAGTCAATGTGAAGTTTTCTGCAGTCGCAGTGATTGTGAAGGTAATCAGAGTTAATGTTGCGTGCCGTTTTCTCTTCATGTTGTAATTGGGTGTTTGACATTGGCTCTGAATCAGGAAGACATGGCATGCAGCTTCCTAAGGAATCCGCAGAGGGCAGTAATTTGTTCTGACTGATTTCAAATGGGGGCAGGCGACTCCAAGTGACTGCCTTTTAAGGCAGAGATGTTACGTTTGTACAGTATCTAGTGGTCACTTATTGAACTCACAGTCCACTTAGCTTAGCCTTTATATATAGTGTTTGTTGTTCTTGGGCAAACAATTTCTCACCTGAGTAGCTTTATCAATAATGAAATAGGCATCTCACCCAAAACTATTATTTCATTCATTTATTTTGCAGAGGAACTTACTTGAGGAAGACTCTGATGAAGAGGAGGACTTTTTCCTGTGAGTCCATGTATCATCTATGAGTTTGCTAACATTGGATTGTTAGGCCCTTATGGGCGTTGGACCCAGCTGGACACCAGTAGACTGTTTATCTAGGGTCCTTTAGCCACAAAAATTCTCCCTTTCATGTTCCTAAGATGGGTAGGTTTTTTTCCTGTTCCTGCAGTAAATACCACTGGTGTAATGGACTTGGCTATGTTAATATTTGCTCCATTAAAAATTGTTTTGAACATGAACGACTTTTCAAGATGAATCATTGCTCATTTGCACAAAATTATTCTTGATAAATCTGATTAAATGTATGTACTCAGGGTAATTAGAATAATTATAGTCATTATAATATTTAAAGAAAGTACTTTAGTTTCTTGTTTTGATATGGAATCCAGGAAAGGCTGTGTAAGAATTTTGCGTATTGATGCAGCTACTGTACGGTCAGTCAAACATCATGCTGGTGTCAGACGCTCATGTTAAAGTGTTTTTTTTCTGGTTTAAAGCTGCACCTTGCAACCTCTTTACTTACAGGAGAGGGCCGACAGGACCCAAATTTGGACCAAAAAATGACAAAATTAGACAGTAAGTGCTCCCCGCCCTGTGTTCCTGTGTGTGTGAGAGCGTGTGCCTATTACATTACCTAACACCCTCCTGCGTGAGCCCTGCTTTCCCACCTGTACCCAGTATACTAAAAGAATGCTTGTCTTTGGGGGGGTCAGTAAGCATTGCTACCCTCCCCACAGCAGCTGCAGTTTGACATTTTCTCACTTCCAAACAAGCAAACTCTGCACCACAAAAATGATCAGAAAAATCAGAAAAAATAAACGGAGGATGTCAAATGCACTGACCTCCTCCTAACCTCTCCAGCGCAGATGAATGCCAGATGATGATATTGGACATTTGTTTCTCTTAATGTAAATATTTAATTGGCTGTAGTTACATGCCGGCTTTATATTTACATAAGTCGTATCAGTAGGATCCGAACAAACATCTGAAAAGACGTGATGCTTGTTATTCTTGCGGAGTTACGAAAGCATGCACATCCATGGTGGGGGGGGGCCCACTGTAACGTGCCCTTCTTTTTCTGTGGCCAGCTGCCGGTAAAAGAGGCCAAATGCTTTTTCCAGACCTGTCTGTCAGTCCCCCACCCCCTCGTCACCTGGGTTTGTAGAGCGGCAGGAACAGTGTGTGTTGCTCAGGGCTGGCAGAGAGCAGCTTAGTATGTCAGTGCAGTCACAAGAATTTGGAAAATAAGAATAACAACATGACATCCAATAGTATCATGCAGAAATCTGGGTGATAAAAGTAGCAGGTTGAAGCTGTGCAAGAAAAAAAGAATGAAATAAATAAAACCCTATTCATATAGTATTTGTATATGTCAATAAATAGGTTTAAAATGAAATCCTGAGGGGCTGCGTGTGTCTCATGGAGATCTCAACTGCGTCAGTTAGTTTGGCTGCCATTGGGAAGAGGTCCTTCTGGTGCTGGTCTTGGTGGACCTGTCTACTGCCTGGTTTCTGATTTTTTTATTTTTTATTTTTTTGTCCCCCTTTCGATCAGAGTCCAGAACCAAGTGGACGAGGTGATCGACGTCATGCAGGAGAACATCTCCAAAGTCATCGAGAGGGGTGAGCGTTTGGACGACCTGCAGGACAAGTCGGGTAAGGCCTGGCGCGCGGGAATCCTCCGGGGGGAGGGAGGGGAGGCGGGAGGAGATTTAATGGGTCTTTTTAACTATTGAGATATCAGGAGTTTCGAATCAAAAGCGCGACCCGCTGAAGCCCCAAGACGCATGATGCCTTTGATAGCGGGTGAGCAACAAAAGCCCGCCCCCCCACACTGTTCAGGTTACTCGATATGGAGTATGTGCGCATTGGGGGCGGGGGGGCGGGAGCTCAATCCAGCTTGCCCTGCTCCACTCTGTTTAGTGGAGTGGATCGTATGCTATGTACAAACCAATAACAAAATAATTAGACGTGGCAGGATCCCAGTATCCACAGTGGAACTCGTTTAAGATCTTGTAATTCTTTCACTATGTTTAAAGGTACAACAGCGTTACCGGATCCCAAAGTCACAGCCCTGAGTGATGAACTCCCTGAGATCTGAAAGGGGCTAATTTTAAGGTTAAAGTTTGAACGCAGGCCAGACTATAAAATCCAGTAGTATGAATGCTAATTTAGTAGCACACTGTGTCAGACATTTTGACTAAAATATTTTGAAAAATCACTCACCGCCCTGGTGCATTACAGAGGAGGCCCTGTACTACTTTGGCCACTAGAGTAGAGTAGTGGTCACAGTCCAATTCGCACACGTGGGTAACGTCCTTTATGAATCACAACTCCGTTCTTGTTCATGGTGAGAGATCCCAGAGTCCAGAAGGGAAGAGACTTCATAACCACCAACATGTTGGTCTTGTTATAGAAGGGAAGATATCATTTCTTTGCAAGGTGATGAAAGACTTTTAAGCAGAGCTTAAAATGTGTTTAATGGGGACTTTCAAAGCACCACTGATTAAATATACAAGGCTAGTATGGGTCTAATATAGAATCAGTGTGTGTGTTCATGTGAGGGGAGGCTTAATGGCCCATGTCCCACTTTGCTTCTCGACCCTGGGCTGATGTCCACTTTATGAGGTCACCCCCTCAGAATTTATGGTAGCGATTCTGCAGGTGAACTCTGTCCCATGGGGGTCCGTACAACGGCCGAGTGTCCCTGCAGTGCGGTTACCTGGGCCATGCAGTGCGGTTACCTGGGCCATGCAGTGCGGTTACCTGGGCCATGCCACTGCTGGACACTCTCCTTCAGACCAAAAGGAGGCAAGAGTTCACGACAATATGGCAGTTTATGTCTAACAAATTTACAGGGGGCAACTTCAGTTTGGGTGCCCTGCTTAAAACTACTACAGCAAAGCCATTCCTGATGATTTACTAACTTCACAAACCTCCATGTGACCTGTTCCACCACCCACCAATTACATTTGAGGGGAGGGGCCACAATGAAGCATCAGTTGAATAAAATCACCCTGTAGTGTTTCCTTGCAAAAATAAGGAGAGAAAAACATATCATCTAACCATGAGATCCCAGGCAATAGATTTTATTTCCCCCAGATTTCTGAACCTGAAGAGATTATTCTGGATCGATGGTTGTATAACATGCCTTTGACAAGCTTAACAATGGGACAGGGGTGGGGGCAAGGACAGACAACGCAAAACTCACTCCGAGGAGCGCTGAAAATGGATGTAACAGCAGGCTACAAAGACACACACACACGCACATAGAGCAGAGGTTGCTCGACATATTCCACTATAAAACAGTTACACCGTGAACATCTAAGAGTGTATAGGAAAATGAAAGGAAAAAAAATGACAGAATCTCCATCAGAAATGCTGAACAAATTTATTTCCCTTAAAACTGTGGATAAACTGTTCTGAAAATTCCTCTGCATTCCACTTCGGTTTGAGAAAGTAAGACCAGCCATTATATGCATAATTACAGGGACTCCAGATGGCGGCAGATCAAAGACAGGAGGCTTTTCCAAAAGCACAATCACATACATCAGGTTGCTGTGCCTCTGTAATGCAGGCACCATTTCCGCTCGATTCAGCCCGTCTCTGAACTGCGTTGACTGCAATTTCACGTTATCAAAACACATATCAAAAACTCTCAAAACTGGCACAAATCTCTCCTAGCTTACCTTCAAAAGCAGCCATAGGAGGGAAAACTGCCATATAGAAAGGGGAGGAAATGCTTCTGGGCCAGGTTAAAGATATGATGTCCTCAAACAGAGGCGAACAGAGAGCGATGCAAGACGAGTGACAAACTGTTCAGAAGTTGGGATGCATGTATCCCCATGGATGACCAGTTCACTCAGAGTGAGGAAATCGGTCAATTTGTCATAGGGTCGAATTGTATAAGCATTTGGTGTTATCCAGAAATGGCACGGCTATCTGTTAATGGAGGTGAAGGGGCTGAAAGTGGTCAGGACATATGTGGACAGTCCAGTCGATGCTGAAAAAATTGCCATTATTGATTTTTTTAAAGTACAAAATGAGAATTGTACAATTACACCAACTGAAAAAACTCAAGGTCTCAGAAAAGGTCTCATTTAACTGTTGCGGATGGTCTCACAGAAGCCTCACTTGACAAAGTGAGCCAACCCATGTAGTGTGGACAGTAACTCTGGCAAATGGCACGATCGATGATGAGGCGAGTCGCAAAGATGATCAAGCGGCAGAAAAAAACTAAAGTCAACTTGACAAATCTCAGATATAAGCCGAAAGGCATGGATAATTGCATCTGTGAGATTCGGGGACGTTTCTGACACTAACGAGCATGCCGACTCTGGTGGAAGATTAACGAGTAAAAACAACCGTTAAAGACGGTCTTAACGTGGCTGATAGTTCGGGGGACATGATCCGAGACAGAACGGCAGCTGTCGAACCGTTTCCAGACGGATTAGGAGGCCAGATCGAAAAGATGATGCTCCATACAGAGTGAACTTCATTCATGAGGAGTGACGGGCATCCTGGAGGACGTCAGAAGCTGTAGGAAGTTTGGCAAAATTCTGATAACTGGTCAAGTCAAGGCTTTCTGTTTGAGAAGAGGTAACTGCTTGCTCAGACAGAGGTTAATGATGGGTGGAATAGAGCTTTGAAGCCCATGATGGTGTGTGGGATTAACATGTGCTGTCAATTACTGGCTGCTACAATTCCCTATTGGTTACTTCACGGATTCCCTTTAGGTTACACTAGCCGGTGAATGACAGAGCAGACTAATTCCACCCATGGAGTGTTTCCGCTTCCTTTTTCCTGCCATGGCTATCTGACATGCGTTTCTTTTCCAGCTGTTTGCCACTTGTTTTCCACACCCTCTGGGGACCACAAAAACAAAATGGACTCCATTCCCTGCTCTATTGTGCTCGCGTATTCCTCTAGCTTAATGATCAGATCTGTCTTTCGATGCACTGAGACTAATGTCCTTAATATGCATGACAAAGTCCCTTGGTGTCATGAGGGGAATGCCAGTGGCTGATAGGGATTTAAGATGTTTTGCTCAATTTGATATTTAGTTACTCTACTAGACATGTTAGCCTTGGTGTTTTTAACACAGATCAGATCAGCCCAACTGCATTTATGATTCAGACTATGGTTGTGGCTCGTGAAGAGTCATCATGCATCCTAAACAAAGAATGAAAGACTTTCTGAGGTTGATCCTGACAAAGTAGTTCAGGTCCATGGTTCTACATTAAAAAGCTGACCACACGTTGACTGATTTTATCCAAAGTAACTGTGGGTCAGCTTGGCGATTCTATACTTCCCTAGTCTTGCACCTGGTACAGAACCAGGAAACCTCAAGCATCATGACTTTTTCAGACCCTCCTGCCATTTGGATCGATATACATGTGTGGCTTTCAGTAATGACCTTCATGAAGACCAAACATAAAAAACTAATTTGACTTAGAGAAGAGGATGACTTCGATGTTTGTAAGCCCTCAGCAAAGGAAGAGGTCAAGTGAACACACACTGCGGACAAACAGCATGACACACAGCAACATGTAGCCTAAATAAACAGATGTAAGCTCTTTCTAAGAATTTGAAGTCTGGAAAGATGGGTTAAAATGCCTTACTACAAAGGCAGCCATATACATTGATCATCCATAGCCTTAAAACCACCAGCCTAATATTGTGTAGGTCCCGCTCGTGCTGCCAAAACACCGTGGACATGAGGCATAGTCTCCAAAAGACCTCTGAAAGTGTCTTGTGGTACCTGGCACCAAGATATTAGCAGCAGATGCTTTAAGTCCAGTAAGATGGGGCCTCCATGGATTGGACTTATTTGTCCTCCAAATCCCACAGATGCTTGATTGGATTGAGATCTGGGGAATTTGGAGGCCAAGTCAATTTAACTGTTGAGCTCTTTTCCATGCTACTCTAACCATTCCTGAATTTTAGCAGTATGGCAGGGCGCATTATACTGCTGAAAGAGGCCACTGCCTTTGAGGAATACCATTGCCAAGAAGGGCTGTGCTTGGCCTGCAACAATATTTAAGCAGGTTGTATGTGTCAAAGTAATACCCACATAAATACCAGGACCAAAGGTTTCCTAGCAGAATATTGCCCAGAGCATCAAACCGCCCCTGTAGACTTGGCTTCTTTGGATGATGCATCCAGGTGTTCTCTCTCTTACAGATAAACAATGGACATTCACCCAGCCATTCAAATTGTGTATTATAAAACGGGACCAGGCCACCTACTTCCATTGCTCCATGGTCAATTCTGATGCTAATATGCCCACTGTAAATGATTTTAGCCCTAATGAGCGATCAGCATGAGCACTCTGACTGGTCGGCAGCTACACGGCCCCATGCACAGGAAACTGTGATGCACATTGTGTTCTGACACCTTTCATATCCACAGCCAGCAGTGATTTTTTCAGCAATTTGTGCTGCAGTAGCTCTCCTGTGGGATCGGACCAGACAGACTGGACTTTTCTCCCCACACGCATCACTGAACCTTGGGTGCTGGTTCATCAGTTGACCTTCCTTGAATGACTTTTGGTAGATACTGACCAAACCTCAAACCACAATGTCATTTTGAAGATGCTCTGACCCAGTCGTCCAGTCATCATAATTTGGCCCTTGTCAAATTCGTTCCGATCCTTACACTTACCCATTTTTCCTGCTTCCAACTCATCAACTTCAAGACTTACTGTTCACTTGCCTAATATATAATGGCACCCTTGATAGGAGCCATATTAACAAGAAAATCAATGTTCTTCACTCCACCTGTCAGTGGTTTTAATGTTATGGCTCATCAGTGCATATATCTACATGACATGAGAGTAGAGACCTGAGTCTGAGGTATGTGATGAGCATAGTTGTGTACTGAAGGGATGTAACAACTTTTTAATTGAGAAAGGGGAGCTTGACTCTGGCGAAGACTGGCCAATTTAACACATTTCTGTTCCTATGGGTAAAAGTCAGATTGTTCTGTTGTCTGTTGTCTGTTGCTGGGCACTCAGCACCTTGCATACCGCCAAGTAAACAGCAGAGGTTGGCCACAACAAGCATGGAAGCCCACTGGAACAAACACTCCCAAGTTTCTTAGAGACCTTCCATCGAAACCACATAAAGTTTTTAAGCAACCGTAGTAAGACAGATTAATAATGCTGTAAATTCACTTCGCCTACATTTCCTCAGATTAATATCAGGCACATCACAGCATACATCATACCACAAACTGTAGTTCATGCCTGCTTGCTTCTGAGAGACTGCTTTGGGCGCTGGACCTACGATACGTCTGGAAGGGTGTATAAATTAGAGTACTTAATGCCACAGAAGCTGGCAGGAAGTATGGCTCGCCGAGTCAGTCATTTTCTGTTCATTTTCCAAAGGCTTTTCTCTGGAATGAGCGTCCAAACGAAAAATACAGCAAAGAGCCAACTTTAAGTTTGGTGCCGCCTTGTGACTTCATACGCAAGGCGTCCAGCACCGTCACTCCCGAATGTACCATACTAATTTAAACAGGAGGGTTACAGGTAAATAAAGAGCTTATAAATAACCTAGAGTATCAGCCACTCTAGGTAATTTATAAGCTCTTTATTTACCTGTATTGTTTTGCATTTGGTCAATGGTTGCTGAGTAGTAGGCACATTAAGAATATAATAATTACAGACAAGCATACAGTGAATTACGTAAAACAAACACATACACTCACAGACACACACACCTGAATTTCAAGGTAAAAACACTGAGCATCTAGCCATAACCTTATTGTTAATAAACACAACATTGATCATTTTCAGGATACCACACAAACCTCAGCAATATAGCTTGGCTGTGCTATATGTGTATGCATGGTGTGTATATACATATTCGTGTGGGTTCACATTTTCTTAGTGCTAATACATTATGCAGATTAATGTAACGCCGACTGCTACCATTCCATAACCAGAATAAAACAGCGCTAAACGAAGTGGACAGAGCGGCTGAATGACTGAGGATGACTAAAAAGTTGGCTCTGGGCCTAGATTTAGGCCACAAGCCATTTTCCCACCTTTCTGACTTGCGTCTTAGGCTCACACTGTCAGTACTGGTCTGGAATCGTAGATGAATCAATGAATGATGAGTGAATGGATGAGTGGAGGGATTAAAAAAGACAACTGGTGAGGCAGAGAGCAGCTGAGGACGGAGGTGGGGAGAGGTGCTCAGCAGCCGCAGATCGCCTCTGACACAACCTGCTGGGCTATGTGACTGAACTTCCTGAACTGAACACCAAACAAGGACTCTAAAGAGCATTCTGCAAGGAGCACCAGACAGGAGTGCTTGTGGTTCCTGCATCGAAGTACTCATCCTTAGTCAGGCCACAGCAGCTGACTGACAAACCTGGGATGAAGCGACACCAAATCTGTTTTTACACCATAGTTATCTTATTTTTATTAATGCAATTTATGTATTAATAAATGTTCTGAGAGTCAATAGTTAGATAGCATAGTTAGATATCCATTTCAGAACTTGCCATTATATAATGAGACTGAAAATGAACATTTAGCTTGATGTCTGCTGTGTAATCATTGGAAAAGGAAATTACTTGCCTTCCAAAATATTTTTCATGAGTGACATCCCTTGAATTTTGCGTCACTTGCTACTAATAAAAACTGAATTGCTTTGGGGTATGTTTTCTGGTTAAGCTCAATGAGTAGTATGGAAGATGAATTGATGTTAATCATCTTTGTTCTTTTGACTTAACACCAAGTCATTCATCTGGGTCCCCATGCAGCAGAATGCCATAACTTCTTACGGAAACTGATCTTGTTTGTTCTGTGCAAATGTATTAAAAAAAAACATTTTCTATCCCCTTCAGCTGAGCTGTGCTGTAAACAGCATCCTTGCATCCTTTGGCAGGAGATGACACTTCTTCCATGAGCTATTTGAGAAAATGACCATAAAATCTGATTTAATAACCTGGACGCTGATGGGCTGTTCTCCATCTCCATAAGCAGGTGCCCAAATGAAGCGGCACCGGCAATCGTATACACGAGAGTACAGTTTCCTAAGATGGCACACAGACTTCACACCCATTGTCGCTGAAGGTCTGCAAAAGCTGTCTGGAGCTGTGGACACATTTCAGGTGTGTCGAGCTGAATTATTCATAGGCTTATCTAAGAGGCACTGTGTTGGGGCAGTTACATCCCAGCTGCCCCAGAGCCCTTCAGAAGCACTCTACTGCTTTTACGTGACACACCAGAGCCAGGAACTCAGCAAGAATGGGTCCTGAGTCACTGTGAAAAGCGAGTGGGAGGTGAACGAATGGACAGCCAAAACGCTGGTGCAGCTAGGACCGAAAGCGCAGGGGTGAAAGCCTTTCTCAGCACGCGGGCTGGGGGAGGCCTGCATGCTGGTAATTCTGTAGAGCTTTTTGGCACATGGGCAAACTGGGATTTACTCAGGACAATTCTCTGCATTTCAGGGGATGCAAGGTGGGAGGCCATTTTGTAAATCTGTCTCATAAAGGCAGTTGGCGGGAGGTCTAGCGAGGGTGCCCACTACCACTGCTAATTCATCTTCACCCCGCGACTGCCCAGTGATGACCGCGGGCAACCAGCAGCCCCCAGAGCAGGTCGATCAGCATCATTAATAACTTCTAATATCCCTGCACACTCAGGTGCACCAGCTCCCAGCAGATCTATCAAAAATCGAATGGCTTGACCTTGTTAAGATGAATGTTTCGTTCCCATCTCCCATGGAGGGTGGGGGGGCGGGGGGGGTACGAGCACGGGACAGCTGAGATTACACTCGTTAAGGTAGTCTCCAAATTAGCTCTGCGCATGCAGCTCAGAGGCCGTTTATCGTGGTGCTTAATTAAAGATAAGTGATTTGGAGTTTTATAGGACGGCTAAGCTGAGAGAGCGGAGGCAGAGAGAGGGGAGGAAATGTTACCTCAGCCTGACCTCCATCTCATAGCCCTGAAACACCACATGAGTCAACAGGTCATGTGATCATGGGTTTAAACTCCACCCATTGAACTGGTTATAAAAACATAGTGGGACATCATCAGACAAGCCGCCAGAATCACAAGATACTGATATAATGAAAAGAAGAAATAAAAAAAAAACCCCAAAAGACAGATAACTGGAACAGGTCGCTCTAGTACGGGATGAGAAATCACAGTCTCGTATATCTAAAGATAAAATAAATGAAGACCAATTAAACTGCAGGTCGCGTCAAGGATAAAAGTGCAAACCTTTTGCAGGTCAGCCCATCTGGTCCAGTCCACCTTAAGATGACACGTACGTCCCAACGAGAGGCACCCCTGCGGGTCGCTGGCCCGATTTACGGCCCAGTAATTAGCCTCAGATGACAGTGATGTATACACTACAGTAACACCTTTGTAGGCCGCCTTGTTAAAGAACATCTGAAAGCAAGGCGCTGCTATCATTTAGGAGAAAGCTCTTAATTACCCTGGCACCATTATGGATGTACTACAAACAGACTCCCAGCTGTTTTGATGCCATGGATGGGGACAGGGGAGACCCCGGACGGTGGGGAAGCGTGACAAAGCCGTCCACTGATGTGAGGGAGAGATCAGCGAGATGGCTCAAGGACATTTTAGTCTACTGAAGGAGTACAACAGGCGGGGCGGGGGGGTAATGAAAGCCCAAATGGGCTTCCCTTTCAGTGGGGAAGCACAATGTGACATTAAACAAAATGAAGTGCCCGATCCTCTTCATCAACACGAGTCACGCATGTCAACACAGGCCGTGACCCCTCTCTGCAGGTGGGCGGAGCTTGCGAGTTCGGGTCAGGGATACACGGTGCCTTTCAGCCGGACGGCAAGGCAGGAGGTCAAGGTCCCCAGACCCCATCAGGTGACAGACCAACATGGAGCAGGTGCCGTCCTGGCGCAGACGAGTCTTGGCAGGAACATCCAGGCCGATCATGCACTCAGCGCCGAGCAGCCTGAATTTCGGGGATGGGCCTTGTGTGACGCACAGCCTCCTGGAGATATGGGATCCGGGCCAGCCATCAACTCGCCTAGAGTTTGGCACAGGGTCAGTAGGGTCCCGCGGCCTTTGTCCTGGATGGAGTTTATTATTCTCTGGGACGTTCGCTTGAAATCCCGAGCTGGCGTTTCCGAACGGGAAATGAGGCCTGAATCTAAGCCCCTTCTCTAAATATTTGGAAGGCTGGTAATTTGCTTTTGCGATACAAGGCGATTTCCTTCAGAATCAGGAATCAAAATAATTACTTCCATCCACATGGATTCTCAGATGTGAAAGGTGGCCTTTCTTTCCTAAATGCAGCAGGGGTCTGGATGGGGAGGCATTTTGGGTGGGGGGGGGGGTCAGAGGAAGGGCAGCCTTGCCATTGAGGGAGGTGCAAGACCCGTCAAAACATCAGCTGCGTCTGCGATCACACCCGGATCTTAGTGGGTCAAATGTGAGCAGGCCGACTAAACATGGATGCGGGTCCAAGGAAAGTTCATACTGATAACTAGAAACATGGTTACGTTCCACAGACATCCCGAATTACGATAAGCCTAATGAAAACTGCCATTTTGCAGCAGCACAGCAAGCTGGATGTGGGTTGTGGTCTTTTATGGATCTCGTGTCGGGGGGGGGGGGAATGAGAGCAGACATGCCCATTACAACCTATATATACTCGCAGAAACCATACCCTTCCGTGCCTATGAACATATAGAGCCAATCACGGGAACATGGGCGTGAGGGATCTGCCGTGTGTTTCCTACGCAGCTCCGTGTTTTACCCTCAGGGAGCCGGCTGAGGCACACAATTACCAGAGAATGGTGGTAATTACACGGAGTTTGACACGCAACCTAAGAAACACGGCGAGCATCGAGATGAAAATGGAAATTAATGGTAATTTTGTTATTTATGGGCGCGAACAGCCAGCCACGCCATGGCGGTGAGATATCATCAGAGGGAGGAGAGCAAATTGTTAAACATGACAGCAGCTACCTGTAGCAGGGAGGGTGTGGTATAAACCTCAACAATGGAATGAAACTCTGAGCTGCAGACTCTCCGTTCAGACGCCAAAATGAAGCTCCTTCATCATCCGACGCCACAGACTTTCAGGTTCAGCTCCCTAACCGCCCTGCTTACTGGAAAAACCGACGGGCACGACTTGAGCTCAGGTTCAACAGGGCATCGAGCTCCAGGAGAGTCCTGGGGGACAGAGGAGCCCTGTTCAGAACGGGGGAAATGCAACCCATCATTTGATAAACAGACATGTGAAAGAAGCCTTCTTCCTGCTGTATGACTGGCATAACAGGCACTGGGGGCTGCTGATTAACTGTCGATAGGAAAATGATACAGGGAGGGGGGATTATTCATTTACAGCGAAACTCGAACGCCTCTTAACTCGACCAACTCTGATACCAAACGGGTCTATCAAATTTTTTTCCGACTTATACCCTGACCGAAATCTTGGAACTTGACTCTTCCTGCTAAAACTTTTATGGATCGAGACACCTTCAACTCTACCAATTTGGAACTTGAATGGGCCGGTCATGAAAAATATAGGTGCCAATCAAAAATTCGGAACATGATCAAACAAAGCAGACATGCTATATCTTATATGGTTCGAGACGCGTCTCTGACGGGCTTAAACGAAGGCAGACGGACCTACTGGGAGGTTGATGCCTATGAATCGCGTTGCCACTTGACCAAGTTCGATGTGTGAGAGTCGTGTTTGGCGTGAATTTTTTGTGCTTTACCGACATTACATTCAGTGGTACAGTAATCATGGCTCCTAAGAAAGTGAGCAGTAATGGTAGCAAACCAAAGAGGGAAGTCATGAGAGCGGCTGTAGAATTTTAAAGGAGATTATAGCGTGACTTCAAGGCGGTGCGCGTGCGTCTGCTCTCGCTTCAGAGTGTGGGATTGTCGCTAATTCCATGTTTATTGTTTTTATATGTGTGCTTTTTCATATGCGTATTAGTTTTATTTTGATTGTTAATACTTTTCATCATTAATTAGGTAGGTAGATAAGTTTAAGTAGGCTATTAAATGGAAAGTTTAAATATCATTTTGGGGGCGGGAACGGACTAGATTTCTTATGGGCAAATTCACCTTGGACCTCGACCACAGCACAACTCGACCAGCCCTCTGGAACTAATTACGTTTGTGTTCCAAGGTACCACTATATTAGTATTTTAAAGGTGCATTGTGGGATTGAGGCCAGAGATGGCCTGAGATTTGTGCTGAAACACTATATCTTGCTTTCCCCAACCACCCCCCACCCGTTAAAGTCTCCTTATCTGCTTCCTAAACACATGTCGGTGAGAGACACGTCAGAGTCAAGAAGAAAGGGCCTACAGGGCCCCCACTCCCCACGGGACGGGGAGCAGCCGGCCCCTCCCTGCACGAATGCCACCTTGAACGAAGGCACTAACTACCCACGGGTGCCAGCTGTCAGCCACCTCCTGTCAGGCCAGGCATGGAAACCACAGGTGTTTGGGGTCTATGTACCATCAACCCAGTGTGGGGGCGAAGCCCCGCATGCCGCTGTCACCGTGGTGACGGGACCAGTAGGGAGGGGCGATGGGGCCCGCAGTCACTGTGCCTTCTGAAAACACTGCTTGCATCAGGCCCGCCCCCGCCTCCCCTCCCCCCAGTGTGACTGCAGTGGTCCTGGGGAGGCAGGAAGGTGCATGAGGGGGAGAGGGGGCAGCGGTACTGTGGTACATCCGTCATGAGGTCCGGCACTGAGCATGAGGAAAGCCCACCTTCACACCCACACCGTCGACAACTGCTGACAGCGTGTCACTGCAGCTGACCCCCTCCCCCATGAAAATGACAAAGAATCGTTGGGCTAAAAATACGATCCGCCCCCCCAGCCTGGAAGCCGATGCCAACAGACAGGCCGTTAAGGACACCCTTTCGCAAGCCGTACATTCAAAATGCTAAATTCGAATACGATGAGCATTTCACACGAGGAAAAAAAAAACATTTTTAATCACGATTTTACTGCCAAGCCATTGTTAAGCTTGTAGTACAAAGGAATGAGTTCATTTCATCGCAGCTTCCTGTGGAAGATATTAAGGAATAATAAAATGGAATGAAAACTAAAGTTCATTTGAAGCCCCAAAGAGATAAAATAATAACACAACATTATGTGGAGCAGAGCGAGCAGAGCGAGCTGGAGGTGGGTGATACCGCGGCCCGCCAGGGCTCGTTACCGCAGTCCTGCTCATTACCGCGATGCCGTGCGGCACAGACATGTCAACATGGGCGGAGGAGGGGGGGGGGCAGGAATTACTGCCTCAGTCACTCTCACAACCCCACACTTGGCAGGAAACACATTTTAGTTTTTTTTATTTTTATTTTTTCCAGAACAGCGTCTTCGAGGTCGGCCATTGACCTGAAAAAAACATCTAGAAGAGGAATTATTATCATAATTTTCCACGACTCTCAGATACTGTCAGTCAGTAACGAACACGACAATCAAACGAGCTCAAGAGGTTTGTCGGGAAGAAGACAGCAAGTAGTCACACTGGGGAGTGGGGGGGGGGGAAAGATGGAGAAGACTAGAGGAGGGGAGGGGGATAGCGGTGGAGGGTAACGGAGGAGGGGAATGAATAGAAGAGAGGAGAGAAATGAGGAACAGAGGAGGGCAACAAAGGAGAGGAATGGAGGACGCAGACAGAGGAGAGGAATGGAGGACGCAGACAGAGGAGAGGAATGGAGGACGCAGACAGAGGAGGGCCACAACCTCTCTGCTTCATGCTACATATCTTTCACCTCTGGCTGAGGACTCTGTTCAGGACGGCAACCATGTTGGTGTCACCCATGTACCATCTGAGGATCAGGGCTCCTCCCATTCTCACAGCTGCGCTCTGCTTCGAAGGGAGCCAGTATACCTCATGTAAGCGCCGAGTGAACCCGAATGGACCGCGTTCTGGTACCAATACAAGCGACACGTTTAGTAGGCACTTTATAGGTTCTAGCATCCCTGGCTGTAATGTAAATGTGTTTAGCTGCCCCTACGGCCCATGGGGGGGCCACGGTGGAGGGAAAGAGGGGTAGCAGGCAGCTCTGGGTGACTCTAGAAACTTCCCTCCCTCTTTGTCTGCAAACAAGGCAGGGGGGTGTCAGCAATGGAAGATTTTACCCCCCCCCCACCAAACAAGCCTGTCTCTGCCCCGCCTGCATTTGCCTCTCCTACCCCACCCACAGTGAAAGCGGGACCTCATTAATCTGGGGCACTGGCTTTCGCCTCAGGTGCGATCCCCCTTCCCCCGCCCCCCCACCGAGACCTGTCTTATCTCCCTCCCTCACAAAAGGTGGATGTGCTCCCCTCTGCCGTCACCTCCGCCTCGCAATCTGGGCGGCTCCCTGGGTCGCGTCGACATTCCTGACAGCTATGCTCGTGGATTAAGTCGCATCCGCGGGTGAATGTGTGTGTGGGTGGGGGTGATTGCACATAACCCGCCAATCAGCCGCACTAATTTTGGGGCGGAACGGCTGCCAATCAGGGCCCGGGCTGCAGGAAGACGCGTGTCGCCCCCGCGCCGCTGCTTACCTGCGGTGCACCTCTCCCAATTTGGGCTGTCAGCACATGCGACTGCAGTAGTCTGTTTACCGTCGTGCTTTTCAGGTGATGTTTAGTGACATCTCTGCCTCACGGAGACGATCTCATTGCGCCAAAAGCAATAATTAAAAAAGGGAAAAAAACAGCAACCACAGTCCATATGAGACATGACGTTCGTAAACAGAAACGCCGCTCCTGACGGCAGCCTGCGTGTCGGCGGCGATGCTAACAGGTGTCTGGCCGATGGAGGTGTCCCCCTCAGAGGAAAGGCGCAGGGAGCTAACGAGCCTCTTTTGGCCGCGCCGAACTCCGCGACAGCTTCATCCGGCTCGGTGGATGGAAACGCAGAGCTGCGTTTATCGCTGCCGATACCCGCGATTTCCGCCTCGTAATTACCCGCCATGCAGTGTCTGGCCGTCAGAAACGGGCGAGAGCCTCGGCTCAGCGAATCTGTCTCGTTACTGCTCAGATTCTCCGAAAAGGCCTCAGTCAGACCAGGCAGGCTTCCCCAAATGCAGCGTCCCCCAGGAGGGCAAAAATATTAAAAACCATGGACAAAAGAGGTATAAAACAGCAGCCGAAAGTGTTAATTAAATAAGTGAGCATGGAACATTAAGGAGGACTTTCTGCAGGTGAAATGGATGAACTCCGCTGGGTGCGATATTACCACCCACAGCCGAGCAGAGAAATTATCAGATATATGTGCATCGCATTTACATAAATTTACATGCAGTATTTGCACAAAGCATAAATATTTAAGAACTACATAAAATGTTTTACATGTTATTATAAGGCTCTATCTGAGCTTAGACTGCCATCGCAGCAGTGGGCAGCATGACGGTTCACCCCGTTAAGACGCCCCTTATCTTGCATAAGGACATCATGCTTTAGAAACCTGATAACGTAAGATCAGCAAAGATCTTAGGAGGCGCCCAGGGCTGCTTTGAACGGGCTTCACGCAAACACGGGGAACGTCAGCGTCACAGCACGACCCGGGGCCTCGGGCGCTGCTGATAGCATCGGACGGCTTGGGGGGGAAGGGGGCTCTGGGGCTATTTTGGTCTATGCTAGTGCTCGTCTTGCATCCCCCCCCCCCCCAGGGACAATCTCCTTCCTGGGTTTCAGAAGGCAGCCATAAACTGAGTTGTGGGCTGGTGGCACTAGGACAGTCAGTTAGGGAGGGAAAAAAAAAAAAAAAAAAAACTTTCCACCCAGGAAAGCAGAAACCAGAACATTCGAGAGTAAGTGAAAAAAGAGAAGTACAGTAAATCACAACTTTACTCCGTGTGAAATCTTTCTGCCCTGCTTCACGTGGTGGACATCTTATGGGTGTTAATGGAACGTGGGGGGGGGGGGGGGGGGGGTG
>JAODUD010000040.1:20255724-20269282 GCA_026784285.1 Stomatorhinus walkeri | reverse complement strand
CAGGTGCACACAAGTTGTAAATGTAAAAATTATGGAGTGATGTTTCAAACTCGTGAAGCACCTTCCTGTCGAAACTCTGAATTAAGGCCAGGGTGTCCCATGAAGGGCTCTGCATTCAGACCGCGCCCTCCTCATGTCCATTAACCCCTACCCCACCATCCAGGGTTTGCAAGTCATAAGGCTCCCAGTGTCGCACTCGGGATGCAAAACAGGAGGGGGACACCCCAGACAGGGGGGGGGCAGAGAGCGTCCGGCAGTACAGTGCGCCTGAGGTTGTTTGCAGCGTGTTCTGGCTCATTTTAAGTGTCGCTTAGCTTTTGCGTTACACTCGCAGTGTGGGACAGGTACTTCAAACCCGTCACTCTCCGCATATCCTTCCAGCAGCACAGCGCTAACTCAGTTCAGAGTTGCTTCCCAGAAACGGGCCTTAAGGGGCCGTGGCAATAGAGAAGCTCATTTCTGTTTTGGGCCCATGTGGGCAGCAATGTTATCGCTGAACATTCTGAATATACAACTAACATTATAATGAACAAACGTGCGGATCCTGCAGCTGTGTTTTATCTGAAAAATATGCATGCAACAGCAGGCCCGTGTGTGAGCCCCTTCAAAAAAAGAACTCACACCTATCAAGATTGAAATTAAAATGAAGAGGAGCCCAGGACAGAATCATGGGCAGATTAAATTTACTATGCATTATTACAGCAGTAGCACAGACTGAAGCGTGACCATTTTCCTCATTTGGCTGCAGAAGTTTAAAAGGGGTCATGGCCAGTAAAGAAGGGACCCTCAGGGAATCACTGACCCGTGCCAGAAACTAGCATCAGAAAACGCTAACCCCTCGTCATCGCTTAGAACCGGCCTGGTCGATCCCGTTTGATCGGATCACATGGACAGTGGCACCGGCCCACAGCGGGACGAGGCTCAAGGATGTCCTGACACGTGCCTAGAGGGTGTCCTGAGCTTCTGCCACAAGTGCGGGAGACAGGATGAAGAGAACGGCGCAGGTCAGGACTGCAGGCCACACCCTCAGACAGAGGAACAACCAAAATCTGCACTTTCAAACAGAAACGTGACCTATATGACACACTGATGGAAAAAGAATGAAGCCAGTCAAAGCAACACGTGCAGACAGATATGGCAGCACACCCACACACACTCCAGGCCAAGCCCAACTCAGAGCCTGCAAAAATGCCTCTCAAGAATGTCCCACTGAAACCATGAGGGCCTGATCCTCTCTATTAAACACGGGGTACTTAATAGATCACCCCCAGTCGATGATGAGGTGAAACGACACCCGTGGGGTGGGTGTTGGGGGCATTTACAGAAAAGTCCAGAACATCGGGGAGACTGTTAGGAGCACACACAGCTCCAGGGATTCAATCCGGCTTGTTTCTGAGACATTTGGGGCAGTATTTGCCAAACCAGTCCTCGGAGACCCTCAGACAGTCCAAGTTTTTACTCATACCAGAAGCTGGGAGGAAGCAAAAATATGGACTGTCTTCAAGGAGCTGGGAGGGAGCAAAAACGTGGACTCTGTGGATCTCAGATAAGCGGATCACTTTGCTTTGTTGGAAGCTAAAAGCTGCATTTCGTGGCCTGGAATCCATAGGAATGCAGTGGCTCCCAGACACATCTTCACAGTGAAAACACCTCCATCTTGCTGAGCAGGCAGAAACATTCACAGTGATCAACCCAGACAGCTGACAGTCCCACAGAGGCATAAAAACCCAGGTCTGTTCCTGTAGGGCGGCTGTTTCTATGGTGTCAGCAGGGCACACACACCCCTTGAAAGCAAAAACAGCCCCCTATCCCAACAGATACAGGAAAAAAATACAAGGCCCCACAGTAGCGCAAATCAATACACCGCTTATGTTCACATTAAAGCCAGTAGAGAAACTTTTATTATTTAGATTTTATTTCTATCAGAGGAAAGTCTTATGGGGGGTGGCTGGCCTGGAGTCAGGGGCTGACATTAAAAGACTCCCCAGAAATCATTTACCCGCCTCACAACCATGGAAAAACCGCCTTCTGTCAACCGTTTGGAGGCAACGTACAAAAGCCACAATGAAAACAAGGCCGGGGTGGGGAGGGGTGGGGGGGGGGGTCTGTTCATGTCTCGCTTGTGAGCACATTCCCACAAACGGCTATGAGTCGCCTCTGATGTTTTTTGGACGGGTTCAGAGACGCCAAGTTGATGGAAATGGGGGGAGGGAGAGCCAAAAAAGATCCGTACCCACAATGCACTGCAGAGATGAAACAGGCCCACTCTCACTGTCTGTCTTCTCAGACTTGGCAGGTTCGGAAGAAGTCACCACATTAAGCTCTGCCAGTCAGCGGACAGAAGTGGACCTCTGCTTTAGGTCCGTTTGTGTGTCAGAACTGTTGGCAGTCACCAGGCCCGCAGAAAGGACCAGAAAAGAAGAACATGCTTTCCAAATCATCCGGAGATGAATGTTTTTTTTTTTTTTTTTTTTTTTTAAAGTTCCTTAGGAGTGCAACATGTCCAAGGGGCTTCACTACCCACCCCAATCCTGGCACGATTACTGCGGTCAGATTCGGTGGGGTTGACAGCCACTCATATTGTCGGAAAAGGCCAGTGTGAGGAACAGCAACTTACAGAGCTTACATGGCATTTAACCCCATGTCTTAATGGACCACACCCCCAGGGGCGGGGATAGTGAGCCATAGGCATGGGTGACGTCGGTAAATATCATGTGATTGGCTGAGAAGGAGAGATGGTAGACGGCCCCTCGCCCCATTGAAGCCCACTGACACGGGTGTGAACCTGCACGCGGGAACACGTGAACGAAGGTGACACAGGAACACGCTAGCTCTGTCCGGCAATAACATGCATCACAGAGCCACACCGCGGGGCGAGCACCAGCCTGGAGTTGACCAAGACCGGGATCAGCCTCCGACATCGCAGAGTTAGGGCAAAACAAGGACGGATGGGGGTGGGGGAGGAGGAAAATCAGTAAAAAAAAAAACGTGGGGGCAGCCGTCCTAGGAAAGGAGAGAAGTTGGATCTGCACATAGTGTCACACAGCCCACCCGGAGCAGCTGAAGTGGATAAAGGAGGCTCTCTGTTATAATGGCGGATGCTCTCAAGCGAATGAGAGTGCGGAAGGATTTCATCCTCAAGGGCAACAGGGATAACGGAAGGGCTTTAAAATAGTCCAGTCCGACTCACCGGGAGGAGAGAGCATGGCGAGAAGGCTGGGGAACAGCGGGATGATTTAATGTGGTCAGCATGATTCAGGACCAGGAATAAACTTCCTCATAACTGTTTAACCTGAGCAACAATAAACAGATCATATGAAACAAATAGAAAACCAGCAGGACTTCAGACAGGGAGAGCAGCTGGATTGGGGTGGGGCCGTGAGCCCATGCTGGAGTGGAGGAGTATGTGACTGAGGAGGGCTTTGGAATACGGCTGGCCACACCTAAGGGCTAGTGGCCTTGATGCTGACATCAGCCTGTCACAGGGCCCCTTTGGACACCTCGAGATGTCAGGAGCTGCTCAGAGAGCAGGCTCTGCCACGCTGGAGCAGACTCTCTTCATTCAAACAAGAGGCATCAACTTGCACGTAAATCAATACCAGGAAATGGTAACTCATTGGGTGGGGTCACGTGTCCACTTTCGCCCATCAGGGTGCAAAAAAAACGAATGAGCCGTTTGGCGACCATCACCACTGCTCCCAGTACACATGGGATAAATGGGAAAGGAGTTGCGGAAGACAGCTAGGAGTCATGGGACTCTGAAAGACTCCACACTCTGTCTCCTTCACTGGATGGATGGGAGGGAGGCACAGCTCTCAGATCGGACATCTGGAACTGCACACCGACTCCGATAAAATAATTAGTGTTTTTTTGTTCTGAGAAACGGTTTTGGCCATATTAGACTAGCAAAACAAACAGGTAGACCGCAAAGCACCATGGGATACAGGCTGTCACTCTTGGTATCCTTTGTATCATGGCCCACATTTAATGGAAAATGTCCGGGGCCATACGGGTTGGCGGAATTTCCGGCATAATTCCAGCCCTCGTCAGATTTGTTGCAAAAATAAAATTCACCATATGGGTGCAACTTCCCAGGCAGCAGCTGATGTTTTGATAAAGAGCCCAGGTGAGGTCTTTCGCCAAGCAAATGGTGATGTGACGAATTTAGTGCAGAGACACAACGCTGGCCAATAAGCGCCCCTCACCTTTATCATTAACAAATTCAAAACAGCCTAATCACAGTCACAGCTGTCTCTTAATTGTACAACCATCTGTGGACTAAACTATCAACCGCACTCAAATATTTGATTAATGCTGCTGCAAAGGCAAACGCAAAATGATCTGTAAATTAACCCAATTAATTTAACAAATTAGGTTATTATATTTGACCATTAATATTGTGCCGTCTGGTGTCCTGTGGTTTGGGAACCGCTCTCCTGGTTATGAAGGCTGGCTGCCTGCCTCCCAGAGGACGGAAGGGTCAAGTACAGAGGCTGTAAATGCCCAATCAGCAGATGCCACATGCAGTCAGAGTGCTCTGCAACGCCCCCTGATGCCGGGCCTCAGCACTCATACCTCCGAGCACTCTGCAGGGTCACACAATACCAGGCCTCAGCACTCATACCTCCGAGCGCTCTGCAGCGTCACATAATACCGGGCCTCAGCACTCATACCTCCGAGCACTCTGCAGCGTCATACAATGCTGGGCCTCAGCACTCATACCGCAGAGCGCTCTGCAGCATCACAAAATACCGGGCCTCAGCACTCATACCTCCAAGCGCTCTGCAGCGTCACACAATACCGGGCCTCAGCACTCATACCTCCGAGCACTCTGCAGCGTCACACAATACCGGGCCTCAGCACTCATACCTCCGAGCACTCTGCAGCGTCACATAATACCAGGCCTCAGCACTCATACCTCCGAGCGCTCTGCAGCGTCATACAATGCTGGGCCTCAGCACTCATACCTCCGAGCACTCTGCAGCGTCACACAATACTGGGCCTCAGCACTCATACCTCCGTGCGCTCTGCAGCGTCATACAATACCGGGCCTCAGCACTCATACCTCCGAGCACTCTGCAGCGTCATACAATGCTGGGCCTCAGCACTCATACCGCCGAGCGCTCTGCAGCGTCACAAAATACCGGGCCTCAGCACTCATACCTCCAAGCGCTCTGCAGCGTGACACAATACCGGGCCTCAGCACTCATACCTCCGTGCACTCTGCAGTGTCACACAATACCGGGCCTCAGCACTCATACCTCCGAGCACTCTGCAGCATCACATAATACCAGGCCTCAGCACTCATACCTCCGAGCGCTCTGCAGTGTCATACAATGCTGGGCCTCAGCACTCATACCTCCGAGCACTCTGCAGAGTCACACAATACCAGGCCTCAGCACTCATACCTCCGAGCGCTCTGCAGCGTCGCACAATACCAGGCCTCAGCACTCATACCTCCGAGCACTCTGCAGAGTCACACGATGACGGGCCTCAGCACTCATACCTCCGAGCACTCTGCAGAGTCACACGATGACGGGCCTCAGCACTCATACTCCAGCTTGTTCATTTATGCTTTTAAACTCTTTCTCTCTCCACCATGCCCTTTTGTTTCCCCCAAAAATGAAAGCCTAAAAATGAAAGAGCCATTTTGGTATCTGCCACTGTGGTGTTTGATTATGGTGATTAATTAATGCCATTAAAGTCCTCTGAGTGTAGCTGTATAAACTTCCTACGTAATGCAGTTCCAGTTACACAATGGGACACTAAGGACACACAGACTTGACCCACATGTATTTAAAAATAACCGTGTGAGTGCCAAAGGCCCAGATGGGTCTAACCATTTTAATTGTGTCTGTTTTGGGGCAAAGATCAGGCAGGGTCAGCACAGGGCCATGATGGGGGGGTGCCATGTTCGCCCCCAGCGTGTAGCACAGTTACTCCTATCAGTGGGCGCTCCTTCATGGGGAGGCCATGAGGTACTTGTGTGGTGTGGGTGTGGAAAGCTGTCAAATGGGGTATTTCTTGGTCCTCCATTCCTCCTTATTAATGTGACACCTCCCCTCAGAGTCCTGCACCGAGTCAGGTACTCGCAGGTACCCAATGGGTACCCGCAGATAGTTGCTGAAACGGATGGATTTTAATGTTCTGGAGTTTTACGGGCGGGTAATTCATTACACACAGGCGGGTAGCAGGTCAATCAAAACAGTATTGTAGCCTGCAAAAATAACATATAAGCTAAAATATCTATGTATTAGACTATCATGTACAAATTGTCATCATCACAGTACGTGTTCAGTATGTCGGGGGTACCTTATGTTGCTTTCGATTATTTTATGTCGGCACTTTGATGAAAACGTCACGAAAAATGTCACTTCCTGCCAACATTGATGTCAAACAAGATTTTGTTGTCTGAGTTTCCCTTGTGACGTAATTTGAACATGGCGGCTTACACACTCAACAGTAATTCTATTTTATAAATCTTGAAAATGTTTATTTTGTTAGATGTATTAATAGTTATATTAATGTATTAATGTATATATGTATTATTCAAGCCTGTGTGCCTGTAATCACAAGGTTGCCGGTTCAAACCCAGCCTCAGCCTGTCTGTGGGCCCTTGACCAAGGCCCTTAACCCCCAGCTCCCTGGGCGCCCCAACAGGTGGCTGCCCTTTGCAGACAGCTTACTCTACAAAGAGCAAGTTGAGGGAGGCGTAAAAAGAATTTCCCCACGGGAACAATAAAGGATTGATCATGCAATACCAGATTTTTACCAGACTTGTTAGTGTCTTTGGTTTGTTTGTTGTTTGTTTGCCTCTCGAAAAAAGAATATCGCTATGAATGTGCTAAAATATTTTATAAAGCTTTTAATGTGGTATGACTAGTTCTTGTTTCTTGTTTGCTTGTCTCTCAGAAAAAATTCTCACTCCAAATCTGCTAAAATATAAAACAACAACACACAGCAGCATTTTCATGGAGGCAGCCATGTTTGTTTGGAGACGTGGTAAAACAGGAGATTGTCGGACGTGATGTCACTCAACTCGGAATTTCCGAGTTCCGAGAGAAAAATGAATGCACCGTTAGATAACCGCCTCGACAAACATTGACATACACGTCTGAATCCTTGCTGAAGCGTGTCGTCATGTTCTCTCTTTCACGGTGCACAGTATGGATAGCTTAGATCTATCTGATTTGATTTTTTGTTAAGCAGACTTTTTCGTTTCAATTCAAAATTTATGTAGGCCTAGCACATGTCATGTTGAGAGGTGCATAGAAAAAATAATTGTGTTTCATGGGTACGGGCGGGTAACGGGCGGAATGTTAACAGGCCCGGGCGGGTGCGGATTTAACTTTGAAATAGGGTGCACGGGTGGGTGTGGTGCTGTACTGTGCGGGTGCAGGACTCTGCCTCCCCCCTTGGTGGTTCTTGCTGAGAGTGTTTCAGAGTGATGGGCTAACCCTGAAGCTTCTCGGAGCTCCTGTGATGTGATGCTGAACGGGGCAACATGCTGCGCCAAGCGAATCCGCCCCCTAACCTCACTCGAGGAGACCATCTTTCGCTCTTGCCATGGAGACCCACCTCCCTCTGTGCAGGCACCTGCCGTATTGATGGGGTCCACCCTGTCGGTGACGGTGACTTAAAGTGCGTGATGTCACTGAGCAGGGTGTCACACTGTCAGCATCGACAGGCTGACACCAGCCTGGGGGCCTCGTATCATGATACCTTCTCGATGGTAGCTCTGTGCTATGCAGAGGGACATCCTTATACCACCACCCTACCCCCACACTCCCCGGCGGTTGTCTCCCACAAGCCATGGTGACCTGACCCTCCCAACAAACCCCCATGGGAGCCCATTAGCGGTAGTTGGCGAGGTGTCACTGAGAAAACCCGGCTGGGTTAATGCAGACGTGTGGACGATGGCCAGGGGAGGGGCGCTCAGCTGCCGCCTGACACTGCTGTTTAATTGAAGCACTTCGCTGAACATAATTAGGCTGATTGCTGGGAGAGAAGACAAAGGTTTTACAAGAACTGGTGTCCCGTTAAAGGGGAGCAAGTCAGCTCCCCCACCCCCTTTATCTGTGCTATTCCAGATATCATCTGCCTCCTTTAATTGAACACAGGATCCTTATCCCTCTATAATACAGATAAAGTGCTTGATTCTTATCTAGGGCACCAAGAGCCTTGACCTCCCCCCCACCCCTCCATCCCTGTCCCGCCAGTTTGCCGCTGACCGCAGACTTTCCTATTTTATATTTCTCCAAAGTTTCGCTCAACTCTGCTGAGTCAGTTTCTTAGAAGTTAGCCCAGGTCTTCCGGAACTCTCTGCCGCAACCAGAAACCTGTCCACTGCGGCGACTCATGCTTGTGGTCACTGCATCGTGCTGGACCCTGCTGCTGCTTCCGACCGTCTGACCCGATTTCCTGGAAAACCAGACGTGTCCCTGCCGTATCGGAGGCTGTGGTCAAGGCCCCCAGAGGAATTGACCTGATGTGATCGATGTGCGCTAGTGATTAATCCCAGCTGCAGTGGCATCTAAAAATAAAATGACACTCGGAGAGACAAACGATGAACCGCTACAACAAACTGAATGTCGAGCTCTTCACCCCCCACCCCCACCGCTTACCCCCACCCATGTCACCAGCCTGACGCTTGGAGTCAATATGTCAATGGGATACGGCTGGTGGTACATTGGCAGAGACGTGACAAGGCACCAGACCAGCTAATAGGAAGCCTCCTCTCGTGCAAGGGGGCGGACGTCAGCGTGACGGATCTCCGCCAGTGATGGCGGGGGCACCGTAACCTAGGCAACTTCCAATTAAGCCAAGCTCCGGATGGATCCCCCCCACCTGGCACTCCGTTGTTGTTAATCCAGATCTTTGTGTCATTTTAACGGGGTTCCAGGACTAAATCTTGGCCTGTTTTGAATGCAGTATCCAGGGTGGGACGAGTGTTTCTGCAGCATCATCCTAAAAAGCGCCATCAGCCAGGAAATAACTTCCTAACATTGAGTTATTTTTCATGAGATTAACGAAAAGCCACCCTGGAGGTCTGCAGGCGTGCCAGTCTCAAGCTGCCTGTGACCGTTCTGGACCATGGTGTTTGGGAGTTTAAAATTCCCTCACATGAGCTTTAAACGGGCGAACGACGTTCAGCGCCCTTGACAAGCTTCCGAGGGTACAGGGTGATGTCCTACCTTCGGGGACATCGGGAATTGATGGGCAACCAGGCCTGAGATCTCAGGGCATTCTTACTGGTCCCACCAGCCTGTTGTAGCTTGTAGGCCCATTAGGCTGGGAACAGGATCGGGCAATCTAGTATTTTACTTTAACAGCGTTGTGCTGCTGAAATACAAGATTTAATCAGACATTTCAAAGACATAATGAATTTTGAACATTAACACCAATGGGTATTTCTGCTTCATTATTGCTTAATATTCAGGCTTACATCTGGCTAAGCCACCAAGGTGAACATGACGCATTCACCTACCTCCAACCCCCCTCCGGCAGCAGGGCATGGCATGGTCACGGCCCAAAATTAACTGGTGTATTTACGGCTCAGCATGTACGCGACACTTGCAGCAATCGGAAATACTGCTCACTTAGCGGGATTACTGGGTGCTGCTTCGCCCTCCCCCATCGGGTACTTTATGGCCAGCCGTAAACATTTCCCACGGATAACGACGGCGACGGATTGATCGCTGCTCAGAGGGAAGTCGATATGTTGCACGCGTACCGCGAACGTTCCTGATGGATGATGACCCGGAGTAAGGGGGGGGGCTTTCCTCAGATACACTCGAGGTGACGAGATGAACATTCGCTTCGAACCTCGCCCCACCCCCCCCCCCCCCCCCCGTTATGCTGTCAGTGAGGCATTTCTGTATCTGCCCACTGTGTCCGTCGGTGAGCCGTCTCAGAATATGGACTCGGTGTCCGTCGGTGAGCCGTCTCAGAGTCTGGACTCGGTGTCCGTCGGTGAGCCGTCTCAGAGTCTGGACTCGGTGTCCGTCGGTGAGCCGTCCCACAGTATGGACTCGGTGTCCGTCGGTGAACCGTCTAAGAGTATGGACTCGGTGTCTGTCGGTGAGCCGTCTCAGAGTTGGTACTCGGTGTCCGTCGGTGAACCGTCTCAGAGTTTGGACTCGGTGTGCCATCTCCTGGTGTCCTTGATGTGGCATTGCGCATGCAAGGTGCCTCATGATGCTGACTGAAGGATTTACCTCCCCCCAGCTGGAGCAGAAGCTTCTGTAACCTACTTCAGTGTCTCTTCTGTGCTTCAATCCCTCTGGACCAGTGAGAAACCAAGCAATCTGGTAGTGAGCATGAGTCTGGCCAGGCATTCAGTGCCCTGTCCAGCCAAATATGTCCCTGGTTAAGGCATCAATCTCCCATAAGCAGCTGGCTTAAAGAGCGGTCTGAGGTCTCAGGGTTAGAGAGGGAAACCAGGGAAAGCTTAAAAATATACAGAATTACAAATAAACCAATGAGAATCTGGCCATCTAAAACAACTTCTTAGGTAGTGAGGTTACAGAAGACTAATCCTTAATGTAATTAAAACCTGAATACCACACGAAGGGCCCTATATAATGTTTAAAATGCAAAATTCACTGGTTCCTCACTAACCGAACGTCACACCAGAATGATCTCTCTTTATTCACTCATTTCCCCCCACATTAAATCACGCGTTCATTCATCCACACCCAGTCCTAGACGTCCCAGAGACCCATAAGAGGGCTCCAGCGAGGCCGGGTCACAGCGATGATTACAACACGCATGATTCCAGGCAACACATGCACATGCAAGACGTGCGCGTCGCATAAGCATAGGCAGACGGTGACAGATGATTCACTGAACGACCGTAAGTCTGCCACAGTTCATAACATTGGGGGGGGGACCAGCTACTGACTCTGCCTCATATCAGAAACTGAAACATGACTCAAAGTCAAAGACAAAACTGTAACCGATAGCCCCTTGAAACTGCAAAGAGGGCTGTTTTTGTTAGAGCGGTAGGATGCGAGTGGAGCTGCAGGCAACCTCTATACACAGATTCTTTCAGCAGGAAGCAGGGCCCACAGACAAAGGCAGAGGAGGAGAAGGAGGAGGAGGAGGAGGAGGAGGAGGGTCTTTCTTAGCCTGGCAATAAAAATAGCTGCAGTCACATGGGAAGCTGCAGAGATGCGTGGAACGCTTCAGGGGAGAGACCCGGTTCACTCACTCGAACCTGACACCACAGATTCGTCACATTATGAGACGGGTGGGGGGTTTAAAGATGGCACCCTTTCACCCGCACACGCGGCAGCGGCCTCGTTTGATAAATATCATCTTCGGATGACTTCTGTGGCGTAAACGCGCTCCAAAAGACCCTCGAAATGGGTGGGGGGGGGGGAAACAGCCCAGTCACTTGCGTTGTTCTAAAGAACAGTGACCCCCAGTGGACAACAGGCTCGTCTGTGCGTGTGTGGAGGGGGCGGGGGTGTTAGCAGGAATGTGGGGAAGCAAAGTGTTAACTTTAGGTCTCTACCATCCCCCCCCCCCCCATCCTTGCACGGCATGCCCGCTCTCATCCAGCAGGGGGCAGTGTTGCACCACAGAAAAAAAACAAGTGAAAACTGAAGAAACGGAGAATAATAGACCTCCTCCAGTGATAAGATCTCATCAGTGTCACGGTTAATCTCCTTTAATACGTACGAGATGGGGCCCACCAAACTGACACGACCAGTGAGCACTGGGGCAGGCCTTCAATTTATCCAATTAGTTTATTGACCCTGATGTTTTAATTTGACTCTTGGACACATACATGCAGCACATTCTCCACTGTGCGCAGAGTACTGATCATTATCTATGCAACCGCCATCTACCTACCTCATCCACCAGGGGTCACAAAGCAGAAACGGGAAGGAGGGGTAACCAGGACTCAGCAAGGGCCCATGCTGGGGGGAGGGGGACACAGTGTGCCGTAGAGAGGGAGGGAGGAGGGACACTTCATACACATGAGACTACATGAGTCACTGTTTGGACAGAATGAAGGGATACATTTCCGTCAGGTGAGACGTGGGGGAGTTCTAATCCTCCATCAAAACACCGCAAGTCCCAGAGAGGGATGCCAGCTGACGAACAGGAACGGGGACGGCGTTCTAGTGCTTAACGTGGACAATCCCAGCAGCAGACAGAGGGGGAGCCGTTGCAGCTGTGTGGTTGACCACTGTGGCCTGTCGGAGAAGCACCGCGCTTTCGGGCTGAATGGACAAGGAAAACCACACCAATCCACAAAGCGGCCCAGCTGGAGTCGCTATGGTAAAACACCAAGCTGTGTAAATGGGTTAGCCTTCACGTCATCAGGACGCTTAAGAGAAAAGAACAAAATGAATGTTTTCGGATCACATCTTTACCTACAGTATTTCACAAAATTTAAAACAAAAAGCTGGGGTCCCACAAAGTCAGTACACCAGAGGACTGTCCTACTCCTTAAACATGCATGTTCCACTACAAAGAAAATAAAATAAATAAACGCTGCAGGCAGCAGGGGGCGTGGTGGTTAGAGGCACAGATCTGTCACATGCTGATTCTAGTCTCCTGAGAGCCTGCTGCCGTACCCTTGAGAAAGATACTTAACCCAGGTTACTACAGCAAAACATCCAGCAGCATAAAAGGGTAATAAGTGTTATGTAAGAAACCAAACAAAACATTAATTAAAATCAAGTTTGACTGGCCCATTTTCCATTACACAACAAGGAAATGTAATCCGGCAGCGGAAAGAACATCGTACGGCAGGATTTAACGAGCACAAGTATCGCAGTAATGTTTTATTTCCTGCCCACAGAGCACTTAATGAAAGGAAGGCCCGAATTTGCAGATGAGCGTGCCCAGCTTCCCCCCACCCCCCACGCTTCTGATGTGGACTTGCGGGGTCTTACTGGTTTGGGGGGGAGGGGCGGGCACAGCCTGAGGGAACACGGCTGTTTATGTAGTTACCCACCCATTATTAAAGAGACCCTCGGGGCAGTTCTGCTAAACAACCCAAACTCAGTGTCTGATGGCCCAGGTCAGTACTGGGGTGGGGGTGGGGGGCGTCATATTTATGTATCAAGTTCATAATTAATCTCCTTTTTAGGGATGGCTGACACATTATGATACACGTGAGAGTCTTAAACTGCAAGGCATCATGGGAGAAAGCACATTCAGGTGCTCTCTGCCACCTCCGACAGGAACCACGGTACTGCAGCACCCCTCCTGAGAGGCCGGGCCCCCCGGCTGATGCTGGAATTAGCTGGCAGTTAGCGCTTTAAATGCGGCTATGAGGTTCTTTAAAGAGGCCGCCCAGAAGGGCTATCGGAGCAGAACAGCCATAATCCCGAGCTCTGTTAATGTTTACATCGGCATTAGATTCACCTGCCTCACGTGCCCGAGAGTGACCTACCTACACTGTAGAAAAAACAGGAGCCCGGGAAGAAGCAGAACCCCGCAATCTGGACCTTCGTCATTTATCATACACGCACCACAGGGTTTTCCTGAAAACAGTCCATATAAGGAATAGGCATGCGGGGGGGGGGGGGGGGGGGTT
>JAODUD010000040.1:20161788-20179294 GCA_026784285.1 Stomatorhinus walkeri | reverse complement strand
ATTATCCCTCTTTCTCCCCTCTTCTCTTCTCCCTCTTTCACTCTTTTTTCTCCCCTCCTACCTTCTCCCTCTTTCACTCTTTTTTCTCCCCTCCTACCTTCTACCACTTTCTCCTTCACTCGTTTCTTCCCCCCTCCTTTCTCCATCTCTTTTCTTCCCTCTTCATTTTGTCCTTCACTCCCTTTTCTTCGCTCCCCCCTAATCCCTCTTTCTCCTTCACTCTCTTTCCCCCCCTCCTTCTCCCTTTCTCCTGCTCCTTTACTTGCTCTCTTCTCTCCCCCTCCCCTCCCTCGTTCTTCACCCACTCCCCTTCACTGATCCTTCTCTCCCCCTCTGTCGCCCCCAGCCCAAGAGGGACAAATTCCACACACAGATGTCAAACCATGCCCCTGTCAGCCCCTGCTGGCTTTATTTTTTTGTCTTTTCTTACTCCATCTTGCTCCTGTGCGTGGGGTGGGGGATCCCCTTTGTCTATTGAAGGGACCCAGAGGATGGTACCCCACAGAGGGGGGTCTGCCTCAGTGGAGCAGGATCTTGTTGGGATTAAAGAGGGCCACGATACACTTGTCATGGTGGTGAATTGTTCCCTACCATTCTCTCTCTCCCCCCTCCCCTCCTCAGTTGTTCCCTCTGGAGGGAGTCTAACGGCAGGGCTGACTCAGGGATTGATTTCCCGTACCTATGCGCCTCATCTGGGTGGCCCAGTTACCGCTGAGGCCTATTAGTGGCTCGCTGCACACCACAGAGAGAGAGAGAGAGAGAGTGAGATGGAACGACAGAGCAGGCAGTGCAAGGAGGGGGGCAGCAGTAGTTTAAAAATGTAAATCAATTGTTCCCTGTGCCGCTGCACTCTATGGCGAGTTTGTCAGAATAGCCTGTTTAATTTGATATGGTGCTTATTCTCAGGGGAGACAAAACAGCAAGGTGAGAGGAAGCGGCATTAGCGGAGGAGCTGGAGGATACGGCAGCACATCAGCCGCAGCCTCCCCCGTCGGCCGGCTCTGCTGACGCCGCGTGGATATTTACCCACCCTGGCTGCGTGCAGTAAAGACAGCAGGTGCAATCGCTCCTGGCAGGGCCCTCCCCGCCCCAACGTGAGCAGGCCCACATGCCTTCTAGAACCTTCCGTCTCACCGCATAGGGGCCCATGGCTCTCCGCATGTGGCACTCTGTCTCAGTCGGGCTTTGCTGCAGCGCCTCCTCTCAGCTGATGCGGCACGATCACCCTTTGATCATGCCGCAGGCTCCTGGGCCTTCGCGCCACGCCGAGGATCTCCTGCTGAATAACCCCGGCAAATCGGGGTAGATAAAAGGTGCAGTGTCACAGTCCTTACAGTGTAGGCTGCTCAAGATAACATCCCACGTTAATGCGATGTATCTCTTTATTTTTCCAGCAACGGTGACATGCTCCTGTGCTAAATCCACCACAACATCTACCTCTGCCTCACCAGCATTAGCAGGGGCAACAAACCCCTTTATTTTTATAAGGGAACAAAAAGCTATCTGGCAGACATATGCGGCGGTCACATTAGGGGCCCCAATCATGGTGTAAAATAATAGATGGACAGAGCAATATCTCTGCAGGTTTCATTGAAATTCCGTTGTCACAGAAGCCATTAAGGGAGGAGCATTTTAAGAGCGGCAGGTTCCTCCGATGTCATTTCAATGTCACCGCACGGAGACCTGGCTCCCATTCCGGAACACTCCACTATATTTTCTCTCACACGAGCTCAGGATGTTCTGCCTTCTCATGATTCTCCTTGATTTCCCCTTCTCAGGAGGGGAGCGGAGAGATATTTTGTTCCCGGGGCAGAAACTAATGATTTGAGGATCTTTGATCAGTGCCTGGGTACAGAACACCCAGGGTAAGGGCGTCAAGCTGCCAGACTGATTACCGCCATATTGAAATTTTCTTGTCAGTTTCGCTCTCTCATGCGCAGAGATGAGTTCGCCGCGGAACCAGCTCTGACACAGCGGGAGAGACGATGTGCGCTGCTCCAGCCGTCCTTCACAGCGGAGGATGAGAGCGGCTCGCTTCCACTCGGCAACATCACCCAGACAAGTCTGTCAGACTGAGCAGCAGTCAAAGGCCCGCCTCCTGCCTGCCCAGCATGGTACACCAGGCGGATAGCTCATTTTGATTGGACCTTCACCTGTCTGTCACTGGGCTCTCATTTATTTATATGGCTGAATGCTTGGGCTCAGGCAAAGACATGCAACAAAGATCTTCCTTCACTCTTTTTCAATTACATTTCATTGCATCGAAATGATATATTATAAATTTACTGCATGTCTTTTAAATTGAAATCAGTTTATTACCAAAGCATTATGATCTATTGAGATTTGGGAAGTAACAGAAAATTAGCCTGTTAATCAACTGTTCCTAGATCAGTTTCTCAGACAGCTCAGATTATGATCCCAATCGACTCCAACAGTAAAAATTGGAACATTGTACCCATCTCATTGATAGTATTTTACTCCCACATTTTTAAAAATATGGGGAGTAGTTGTCAATGACTGTAATGAAGATTAAGTATATCACTATTCACAGCTGTATAAACAGCATCAGAATTATACATCGTTCTACCTGACTCAATAGGCAGTATGAGACAGGGAGTGTGGACCTGGCTGTGCGACAGCATTTCAGGTGCCTGATGATGATGGTTAGCCATTCTTATGAGATACGACAGGCGCGTTCACATTATATCATATACCTCCTTCATGGTTTTTCTAATGCTACATGCTTCTAACGGCATTGCGTGACAATGGCGCCCTCTAGTGGTGCTTCTTTCCAAACAATGCTTTGCTCCATCTCTGAATCAGTCACCTACCTATGAGTAATGCCCAGAACTCTGTTATGCTATTTTATATATTGTCCCATATGCAGCTTATTTCATAATCAAATAAGATGTAATAAAACTTCTACAAGAAAATATTTACTATAATTAGTATAAAACATAAGTTCTCAAACCAGCTCCTGATATCTTAGTGCTACAGTGAATTAACTGATGAAAAACATAGACCTTCTTTAATGATAAAATGGAATGAAGTATTAAAATTACATTACATTAAAATAACCATAATGATAATTAAATTTTTCCTCTGATTTACTATTTTAAAGTGTTATGCTACAGTTTAAAAGCTGCGTTAATCAAAGCTATTGTAGCATTTCGGGGCAGAATACACTTGCCTAACTGACCTCCTTTCCGATCGCCCAATTACAAAAATGTCTAACGTCCTCTCCAGCCGAATGATAGGCAGCTCACCGGATTATCCCTGTGGATAATCATGATACAATCTACACATCTGTCAGATGTACATGAATGATCCATATAACAATACAAAATAATGCTGATAATCTAAGGTATAATTATAACTGACAGTCACAGAGTGCTTTGCAGTATGCGTTTTAAAGCAGCCCGGCACAGTATTGCGCATGCTTGATTTGCCCACGTGCTGGGGCGCTCCGCTTGCCTGGGATCCGCTGACGCAAAAATAATGCTTTTATCTCCTTGACAACTCCGGTGACCTCAAGCTCAGTCGCCTATTAAAAGGTAATATTTATTCATTACACCCCCTTGTTCCCCCCATCTAAACCCATCGCTCTGGTCTGGTGCATGGAGCAGTCGTGTCTGGGAGATTTAAAGGATGTTCTGCCTTCGTCACCATCTTCGCTGCTCTGGGAACCGTTGGTTCTACAAGCGCGGCACCAATGCACTAAGACCGCAAGTAACACGGAGAAAATGTGACTGAAAGCCGCATGCCACACGGCGCATGTGTTAATGTGTATGTGTATGTGTGTGCGTGTGCGTGCGCGCGCGTGCAGGTGCACCCCAGAAGCAAATAGCAAGCCAAGTAATTGCTCTTCTGGAGTTCATCGACCACTCTTCAAAAGCACTCGAGCCTAACTGTGGCTGTCCTGTTCTGAAGGGCAGCTGTCGGATTAATAAGAACGGTTCTTCGCCATGAAACCTTTCAGAAAAAAATGACCATTTCGGCTCCACACCTTCCTTGATTCATCAATTATATCGGATTGCACCCGAGTTCCAGCACACAAGAATCCAATTTATTGGTGCGATGCCTTGTGATGAAAGTGCGGAGACTCGGGGATCCTGAACCCACGTGATTCTCTGCTTGGAGGGTGGAGGCGGGGTGTTGCTGTATGAATGGTGTACCTACAGGCTTAGGGCCTGAACCAATGCGTTTCCAACCGCACGGCACTGTAAGGCAATTGAGTTCCTCAACCACTTTGGGAGAAAAGTCCAAGATAGACTGATTGCAGAACACTATACATTTCAACTTTCCAATTGCTGTTATGCTACATTAGTTTTTTTTTCCATCTCGATGAAAAAAAACCTCAAGGCATGATTGTTATCAGGACCCAGCCACAAAATTAACAAAATATGAGTAAATTAAAGGCAAAACACTTGCAAATCATCACTATAGTAACTATAATTTCTGGACAAAAGACCAGGTCAAATCAGGTAAAACCAGAAGACAGACGATCTTATAGCATCGTGAACGGTAACAGTAGACTGTTAACATTGGAGTCCATGAAAAGTCAAGAGCTTGCAAAGCCGTCTCTGGTGCAGCTCCTTATAACCATAGTGTATGCATGTTAACTAAACTTTTACTGAGTTCCGCCAGCACCGTGACACTCAGACGTGCGGTAAGAAGCAGATCCGCTTATCCCACCGCAAAGGGAAATATCCTGCAGCAGAATCCCCTTCCATAAGACGGTTACGAGAGCGTTGCTGTGCTCCGGGCGGAGCAGCTGGTGCAACGTTCAAAGTGATTGTTTAATTTGTCCTTCTGCATTAGTAAATTTATTACCAACATTAACCTTGCCTGACACAGATTTGGCTTGTATAATTAAAATATCCCACTCCCCCTTGCTTTGCACTGTGACAAATGACTCAATACGGCTCATTAGACACGTGACAATGTAAACAGATGGAGACGTTCGCCAGTGGGAGACTTTCAGCGGTGCATCCTTGAGAGATTAAATGGCATTTACAAGTTCATTTTAATTGCCGCGTAGCGAAAAAAAAAACAGCTACGCAGCAGTTGGCACGAAAACAACACTTCTCATCTGGCATCCATTAACCAAAAAAGGAGTACATTTTTAATTAGAAACTACCATAACTTAACACTGGAGCTTTATTAGTAATAATTCATACAATTCATGATCTAAGTCATATATGGAACAAAGTAATCGTATTGCGTGACTGCTTATCAGTTATAATGGGTTTTATTTCTTTGGAGCAAAACTTTGTAAATAACGTATTTCAAGAATTTATATAATATAAATAAATGAAATACATTAATACTTGATTATAATAATGAGTACTAAAATATATTGTGAAATATTATACATATTTGGTGTGTGCCAAGTATGCAATACTGGCATACTTAAAATATTTACAAATTTAATGAATAATTATTTGAATATAGTATGTGCCTCAATGTGTGACACTTGTCTCACACCTACGGGGTTTGGGCTCTGAGTGGCCCTGCTCCTCTGTGTGTGTAGGGTTCCTCTGCATGCCGTGGGTTCCTCCTGCAAGCCAAAGACATACAGTAGGCTAACTGGAATCCTTAAATGGCCTGTATTGTGTGCTGTGATGGATTAGTATCTTGTCCAAGGTGTACCTGTGCTATATACTCTATACTGTTTTGGATAGGCTCCAGGCTCCACAGAAAGGCTGAGTGGCATAAAGGACTGGAAGATAGGTGACATTCATTAAGCAAATTCATAATCCACCACTCTACAGCCAACAGTCAAGCTTGTAAAGATCTCAACCATCAGAATTCTCAGATCAGCCTCAAGGAAGGCAAAACATGCAGCAACACAGACGTACATAAAGAATTACATGATCCAAATTCTTACAGTGGATTCAAAACTGCAATGGAAGTCCATGCTACAATGCTTGTGTAGCTGAGTATATGCAGCTGTTTCTGCTGATGAAATGGAAATGGACTGTGTCAAACACCCCAGGAGTAAAGTCCTTGAAAAGGCTGTGGGTGCCAGTGCCCAAGACACCCCAGATTATCATTATGAAATAGCATAACTTCAGTAAGACACACATTCCTTTCAGCAACCATGACAGCACTGGCAAATCTACTGGGTTTTGCTAACAGATGGAACTAGGTCTAGTCAATAGTTGAAAAGCACTGAAAAATCCTACTCAAGTAAGTGTACTGTTACTTACAAAAAATGTACTCTGGGTAAAATAACAATACCTTTCCTAGACACTACTGAAGTGGGAATAAAGGCTTTTTCCTACTTTGTAGGTCTGCATAGCTACAAGGGTCCCAATGCTTGAGTGATATGATTTTTTGATCAGCCAGGACTGTGTGGTCGACTGCAACCCTGAGCAGGTGCCTTCAGATTTGTGTGTCCACACAGACCTGTGCGCATCTGTCCTGCATGCTGGCAGAGACAGACCAATGGGGCTTTCCATTAAGAATTATGCAAAGAGATCTACCATTAACCACATTTATACAATCCATCCTTGAAAGAGCACAGGAATGCTTAGATGTGTGCAAATTCACATACATGCTTTGTCAGGGATCCGGTCGTATTTGGTGCACAGGTGGGGGAACGGAGGTGGACGACCCATTTGCGGCTCACAGGACAGAAGGGGTTTATTAATGAAAACAGAAGACACTGAGAATGCTACAAAAATAAAGGTCCACAAGGGGTCAAAAGTAAATGGGGATAAAGAAAGACTAATTACACAAAAAAAAAAAAAAAACCCAGGGCAGGTAAGCACACAGACTTCACAAACACCCAACAATCACAATCAACAAACCACTGGCAAACTAAACAGGGGCAGGGACTTAAATACAGGAGGATAGCAAGACTAACAAGGGGCAGGTGAAATTAATCAACAAGGTTGGGAAAACAGGTCACAGGTGAAACTAATTAACTCAAAGGAACTAAACAGGGAAACTAAGAAGTAACCAAGGAAACAGGGAAACAGAAACTAACACTGGGGAATAAGACAGGTAGAAACACAAGCAGGGGCACAAAGAATTTAACCAAAACCAAGTACAAATCACAAGACACAGGAACCAGAAAAACTCATACAAAGGAAACAAAATCTAAAAACAGAGGAGGTGGGATTTGACATGTTTGTACTCATATATTCATTCATCTCTATGGGAAAAACAATCCCAACTATGACAACCTTTACCTCTACCCAGCCCTGACCTTAACCATAAGTAACCAAACAAAATAAAAGATTCTGACATTTTTAGTTTTTTGATTGCAGTAATAGACTTTTATAAAATTGAGTTTCCCCTTGTGGGGACCAAAAAAATGTCCCCCACAACATCAAAATAACAGGCTTTTATCACATTGTGGGGACAGCCTTGTAATTAGCCTAGAATAAATTAATTAGCTCTCCAAGCTAGCTAAAATTCTACCGCAAATAAAATTAATAGCTTTACATTTTTAGGTCTAGCTAGCTAGGTTGAAATGACATAATAAGGGCATGAGATAAAATGAAGACTTTTTTTTTTTTTAACTGGAGTCAGTTCTTGAATGCAGGTATCTTAGGTTTAGGAAGGCAAGGCTGATTTAACATGATGATGCTTTTACCCTTCAGGGTTTTGACTTTGAAAAGCTCTCAAAGGGACAGCCTTGGATGCACTCTTTTTGAAGCTGAGACAACTCCCACCACGAGCTCCATGATTATTAGAGGCTGTTAAATGATTCGTGAATCAACATGCAGTGCTAATACACTGATTTTAGGCACGCTTTGATATGTTTGGCTATGCAGAACGAACAGCCCAATCCCTGTTGATGGAGTCAAAAAAACCATCAAACAGAGCTAGTAAAATCAGTAGGCTAAGAGGGGAGTAACAGGCACACTTGTTGGGTAAATAGTGGAGCAGTATAAAGTACCGTTAACTCACTTTATATGTTCCCACGTAACATTGCACCTATTGCAAACTATTTAAGTACAAACTCTCAAACGGCTGCAGTAACGAGAGCATTTGTAGTTCATTACTGTACACCCCTGGGTCTAGTAACCATAAGCAAATGGGTTTTCGATGAGGAGATTCAGTAATCATCTAGTAACCGTTAGCATGAGGTGGGAACCCATTTGAACATGGGAAGAACATGCAGACTCCGCATGTAAGCACTGCACAAGTCTTTGAAGTGTGTCACTGCACCATCCCACCTTTAACAGAGGAAATGAAATATCTTAGAAGATTTCTCAAAAGAAAAACTCACCTCTCTCAGCTCAGACTTCATTCCTCAGCTGTCACACTGTTCGGGAATAGAAACCACTTCTCACTGGGGGAAACTGAAAGCTGAAGGACCACAGGAGGGTGCAGGCCAGGCTAGGACGGGGATGGTCACAGCCTACCACAGAAAGGAGCCCGAGGAAGGGAGACGTTTTATGCATTTTGTATGAAATCACTCCCCATATGTCATCCTCATTGTCTCCTTCCTGCAGAGGTCAGTGTACCAATGGTCTTCTGTCTGAGGTATAATTTTAGTAGTCTGCATCGCAGAATATTGCCCTGCTAGTGCTACACTAATCTTACCCCCCATCTCCCTTAAATTTACATGTCCCACAATATTAAATAGAAGTTACATTACTTTTAAATCACCTTCTGGAATAGAAATGGTCATAGCCCATTGTTCGACAGTTACACACAATGCTACTGGACCTCAAGGTTCTCCGCAGACTGCTTTGTGTCTCTCACATCAGAGAGAATATTCCCAGAGACTTCACACCTCAGAGAGGCTCCTCTACCATGATGGATGCTTGATGTGCTTCAGCCATGACACGACATTGGAGAAGCGATGTGTGCCGCAGAGAATCCCTCTGTGGAATTCAGTGGGTCACACAGAAGCTGCACGGACACAGTCGGCAGCTAATGATACTAGGCTACAAGGATAGATCACCACTTCATCTGGGCTGTACATTCCCAAGGTATAGGAGAGCCACGGGAGCAGGAGCAGAATATGAAATCGCTGCTATATGAAGAGCCGCGGATTGGATTTAAATCTGTATCCCTAGAGGCAAACATGCTGAATGGTAAGTCAATTCACAGTCATCTCATAAGACTTTTCCAACCTATACAATTAAATAATGAAATAACAGCAATTATACATACTTTGTTCGAAGCTCATAATTATAAACCAAAAGAATTTTGTTGTAGTAAAAAAAAAAGGAATACAAAAAAAAGATACATTTCAGCGATATTAGGAATTCCTCATATGTAACTTCTGTACATAAATTTTTCATCTTCTCCATGACTCTTATCCATTCTTAATTAGTATCCAGCTTCTTTTGTCACAAACAGAAGGGGCAGGAACAATTTCAACAATTAAATTAACAGGATCTGAATGAACAAAGTCATTTTTATGTAATTGACTGCTCTTTAATTATGTGATTAAAGTATTAATTAAGATGAATCAGTTTGAAATAACATGCATTGTTGCCACAATAGCTGAAATTCAGTGTTAGGATCAAGTTCTTCTTATGTTTGAGATAATATCACTCACATCAGACAACAACATGTTCAGTCAAATGACAGATTTATTCATTGATTTTGATCATTCAAGTCTGGTCTACTAAGAAGAAAGACCCTTAGATACTAGCAGACCAAAATGGAATTCAGAGGTAAGTATCAATCTCAAGTTAATTACTAAGCACATGGATTTTGTCAGCACATTTAATATAGTGCCGGTGAACTCCATTAGATGACACAGGAGGCCACCTAGATCTCCATCTTCTGAAAGGGTGTCATCTTAGCAACCAGCAGTCCCACCACCATGTGACAGTAATCAGTCATACACAAAATTATGTGTGTATTAAATAGGTGTAGCAATGGAGGTATGCAATACAATACCAGTAAAGTAATGTGAGTTAATAGGACATTGGACCAAGAGGACATTGCTGGGAAGGAAACTGATAAGTGGCGTTTTGGCTGGGAGGACTCAGTATCATTAATTTTGCCAACACACTTCTTTATTCTAGAGTTGAACACAAGTGAAACAGTCATTCTCTGAAGATTTGACAAAATTCTGCACCTTGACTAAATTCTGCAGGGCTGAGTTAAGAATATGTCAATGAATTTAGCGATTGATTGATTAATTAATTAATCATTTCAGCCAGAGCAAAAACAATGCAATTCTGCAAAGATTATGTGTGTAGGCTTTCCAAAGGTCCCATTATAAGGACACATGCCTAAATAATATTCCATGGCAACTTTTGGTTATGGATGGTGGGGACATGTACTTAACAATATTGTGGGAGTAGAGTGTGTGATTAGGGAGGCGAGGGGTTAATTTGGTCCAAATCAGTATTGAAACCAAACCTGCACTCTTCATAATGTGGTCCAAAAGGACTACATCATTAAGACATGTCATTGAAAAACTCACTAATGTGAACACTCATTTGGCATGGAAAGTAAAGGTCGCCTGATTGCAGCAGCTGCCGAGATAAATGGCACCACTTGTACAAATAAAGCAGTGTGGCTGCGGTGGCAGAGCCAGCTGATCTCACAGCTCGTGGTGCCTGGAGCTCCAGGATGGCTGCAGAAGCTTCTCCCCCGACCGAGCCGCTCATGAAACTGCTCACTGCATTTTCCCACATTAGCCTTCTGGTACAGTGTGCCCTAAGTGGCTATCAGATAAGGAGTCTGGTCATTAAGTCAGCCCCAGGAGAGTCATTTCTGCAGAATCTGAGGGAACCCGCCCAAGAACATGTTTAGAGTATGTGGTCATACAGAACACGGAAGCATATTGTCTTAATCTGATCCTTCTCCTTGAAGAAAGGACTTATTTCAGGTGTCAACAATTCACTCAATTTTCAGTCATTTATACCTGCAAAACACAGGCCGTGTAATTTTCTGCCCAAGTGATCATTTTAATGAATCGCTTGACTTGTGAGACAAACTGTAAATTGACAAAAACTGACACCCCTCCCCCCAGGAATGAGCTCTATGTTATGACGGATGACGGCATGTGTTCTTGAAATTATTAAACATATTATTCTTTATTCATTAAATATTAGCACTTTCAATGAGGTTACAACAAAGAATGAGCTGTTACATGCTTTTAACAGTGTAAAGGCCCATTTCACAAGTCAACTACTGTAATAGTTATAAATATGCTGAGAAAATAAAAAGCAGTCAAAAATAGTGTTAATGTTTAAAGAATTTCTGATCAAAGGTCATTCTAATTCATATTATAATCTGAATTGGTTGTAAATGCTACATCTTTCAATAAGAAATATTAGATCAGCTACATTATTGTACTACACTAATCTAGATAATTGTAGTAACTACTTAATTGCAGTAAACATTTTTAATACAAAGTACAGTGGTACCTCAGAACTCCGGATCGAATCCTAAAAAGTTTGAGTTATGAATTTTCCCCATAAGAAATGATGGAAAACCAATAAATTGGTTCCCATCCCGAAAAAATTACATTTAAAATTTTTTTTAGCATTTAAACACAAAATGAACTGGACAAAACAAGAAGAGCATATACTGTACTAAACACATCTAAGCACATTTATCAAAACAGTATTTTGTAAAGTAAGAAAATGAATGTATCCAAACAATGTGTCCTGTCCGCTCCTTCCGTGTGTCATGCTCCCTCGTTAACCCCGTGTGGAATTCCCGTGTGATCAGCTGTTTCTGGTTGTTGTCATTAGCCCTCTCTATTTCGTCCGCATTTCAGTTTGTTTCCCCAGTCCAGTCATTGTATTGTCCATCTGCGTTTTGCCTGCCTTACCTGTAATTAAACCCTGTATTCCCTGATTCCCTGACGTCTGCGCCTTTGTTTCCGTTCCGCCCCCGCTCAGCACAATAATATTATTATAATTAAATGTTTTAATGGTTTATTAGTAATATTAAAATAATTCGAGAACTGAGGTACCACTGTACCACTTTTTGATCTTATCAAAGCAAGAATTATACAGACAGACAATACAGGAGGAAGGAGGCTCATTCTTAATTCTGCAAGAGCAGTTTATGCTGAAATGTGTTAACTCCAAAAAAACAGTTTTTCCGTTGCAAAAGACAGGTAAAAAAAGTGACAGGCGCACATATCATTACAGCTATGGCAAATACTGAGGCGCTTCAGCAATGAAGGATGATGATCCCATTTGTATTTGTTTCCGACCTCCCTCACCGGTCATAATAACACTTTAAAACACACAATTAATATAAAGTACGATGGTGCATTTCATAATATTTACAATGAAGAACCAGAAGACATTTCCTGTTTATAAACGGTGAGTAGATACTGGGAATAGGGAATATGACAGTATCCTCGGAAGGGTGGGGTCAAAATCTGACACAAAATACATCATATCTAATGAATGCCTGAAAAATGAAACAGAGTCAACAATGGGCTATTTCCTGTATTTGGCCAATAAATTTCAGCCTCTCAGATTAAAACCCCAATGCAGGCTACACTCCCACCCATCAGGCCTGATTTATAGAGCCCACATAAAGAGTGAGAAATGCCCTTTCCTCTCCGCACAGCAATAACGTCCCTGAAATGAGGATTATCAACAGTGTCAAAAAGGCCCAAAGATTTCAGCGGTTTATGTTGGAGTTCGCAATCTCAATTAAGGGAACAAATTGTATATTTTCTAAGTGCCCTGTGTTAGAAAACCCTGAGCAAGGGCGGGGGTGTGAATGGGGGCAGGCTTCAGTATCAAACACATGGTTTATGTTTCTACTGGACAAAGAAACCCACATCAGTGTCACCTCCACCAGCAACATCAGATGGTAGTTTTATTTAATATGCTTAACGTTTTAATAATAGTATTATTAACAATAACAATTTAGCATAGAATTCACATATAATTTAACAATGTAAATAGACTATTAACAGAACAGAACCAAAAGTTTACAGTCAAGGTGTAATACAACCTACCTTTCTATAGGTTTGTGTAAAAAGCTAGTTACTTATTTTAATTTTCCCACCACTAGAGGGAGGAAATTTCAAAGTTGGTGACGCCAACCACCTCATTTGGGTAGAGAAATATGGAAACGCTCCAGGAGGTCCTGAAGCCCCCCCACCCCCATTTTGTCACAGCTCCTTCCAAAGTCAGCTAAACAGGGAAAAAACAGCCCCCGTCCCAGTGCCTCCTGGTACCACAGGAGTCAGCGCCAGGTTGGGGGGGCTGAGCTGCTCTTGGGAATTCTCCCCCGGCAATGTTGCTGTGACATTTTTTTCCGCTCTTTTTCCGTACAAAGCCCAGAGGCTCATCTTAAATCTGTCACATCTGCACAAACGAAACCTCGCAGCACACGACAACAAGGACACTCGCTTTCTGCAGAGCTTACAAACGCAGCATCTGCAAGGTGTTCCTCTGAGCTGACATGTTTATTTTGGAATCCTGTTCCAAGACCTACTCCAGACACGGCCCGCTCTAATCCGCAGACGACACTGGAGAAACACTGAGTACCCGGGGGGTGTCCGATGTGGCTGACAGCCAGTTCTTATGTGTGAAAACATGCCAGAGATCCACACTGTGTGTGGACACCAATGTTTCTCTGAGTTTACAACATGCCAGAGATCTGTGCCATGTGTGGACACTAGTGTTTTTCTGAGTTTACAACAGAACAGAATATCCAGTTATCCAAATGAGTACTCAGTAATCAGTACTCTTGCAAACAACAGTACTGGGTGCCTCACCTAAGTATCCCTGATGTGACTAAAGGCACAATTGCTATTCCCCAGTACAAACTGCACCCAATCATTCTGACATCATAAGCAACCCCCAGCATATCTATGACATCATAGTAGAAGTGCATATATGGTAAAATACAGTTGCCGTGGCAAGCTAAGACAAGAAGGAGATGCCTGGTTGTTTTTATGCTAGTTGGTGAAAACAGTTTTTCTGACTTTGGTTACTTGCTAGTCCCAGGAAATACCTTGTACGTTTTTGTTTGAAAGCGTAACAATGCAAACCTTCTGCTCACTCTGCCTGCTTAGAAAGTAAGGAGATACAGCGCAGAAATGTGGATGTCTCCAGCTGGAACGGGATTTGGGACAGCCATCTTAGTTGTTGCTCTATGGCGTGCAGCAGTTGATGTTAGACAACTTTTTGTTGTGACTTCCTGTCAGGCTTGTGACTGAAACAAGATCCTTGACTTTGTGTACTTGCCTTTTTACCTCCCTAAGGGGAAAAAAAATAACAGTATGAGTCGAGCCAATATTCTGCTTAGCCCAGGATATCCACTACTGACTTGCACCTAATATCTTCTCTTACTTTCTTCTTGGGTTAATCACCTAGGACAATGTTTCTCAAACCGGCCTTCGGGGACCCCTAGACTCTCCCGGTGTTACTGGGAACTGGGTGAGAGCAAAAAACATGGACCATATGGTTGCCAGGACCGGGTTGAGAAACACTGACCTAGGAGACAAAGGCACATTTGCCACTCCTTACCGAGCGAGGTGCAGCACCGCTTCGATTACATTGGAACCGTCTTTGGCACTTGTTTCACAGAAAAGCGCGTTGTACGTCTGCGGAGAACACAGAACACGATGGGTGTCACCTGACCGCAGCTTTATCAGGGCCGTAGCCACGATTTGTAAAATACTGAGGTCAAAAGTGTTAACCCTTCCAAGGTGTGTCCCGTAATGGCTCATGGTTACTGGAGCTGCAGAAAAACTACTGAGGACTTGACCTTGGTGTCCTCAATTGCAGATAAAGGCTTGAGTTTTATTAAAGATCCAAACACATTGCATCCTCCGCCATTCATTCTGAATCAAATAGAGGCCTAAACTATAAATAACTCTTCCAACTCTTCCAATTATCAATATAACATTTCAGTCATTTACATACATCCGTCTCCCATAACTCTAGCACAGGACTGTGAGGTGGGTCTGGAGCCTATCCCAGGAAGTACAAGGGGCAGGGCTGCAGAACATCGAGGATGGGATGCCAAACCAACGTGGGACACCAGCTCACGTACATGCCTGAATGCATGGGTTTGGGATGCGGGGTGAAACAGGAGTACTTGGAGGAAACATGCAGACCACACCAGGGAGAAGATGCTATCTCCACACTCAAAGATGTGGAGACAGGAACCTAACCCCCAACCCAAGGGGTATGAGACCCTGTTTCCTTCCCAACAATCCACCAAACCACCTCAATCATTTACAAATGACATTGGATGTTGGACAGGACTCAGTGTTCCCAGCAGAGTGTTTCCTAGTGTCTCCTTCACAGGAGCTGCTGCCATGAAGCCTCACCATGGCCAGCTTCTCCCCATAGTTGGCTGGAACACATTTGATCCCATCCTCCAGAGTCTGCTTCCGCAGGTCTGCCTTGTTTCCCACAAGCATGATGGGAATGTCCTCGTGAGACACATCCTGGACCAAAAGATGGCGGAGGTTTGAATGAGGACAATTACCATGGCAAAAAAAAATACAGAAAGAAAGCTATGAGGTTTCTCTGTGTTAGTGAGGTAAAGCCAGGCACTGTGGCGATGACAGGTGACGTCGATCTGGAACCTGCCAATTACGAAGGCCTCAGGTCTTGCATAAAGCACAAGGTCTTCACAGATTCCAGAGAGGACACACTACCTCAATCATGTCCACCCACTCTCGCACATTCAGGAAGCTTCTCTCACAAGTGACATCGTACAGCAGGAGCACACCATCTGCTCTTCTGAAGTAGGACTTGGCAATGCTCCGAAACCTGAAATATACCATAACAGAAAGATACTTACGACTGAAATTCCTGACTACGATTCGGAGAGTGTTTTATATATAAAAAAAAACAGGCATCACATTGACTTCTGTTCTCATGTTTACCAACATGAATGTGCTCCAAAAAGGACATCCTGGAATCAGTTCACTGTGTTTCACCCACACATCCACACCAAACAAAAGGGATTCACAGCCCCACACGAATTACGCGTGTGGCATTTCTGCAGGTTCAGACCTTTCTTGTCCAGCAGTGTCCCAGAGCTGCAGGACTGTCGGCTCTCCGTCCACCACCAAGGTCTTCACCTGGAAGTCCACACCTGACCAGCCCCAAGAACAGAGGTCAGGCTTAAGGATGTGGTCATAAAACTCAGAGCACAAAGTACGTAAGTGCTGTGAAGTCAATCATACACAAGGACTAGAACACGAGAAGAATCACATCACATAAAACACAACTCCAGAAGCTGCCATTCGGTTACATGACAACTTTACAATATGCACAGCAGCAAAATGGGCCCTTTATACAGGAAGTAATTAGCATGGCCCTCGTTAAAGCTAATAAGCGTGGCGTCGTGCTGACCAGCCTGTACCTAGGGTAGCGCTGGTGTTTCCTCTGAACTCATTCTTGCAGAGTCGGTGGAGGAAGCTGGACTTTCCCACGGCCGCGTCTCCCGCCAGGACGATCTTGTATGTCATATCCGACACCCTGTACTTCGAACTGTCCTCTTCCTTCTCATCCTGCAAGAAGAAGAAAAGTCACAGCCGGGAACTCACATACCCCAAGACGCTCCAATGAATGATGCTAGAATGATGACACATTATCTTCTGGTTACCAAAATAGAAGGGCCTGTTTGTAAAAAATTTAATCTAGACCCCAGGCCCCTCTGCAACCATGACCAAGTGGTTAAAAGATGGATGGGTGGATGAACGGAGAGACGGACGGATGGCATGTTGAGCTCACCTCATTTCATCATGGTTTTAATTTAGTTTGCAAGAGATATATTGTGTTTGGAGCCCTGACATTAATTAATTTGAATTATTTGGAATATCTCTTTATTTTAATGGCTGGTTAATGGTTAGACAGGGTATAATCAGGAGTTCCTCTTTGCACGTCACCATGCATGTTTAGCCTCCCATGATTCTTTCGGAGGGTAAAAACCATCCTGCCATCTTCTACTCAATTTTCCCGAATACGGACATGAGGAAAACTTGCGACCTCCATTCACACAGAATTCTAGCCCCCTGCCCTGACGTAGTAAGGCAAAAGGGGGTACCCACTCCTCTCCATCTGCTTCTGGCCCCCCGTACCTGGGCGGAGATGGCGGACAGGCACTTCCGCGCTGAGGCTCCAGAGCTACTCCTGCTGATGGGGTTTGATGGTTTCCAGTCCAGAACCGACGCCTCCCTGGGCCCAAACGCTGCCTCCTCCTGAATTTCCGCCACCTGGAAACATCCGCCTGTGTGATCACCTGTCAGAAACACTTTCAGCCTGACACCTACATCACCTGAGCTGCAAAGATATCAATTCATGCCAAAAACAGCTGGATACATGCAGGAGGCCGGCAGGAGGACAACTGACTAGGGGCAGATAATAGCACGACACAGAGCTGGTGCAGTAAACAGTGTAAATAACTCTGCTTGTTTTTTGTTTCCTTTAGACCTGCCCTGATTTAGAAACATACAGCAGGCAGAGAATAGAATGTAAGATGTGAAATGCCCAGTGGATTTCAAAGGTCATGGGGAGGTGATATATGTGGAGATTTGTGTGCGTGTGTATTAAGGGTTGGGGGAGGCTGAAAGGTC
>JAODUD010000040.1:20143588-20155833 GCA_026784285.1 Stomatorhinus walkeri | reverse complement strand
CATACTTAGCGTTAGCATTTTTCCCTTTGAAATGAATGAGCGGTCCCCATAAGGATATGTTTACCCTACATGTGTGTCTGTGTGTGTGTGTGTGTGTGTCTGTGTGTTTGTATGTAGGTTGTGGTAATATACAATGTAGTTAAAACCTGTTATCTTAATGTTGTGGGGACCATTTTCAGGTCAATGTGAATGCAGTTAAAAAACAAAAAAAGTCCATATTCACTTTGAGGCCAGGTAAAACACAGCGCTGACCCCCACGCCCCGCTTCTAACAGTGCAAATGCAAATGCCCTAGAAACATAGCTTCATGGTGACAAGATGTAAGGAAGCATATTCTGTGTCAATAACACATAAGCCTCAGTCAACACATCCCGTATACGCTGTTCTGCCGTTAGAGGCGAAGGCTGCAAAGCCCTGCTGATTCAGTCAGCTGTTACTGCGAACGGAGATCAGCGGTCGCTGCGTCTTTAGGGGGATGACTCGTCCACTTGCCAGAAACATTTTGTGCGGATAACAGCCGCTCAGCCTTTTAGAATAACTTAGTCAAACACACAGTCAGCTTAGTTAACATCTGGTACTACTATTCCTACTGCAGCATTATAATGCAGTTATAATAAAGTATACTGAATGCACTTCCAATTCCAATTCCAGCACTATATACTGGGCTGTAAATATTGACTTGATAACAACACTCCCTTATAACTCAATAAATATGACTTCAGAAAGACTGAACCAATCAGTGTGGTGGATGTAAACATACATATAGTATATAAGGGAGGGATATATATACCCCAGAGAGCAGAATCACATGGGCCTGACGGATGAGAGTTAGCTAGCGCTTTCACCTGCTGCCGCACTGCGCTCTTCGCAGCCTGAATGCGCTGTTCCATCTCCTCCTCCATCTCGCTGAGCTGCATGGTGGCTTTGTCTTGAGCTCTGGCGGCGACACAAACACGTTTTTGCTCATTATGTGCATTTTTTAAATTGTGTATTTCAAATTACTGCAGTCATGTGCACGGCTGTGATATCAGAAGTGTCAGGCTTTTCTGTTTACCCAAATGCCTCATGACAAACTGGGTTTACTGGGTGCTCCCATCCTGGGAGTACGGTGTCCTGAAGTCTACGCTCCCAGGATAAGGTGATGTGCAAGCCCACCTTTTGACCGCCAAGGCCAGACTTTCCATCTCTGAGTTCTGCAGTTTGACCTCCCTAATGAAGTTGATGATGACCCGTTCATACTGAGGCAGCATCCTGGGCTCGACCAGGTGAATGTTCTGATACAGGATGGCGGCCTGTTCATCCCTGCGACACAACCACATGAATCTCATTAAATTCAGCCTTAAAAGGAAACCTGTAGTTCATCACCTGGCTTACTCTGTCATCTAACTTGCTAATGTATCTGAACTACTCCCAGGGAATAGCACTGATCAACGATGCACCCATCAACAGCTGCACCTTTTACATTCAGCACGTTCATTCTCTACTGCAAATACTTTGAGGAATTTGTCCAGAAATTACAGCACCGGGACAACTAGGTCAAGCTATGGTAAACAGTCAAAGCAAACATGCCAACAACCAACTCAACTGTCAAACATTTTTGAGAATTCCCTGTAACACCTGTAACTATAATATTCATATAACAATCACAAAATAGAAAAAAGTAACAATCATGTGGATTTTGACTTCATGATTCATTTAACAGGCTGAGGTTTCCGGTATCTTTTCTTGTATTACTATCATGTTATCAAGTATTATCTATTTGTTTAGTAGCTGTTATAGTTTTTTATAAAGCTGCCTCACCACTTTAAAATATTGACATATTGAGTTTTAAAGTACACAAATAGCTCAAACCAGTATTAGCTACTGCGTAAACTGTGGCTAAACTGGTGTATTCAGCTTTATCACCATGACAACCGTCTAAATAGTAAAGCCTCAAAAAGGGAATATAAGTTATTTTACCAGACGGGGTGTGACTTTAAGCACAGGTCTATCTGTAGGTGAAGATGACAGCTTTGCAAAATGACTGAAGAGTATAACTGACTGTTACACTCATCTTACCACAAAAGGGCAGACAAGCCCATACTGGAGGAATATTACAATACAGAACAACAATAATACAAATAATAACTGTAATAACTGATAAGAGCAGCAAAATGACTCAGTAGGTAAATGTTCCAATCCAGTCATTTTTAAATGACTCTATATTCACAGACCATTGCCCTCTCCATTCATTAGACTCCAACCATCATACACCACAACCATGACCTACATAAGCAGTTAAAAGATGGATGGATGGATGGATGGATGTGTATGGAGATGAATGCAGGATCTTTGTAAACAGTCAGGCAGTATAATATTTTCAGAGAAATTTTCCACTAAAATGAAGACCGCCACTGAGATAATTGTTTTTCATGTCATTTTTTACTTAGCAGGCATGTTCACCCAACAGTACAGCTCACCATTTATAGTAATTAATATTTATCCTGAAGAAAGGGATGCTGATCTGGGGAAGCAAATTGATTTTTTTCCCTGAGATCAAATTCCATCAGTAACACAAATACAAACTTAAAGTTAATTTTGCCAACTGAGGGCACCAAACTCACGATTCGGATTTAAATGTGTTTTGGTTCAGATGTGGATCAGAGTCCGGCATTCGAGTACCTCTGCTGTGGACCTCAGTCATTCCTCACCAGCATAACCTCAGAAAGCCTCCTTTAAGTTGCCATACATTATTAAGTCCAGCTTACTAAAACATACACTACCTGTGGCCTCATTAAAATAATTAGCACTTGTGAAATTAAGTGGACTTTCTAAAATGTTATACGGCATGCTGTTTGACAGTAGCTGCACCTTTAGTGGGGCGGCTGCAGTTATTCTGACATTTCCTGCAAAGTTAGACTTTCCCACAACACCAGTGTCCTACTATGAAAATCAAATTAATTTGGTGCCACATTACATAGCTGCCTCAAAAAAAATACATGACCGTGTTATGATTTTACGCTACCATGAAACATATGACATGCAAACATACATACATACATACCTTGCATACATACATACATACATACATACATACATACATTTGAACATACAAGGATCAAAATCACGTCGGAGCCTTCTGAGCATGCTCCCTGTTCACTGCATTGATAAGACTTAAACTCATTGTTACCATATCATACATCCCACTTTAGGCACATTCATTTCAGGGAGGGGAATGAAAGATAACAGAAGGGTGATGGTGTGCTGGCAAGTCTTACAGTATCATACTCTACACTACCAGTCAAAAGTTTTTGCACACACTGAAATTTTCTACATTTGCATGTTACTCACTTTACATTTACTAAAAACATACTCCATATTCTTTGCTAGCAAATATGTTTACAGTATGTTCACCATTTCAGTACCTTTATTAGCAAAATATCATATCTTTGATTCATCAAAGTAACATCCTCAGGCAGTTATAGTAGCATAGAAAACTCAAGGCATCCTTTCTACAAGCGACAGTAAAAACTGCTCTGTTTCATGGGATGAAACTGTTAACTAGTGCATTTTAAAGTTAAAGTACAGCCTAGAATTTGAATATGCCATCACCACACAACCAGTGAATAGGATGTCAGACATGCACTGTTACACACTCTCTCCATTTTATAAAGGAGACTTGTTTTATTTTACGTATATTTTCATTTATAGCCGTTCATTTAACTTTCTGGTGTTTAACAAATATGAAAAATCTGTGGTTTATAAATAAAAGGAAAAGTGTTAAAAACCTGTGGTGTGTAAAAACTTTTGACCGGTATAGTGTATATGGATAATAAATCATGCTGAAATAGGACAGAACTGTCCAACATGGAGGGCGCATCGTGTTCAGAGGATCAGAGAGCATTTGTTTTGTTTTATATGTTTCCCTTTTGAGTGTGTGCTTGGTAGCCCTGGACATGTAAACATAATTGGTTCGAATAGTAAGAAATGTATTGAATTGTATAGTACAATATACAGTATGTCAGTATCAAATCGAAAACTTGGCGTTGTAAAAGTATGATTTGGAACAAACAAGTGTGCAAAAGGAAGTCGGTAAGTTTGATTCTTTTTTCCTGTATCTTATTTCCCAGTAGAGATATTCATGAAATGTCGCAAGCATCACGTCTGATTTGATCCATTTTAATAGCAAGCATTTGTTCAAAAGTTCCCATAAATAAAACACGCACGGCGGTTAACTGCCTGTGGGAAAAAATAGACTGTAAATCGTAAATCTTTTGGATTCGAGGCGGAAACAAAATATTTAATATTTAAACTTTTATATGATAATTTTACATAAGCTAAATGGTTTAGTTTTCTCTATTGGTTTTATTTTATATTATTGAAAAAGTACAAATCTGAAGCAAGTTAAAACATTAAAAAGCTACGTAAATTTGACCAATTAACAAAAACGTAACGAGCACCGTTACATTGACGCGAAGCGCGCTAATACTCATGCCTAGGCACCGGCTGGGGACATTTCACCTGGGGATGAGCCCGGCTTTCTCTCCCAGCCGGCTCCGGAACGCCTCCCACGCCAGAGCGTAGCTGTCCCCGCTGCTGCTCTCCATGCCCCCGAACCAGACCAGCTCCGACACTCCGCGGAAGCCGCTGCTGAACTCCTCGAAGTTTATGCTTCCGTCTCGGTCGGCGTCCAGTTTGGAGAATATCGCCTCCACCTCGTTGGGCTTGACGCGGAGCTCCGAACAGACCTTGAGGAAGTCCTCCTTCTCAATGCGCCCCGAGTTATTCACATCGCAGGCGTGGAAGAGCATCCGCAGCTGCTCCCGGTCCTCCTCTATCTCCATGAGGAAAGGAGTGCAAGCGGGAGAAAACCACAATGCCGGATTTTCGCGTTAGAAGTTCACCGGGGTTTCCACAAAATTCCAAACTGCCGACCCAGGTTTGAAAATACAACAGGAATTTACAACTGAGTTAAAAGTTCTAGCAAAATTTAAAAAGAGAGATTTTACATCTTACGAAAAAACCGAGTTGATCGGAGGTCAGGCGGCGATCACCTTGCTGTCCCTGCGGGAGCGTAGGGGACGCGGAGTGTAGTGGCGCTTTACTGTTAATATGGATAAGCCGTGCGTGCCTTTTACCAAGGGTATGCTTCTCGCTCTGCCTTGTTTAACTTTAAAAAAAGCATGAACTAAGTAAACATTACGCTGGCATCTAGCCGGAATTAACACGCAACTACTTTCTGACAGTATTGTGTTGTGTGTGATATCATATTACGATCACTTTTTAACTAATGCATGGAAAATGAATAATGTGACGTTTTCTGTCTTAATATTTCTTTTTAATGTGAACGTGGCTAAAATTCCTGCGTTTCTAATTTAGGATGGACGTTGCATCTCGCTGTTGCTCGACTACATGTTTTACAACTGGTAAACGTATAAGCTATTTATCTATTAACATCCCAATGCTGTTTAAAAATAAGAATTTAGTGTTTATCTGTTCTTAAAATTTGCATTCAGAATTATACAAGTGAATAAATTATATATTCGGTTTCTTTAATTAAAGGCATTGAGGTATGTATATATGAGCTACAAGGTACAGATTCATCCTCCTTAGATTTAAGTGTTTATTTACATGTATTTCGCAGGCAAGACAGCTTGGGGAGGGAGGATAGGGGCCGCCAGCTTTACTCCATGCAGCAGTGGGTGTTAGGGTTAGGGGCTTTGCTCAGGAGCTCAGCAATGATATGATTACTCTGGGAAGAGGAACCCTGGATCTTCTAGACAGGCAGTGATGTTAAGATGATGAGTTACACACTAACCCCAGAAGAGGCAGCATGTGACCCATAGTTTGGTGAAAATCCAAGTTCAATGAGCAATTTTTTTTTTACTTTTAAAAGTTAAAATGTATCCCGATCAGCATCCCGGGGTTCATTTCTCTCTCTCTCTCTCTCTCTCTCTCTCTCTCTCTCTCTCTCACACACACACACACACACACACGCACAAACACACACGTGTTAGCCTACCTATCTACATGGGGATCTTCGATTAATTTCTATGGGAAAGACTCTAATCCCTAGATAACGACCTTAACCCCAACCTAGTCGTAACCTTAACCGTAAGTAACCTAACAAAATACAAGGTACAGTGGTACATCAGTTCTCGAACTCTTTAGAACTTATAAAAAGTCGAACCATCCAGTTAGGAAGAAAAATTACCTAGAGCTCGATCTGAATCTCAGAATTCAAACCGTGAATGCCGACCTAAGATAACTTGCATGTCACGTCTCTCAGCGGAAACAAAGGGGAAGGCTTGGAACACTGGGTTAACGAGGGGGCGCGGCACACGGAAGGAGCGGACAATTGGGGCAGGACACATTGTGTTTTTAAAAAAAAAACTTTACATATTGTTGGGATAAATTTATTTTCTTACTTTACAAATTACTGTTTTGATAAATGTGCTTGGATGTGTTTAGTACAGTATACGCTCTTCTGGTTTTAAAAAATAATAATAATAATAAAACATATTTAGGTATAATTTTTGGGGGCCGGGAACCAATTAATTGGTTTTCCATTATTTCTTATAGGGAAAATTCGATCAGAACTCGAACTTTTTTCTTTCCAATGAAGTCTTGCTAGACTTTATTTGGCTAATTTAATTTTTTGATCACAGTCACAGATTTCTTTGTGGGGACAGAAAAAATGTTTCTTTCTTTAAAGACAGCTATATTGCAGTATTTCAGTGCATTCAGTTATATTGCAGTATTTCAGTGGAAACCATGAAGCACCATTTTCAGCTGGGAAATGAAGTTTGAATTGTCTCCTGTTGATGCACCCGGTGGTCTGCGCGATCACACTGCACTTCAGTATTCCTGTTAATCTCCTTTAACTCTTTAATGTTGCAGATGTCATGGCAGCCAAAGAGATGCAGCAGCCTCAGTCTGGGGAAATGACGATAACACGGTGAATTATTTCTGTCCAATTACACCTCAAAACCTTTAAAGGTTCACTGGTACAGTGCTTCCTCTGCAGTATGTGCTAATTCGTAAGTGGTCATCCTCAGTACATTTCATACCATAAAGATTCCATTAATGTTTAAACTTTCTAAACAAATCTTGTACTTATGTTAAATCCGTCTATAAAGCCAGTTCTCCCAAAGCAGGTTGTGGCTCGTATGTTACAGTTTAGATCAGTGTCCTCAGAGCACACTGGACAGATCCACATTTTTGCTCCTGATTGCTTGAGTCAGGTGTTCTGGGAATTTGGATAAAACAAAAATGTGGGTTTATAAGTGTACCTGCAGGACTGGTTTGGGAAACGTAGACTTAGACAATTGAAGTTGCCGATAATTCTATACGTAACTTCATAAATTCTGATTAAGGTCAGCATCTAGAACTCTGTGTCCTGTGAAGTCTTGCTAGACTTTTTTGTGCCACATGTGTTCTAGTCTCAGCCTGCCTGTCGTTTGCTTACCCTTTGCAGTGCCTGCAGAGTTTCCTGACTGCATCCTGAGATACGCAGCAAAAGCTCAGTTTCACTGTCCTCAGGTACCTGTAGCAGTAATTTGCCAGGAGATGGACACTGCAGTGAAAAAAAACAGTTTCATATTCACTGGGAATGTTAATGCTGCCTTGAGAAGTTCAAAACACTGCCTTTGTGATGTAAATCCTCATTTTCTATATGACAAATACGGTTTCCATCTATATTTTGAAGGTGACACTCACAAAACCATGTATATAGAACATAATTTGACACAGCTGTATTTTAAAATATTTGGCAGTCACTTTTAGGAATATATAAAAAGCAAATGAATGAAGCAATAAAATGAATTTAAAATTATGATTGTTATTCTGCATATATATAGTAACAAATCACCGCTGTTCTCAGTTCTTCTGTATTACAACACATGGTAGAAGAACAGACACTGAACTGGGGGTCTCCATGGTTGCGCTCATTCAGATGCTTCTCCTAATATGCATATTGAATATGCCCAGAGTATTTAGTGAAGATAAACCCTTTGTTGTCTTCCACTGCTTCAAGCTCTCGTCCCCCTTTACACCTTTTTGAAATTACACCTTCAGTCTAAAGCCACATTGTGTTTGTATAGTTGTGATAACAGGGTTGGAAATAGTAAAGTTTTCCAGGTAAATGACAGGTGAGAATTAGCGGCTATGAAAACTGTGACAATAATTAGTTACATGTGACATCTGTGACATTACTACAGGTTTTATTACTGAGGCTTGGGGTATAAACTGTTATACAATGAGAGTATTCAGGGGCTCCTGAAGCCTCTGTGCTTTATGAACTGCATGGCAGACCAGTGGTGGTCTAATCGTTAGGGAAGCGCACTTGTGATTAAAAGGCCGCTGGTTTGAATTCCAGTAAGGTGATAAATAATAGCTGCCCACGCTGATGTCACATATGGGGTAAATGCAGAGGGCACCGCATGCTGTGGTGTGTCAACAATGATAGTTAATCACTTTCACTTCATTAAAAGTGGCCGATGTTAATCCCAACGTAATGACTTCCTCGTGTCTTTGAATCACATGTGGCATTTAGAATCAGTTGCTTTTGTTAGTTTTCCATATATCAGCTTAGCGAATCCCTGTGCTGTTTATACAGATCCATACCCTCTGCTTCCTGTTGATGTCAGGCTCAGGTCCAGGTCCTGCAGCGGGAGGCTGGACATGGCTACTGCCTGGATCCCTCTGTCTGTTATCGTCTTACATCCACTCACATCCAAGTGCCTGCAAAACAGGTGCAGGACTGGCACCCAATTAACTACGCTGCTGCTCATTTGATAAAACATCACATTCCTTAGATATTTAACTAAGCGAGTCTGTCACACACTCGGGGAAAGGAGGAATTGGTGTTTAACTGGTTAGGATTGCCTTTCAGATGATGATGAAGGAGCTGGTATTTTACAAGAGCTGCCTCTCTGTTAGTGGGCATTAGTGATTGGAGTTTTAGTAGCTTTAGAGCTAAATACCCAACCTAATGGAGCAGGAGTAGGTGCTGATCTCAGTCATACTGGCATCTGTGACATGGGGGCATGAGTTCAGCGTCAGGCTCCGCAGCTCGAGGCACTGGCAGACAATGTGGTGGACGGTCTGGTCGTGCACCTGCACCACAGTGCAACCAATTTTCAGAACTCGTGCATCTCGTGGAAGAAACAAATAGAGTAGCTGGCCATAAAAATTCTCACACATCCTATGAGTGAATGAACCATCAATAAAGCTTTTATGCTTGCCCTGTTAGAACACTGTTACCCAATGCACCTTGGTAAGGTTCTTTTAAAACATCCACACTAATCACAAATAAATCATGAGTAATCACACACATCAGAGATGTGACGGGTGCCCAACCTGTGTGCAATGTGTGAGGCGAATGGACTTCGAAACTTACTGAATGGAGTCCAGTCAGGTCCAGTGAGTCCAGACGCTTGAGATCGGACATCATGTTGGTTAAGCAGGAATTTGATATCTTTGGAATCTTTCCGATGTTCAGACCTTTCAGGTTGGGACAGTTCTGTGCCACAGTGTTCAGACACTCCGTGCCGAGAGAGGGGCAGCCAAACAGCTCCAGTCTACGGAGACTGGAATTACAGACACCCCCCTACTGCATGTAGTAAACAGTCTGTCACAATGCAGTGCAGGGACTGACAATATGACACACATGGTACTCTGGTGTCTTTATATACACTATATGTGTTCTTGTGTGTCTCACGATGGACTTTTGTCCACTGCCTCATTCCCTCTGTTTCCTGTGATAGGCTCCAGAGTCTACTCAGCAAGGACATCAATTTAGGTAAGGATCGATTTAGGTGAGGATGTCCCTACCAATATTGTGGGAGTACAGTGTGTGTTTAGAGAGGCAGGGAGCTCGTGGGAGTTTTACTTACACAAAAATGTTCTGAGGGCAGAAAGAAAAATGATTGGTTCAGAGAGATAACCAATCAGACTGTAGATGAGGTGGACCCAAGCAACTAGAGAAGGTGAGACCAAGATATCTGATTTTCCATCTGCCCTCAGAACATTTTTGTGGAAGTAAAACTCCCATGAGCAGGCTGGGGGTTCAGGGCTGATCTGATCCCTACCGGTGTTGAAACCAAACCCACGCTCTCGCTCCACACTCCTGTACTGGACAAGCATTACAGAAGATGGATGGCTAGTGTTATGGTGAAGTGCTCAGGTATTCACATCAGTGTCAGCGAGACAGCAGGTCTACTCATCGGCCCCGGCGAAGGTCTTGTTACCTTTTCCCACATCTTCCGATCAGCAGTTTGATGGCCTCGTCTGTCATTCGACACCCATTAACTGCCACTTTCTCCAGGCTACACACATGGATGACGATTAAAGCCACCAAAATGAGCATTTGAGATGAGTTATTCCTAACCCTCTCTCACAAGTTGCTATGGGAAGCAATGCATTAATATGAAATTTTATTGAAAAATTATTCACTAAGTTTAAGACTTCCTTTAAGATATAGCCATTCTTACATATGACAGAATCCATTACATTGAAGTATAATTTTTATTGTTACCAATGATCAATGTATTCAGCAGGTATTCAATCGCAATTTAATAAATACGTCCTCAGTGTGACATGATTATGGGATGTGTGGCATGACAGAGCATCCTACCTGGCACAAGCACTGACCAGAGCAGTGATACCAGCATCGGTGACTCCTGTCCAGCTCATGTCCACAGCGGTCAGTTGGGCACAGTGACGGCCACATGACAGCAGCACGTCGTCTCCATGGAAACCAGGCCCACTGCAGCTGATCATCTTTAGTTCCTGAAAAGGCACCATCAGAACTCTCACTCAGTTGTATCCGGCTTCTGATGTCCACTGGTGCATTACAAATCAGGCTCTCCACAATAGCAGGTCATTACAAAAGGGCTTCTATGATCTTGTCTGTGGGATTTTTTTGGCTCTGGATTTATCTGCACAGGCCCAAAGGTGCAGGTCTCATGCGGTCTCACTCTGACAATGGATGTCTTTGTTGTGAAAAACAGTTTCTCCCTGTTTTCTACTGCTCCAGGGTTACATAAAAGGCATCTCATAACAGACCATTTGTGGGAATTTATATGGGGGTAACTCTATCCATTTTAAAGCTGTTGGAGTTGAAATCGGAGTTGAGCCTCCGAAAGATTCTTATTCTTGTCTTCCTGATGCTAAGCACCATATTCACACCATGTGAAGACTCCATAAGCATATTATAATCACCCTTTAAGCAACCTATAAACACCCCATAAAGACTCACCCTATAAGCAATCCATTAGCACTCTTTAATCAATCTATTAACATCCAATAATAACTCTATAGGCAACATATAAACACACAAAAAAGACAGTAGATGAACCATATAAGCACTCCATAAACAACCTATAAACATCCTATAAAGATTCTATAAGCAATATTTTAAAACCCTATAAAGACTCTATAGGCACCCTATAAGAACTCTACAAGCACCCTATAAAGACTGAACTTTCACTCTGTAAAAATTCAAGATATCTATAGTGCATTATAAATGAGAGCTACATAGAGTATTCATAATACATAATAAAAATCGCTATAATGTGTTATGCATTTTGATAAATATTTATAGCCATATTTATAATGCTATATGAATGCATTATGAATGTGTTTATAAATTACTGAAAACATGGACTTAAGTAAAATTCTACTCCTTCAACACTGAAGTTATTTGCATTACTGTACCTGAAGGGTGTTTTTGCACTGTGCAAACAAGTCATCCAGCCCCCTGGAAGTAACTTGCAAACGTCTGCACCTGTTCAAGGTCAGCCTACGAGGACCATGCCTACCGACACTGATCAGCAACTGGTCAGTCAGACAGGGCTGATCCTCAAATCGAACCTCCTCCCCTGCACAGTAAGAGAGTGACAGGCGAAAATAAATCACTTTCACTATGTAGGCATCTCTGCCTTAATGAGCACACTTCAATCAGGGCTGACATGGGGTGTTTCTCAATGCCATGAATGGAAAAATGATGGGATTGGTCTCATGCATGCATTTGTCTGATGCATCCTTGATATCTGGGTGGGGTGGGAATAACATTTGGGGTATTTTAATGTCCTCTGTACTGCTTGAGTATTGGAAATGGTGTTTGGCAATGAAGGTAGCATAAAATGAGTACACGAGAACACAAGTATGATGGCAGTCCATCACAGGTCATAAGGCAGGGGACACCCTGGACGGGATGGCAGTCCATCACAGGACATAAGGCAGGTGACACCCTGGACGGGATGG
>JAODUD010000040.1:20123516-20133946 GCA_026784285.1 Stomatorhinus walkeri | reverse complement strand
TAGCATTTTCCCTATAGAAATGAATGAGCGGTCCCCATAAGGATATGTTTACCCTACATGTGTGTGTGTGTGTGTGTCTGAGTGAGAGAGAGAGAGAGAGAGAGAGAGTGAGAGAGAGAGAGAGAGTGAGAGAGAGAGAGAGAGAGAGAGACAGAGAATTATAAATGTCCCCCAAAGTATAATAAACACCCGTTATTTTGATGGTGTGGTCACCATTTTTTAGGTCCCCACAAAGATCTGTGAATGCAATTTAAAAACTAAAAATGCCAAAAGTCTTGATTTTTGTTTGGTAACGGTTAGGGCTGGGTAGAGGTTAAGGTCTTCATGTTGGGATTAGAGAATTCCCATAGAAATGAATGGAGAGTCCCCACAAAAACATAATTACAAACATGTGTGTGTGTGTGTGTGTGTGTGTGTTTGCATGTAATTGATAAACTGAGCTGAAGTGTAGCCACAGGAATATGATTTAAGTTAATGTCATGGGTGGAATATCAGACACTGATCAAACCTTAGCAATAATTAAGCAGACACTCCATCAAAGAATTGATATATCGTACAACTGAAACGGTTAGCATGAACTAAAAAGCTGTGCAGCCTAGTAAGAAGCAAAAACATTTTTTAATGCCGTACTATTTATTTAAGCTTTAAATATGCAAAACATACCGATGAATGTCTGTTAGCGAGCGCCATGGTCTCACTGTCAATTGCATCCTTCCAATCTCTATGGAAACGACGCTGCGCATGCGGGAGCGATACGGGTACAATGTGTAACCTATTTTCTAGAGTAGTTTAGCATTTGCGATACGCTTCTCTCGGGTAGATTAATGAAAATACTTTTATATCTGGACTTTGGTATTTGTTATTATATTTAGATATGATACGCAGCCTTCGCTCAACGGTTTTATAATAGATTTATAAATAATTCATTAAGTATATTGTAAAATGTAAAGTTTTCCGTCTTTAAAAATAATACAAATAATGATTGCATAGTTTTTTGGAACATGGAACTGAAATTAAATTACAACAAAATGCACATTTTACAAAAAAATCCTTGGAAAACAAATGACAATGAAGCAACATAGTTTTCATTATATATTAATTAGGGGTTTTATTGTGGCAGTACTAACATATAAAACGATCCATATTTTTGTTTTAACAAACAAACAATCAAAATACACTTTACAAAGTTCATAAGGCTTAACGTTGCTGCACTGGTTAGACCATTGGAAACTTTTTTAAAATTCCTCCCAGAGTTGTTTAGAACAGATCAAATGACAGAATAACTAATACAAATTTATAACACAAAATTACAGAAATGTTATGTTTGCCTACACACTCGGTCACACTCGGTAAATGCCCGTTCAAGCAAAACACTCAAAGAAGCATTATTTTTTCCACTTCCAGTCCCATAATGAGATTTTGCATTACTTTTTGTTCATCGAATAATGTCAATACGGATCATATGTGAAAAACTTTAGCTAATAAAGCTATTAGCTAATAGCTATTCTTGTTTTTAGAATTATTTTGTTCTGAGCAGTGAGTTTTAGTATCAGAGGTTGCATTTATGTGTTCTGTATGTTATTTTTGCTGAATTTGATGTGGTGTTGGAAAAAAAATACATAAACTCAGTATCACTGCTGTTTGCTAACTTACCCAAGCAACATATAAGGACAACAGATGTTCTATAAAATGAAGGGTAACATTGTGTTACATTCAACTATATGTAATGAGGCACCCTTGAAAACGAATCCCCTTATATGTTTGTTTACTTAATATTTAGTGTTTATTAAAGTTATGGCTTTAACGTTACCCAGATTGAATCAAACAAATGTAGTTATTATTTTTGACTTTGCAATCTGACTTAACATTCATTAGAAATCTCCTCAGTACTTTGTCAATACCTGGGTCTTTTTCCGGATATAAATTCTATATGAATTCTACGATCTACAGCTGTGATAGTACCGCAGGGGGTATGGTGTCCCCTTACTGTCATTTTACTAATTACAGCATAGCAGAGTCAAGTCTATGGCATATTTCCATTTTGTAAACATTTAGGTCACTAAGAGAAGGGGCATTAATCACGTCGCCATTTTCCCAGTTAATATTATGACTTGCAGAGTTTCAGGCTTACATTACTATTAATTTACAGGGGCGATCTAAGGTTTCATCAAAGCGGGCGATACATTTAGCTATGTCTAAAAGATGGCTGAGTTTAACGGATTAATATAATTTTGCGTATTTACATATTTAATGTAGAAGCCATGCATATACATGAAATGAAGGACGCATCATTATACTTTGAGGGATGGCACAAAAGACGTTTTCTTTTCCTTTTTTACAAGATGGTCTACTTTTCTCTATAAGCCATGACTCATATTCCTACAGTATTTACATACATATAGTGACAAAAGCTTGGTAACATTTTACAGTGAAACAAAGGAAAGAAAAATCACCGTGCAGTGGTATTCAATTATTTGTATGTTCCAAAAACAAACAAAATTGGTTACAGTGTCTGCTGGCTTTTTTGTTTTTTTAAAAATTTTTTATTCGAGAATCTGAAATAATTCAAAGGTAAAGGCTGTCAACACACTAGAGGGTCAATAAGGTGATATCAGTGACCAAAACAGGTTTCAAAGCATAAACAATGCCATTAGGTAGACATGTGTTTTCTAATCTAATATGCATATTTACATACGCAATCCTTATTTGAAAGAACACTTTGGTTTTATGCTACGTAGACACGTTGATTGCTGCATTATAGTAGCCACCTTTAATAGATGTTTGACGTTTTTTTTTTCGTTTTTTTTTGACGACATGGTTGTGATATTACAGAACATACCCATACCGGCTGCAATACGGGGTGTTCTACGGCGTGAGGTACACAAATATGTCAATGCAATCAAGTGTCCTGCAGTCATTGGAATGAACTTTCTTGCACGCCAAGTGAAGGATGATCCACCTTTGACCGCAATAACAGAGCCCAGCTGAAAGGACAAATGAGACAAGCAATGGATACATTAGGAAACGGTTTCGAATGCATATGTTTCGAGAGAGCATATTCTGTGCGCGTTGACACAAAGATGACGTCTATCGACTGCCCTTGATCCTTTCCTGAGAGTAATGTCTGACTGATATGATTTACAGGATTCAGGATACTCGTGATTAATGCTGCATGTAATCCAAAGCTCCAGATTGTGCCGCCACCTTGCCCAGCGCAAAGTGCAATTCGAACAACGAGGCTGGTTTCTTGGTCGGACCGCGAGTCTATCCTCAGCCGCGAGACACGCACCTCATAGGGCAGAGCTCACGCGACCAGGCTGGACCCTTACCCCTTTAAATTTACGTTTCCATGTAAAATGGAAATAGGGTACAGCCCTGCTTTTTTATCGATTTTAATATGTTTACAGGTACGGACATTTCCAAAGGCAGCTAGGCAAACAGCGAACAGCCACACGGTCCACTCTAAGTCGCTAACGTCCAAAAGTAAAACAGCCAGGGTTCCATGTGAACGGAGTGCCCGTTTTTCCAACACATCCAAGCACGCCTCGCATAATGGCTTCCGCAACAATGCACATCCGTACCAAGACAGATCGCGTTGTGTCTAAATCCCACAGTGCCACCTCCCTCTCGGACCACAGTGCCCGTACCCTCAAAAGAGCTGTACCTTTATTTTCTGACTGGAAAAAATCCTGAAGTACTCGTATCACGTAAAAATGTACAAAACATTAAAAACAGTGTAAAGTTTTATTTTAAAATATACAGATGTCTATAGGCTGTGGATCTCTTTTTTACAGGACAAAACTGAGTTGCTTTCAAACTGGAAGTGTTTCCATGTGAGTAATTATAACAACTCTTTAAATAAGGTGGCCTTTCACTAATTTTCCTACCTTTGCTATCATCATTAGTATCACTAACATAATTAGATGTATATTTGCTGTATACACAATGATTATTAAATAATATTGTCTGATGGCAGTGTCCCAGTCAGTGCGTTTCCCCTCCTTTGTACCGCCTGTCCTCAGGACTGCCTCCAACTGTTTTCTGCACTTTGCCACCATGCTGGTGCAAGGCTATCGACCCAAGAACAGTGATGGCTGAACATCAGCCTGGTTGTGGCTCTATAAGTGTGTGTGCTTGTGTGGAAAAAAGAAAATGACCCCACAGAACCTACCCAGAAATGAAAGCAACCCATTTATTTGCGCCCGGTGCAGACGGCCCCCACTAGCTGCAGACGGCCACCCCTTCACTAGCCCCCCAGCTTGTCCAGGGCGATGTTTATCTTGCACACAAGCCAACGCCGCAGAGGACAGTAGTACTCATAGTGGAACTGCTCAAACTCGGGTGTCTGGCGGATCTCGCGTAGGAAGGAGACGTCGATGTCGGACTCCAGCAGCAGCAGTAGCAGCGGCAGAAGGATCAGAAGCAGGCCCAGTGCCAACGCCAGCAGGCGGGCCAGGCTGTGCAGACAAGCACCCAGCGGTGCACTGCCCCCCGCCCGTGGGCTTAGCCCCCGGGGCGCCTCCCTGGCCCGCTCCTCCCGGGCTCCCTTGCACTCCTGCTCGCCCTCAGGCTCGTCCCGCAGGCCGCTGTCAGCATGCAGCTCCTTCAGCAGCTTGACGGGGCTCTCGAACAGCAGGTCGACTCCGCCTACGTCCTCCACTGGGGTGGGCAGCGCACTGGCACACGGACTGTACACCAGCTCTGAGATCGTCAGGGCATCGCCGCCCTCCTCCTCATCTTCCTCGGGCCGGCGCTCCTCTTTACACAGCGTGCGCTCCTCCGACAGGGAGGCGTCTCTCACCCCCCATTCGCCCCCATCCTTCCCTGCCTCGGGCTGTGAGACAATAGCCAACTTCAGGGGAGACAAGTGGACAGACTCCTTCAGGGCGAGCAGACCTACAGCAGGGCAGAAGCAGGGAGGTATAGGCCTGTCAGTATCAGGTATAGGCCTGTCAGTATCAGGTATAGGCCTGTCAGTATCAGGTATAGGCCTGTCAGTATCAGGACCTAAATGGACTGTGAGGGCCCTGCAAAGACACTTAAGGGACAGCCAATGACCTTGGCTTCTCTTCTTTGTTTTGCCCCTGTTCCTGCTTGTTGGCATGGTTACAGCGGCACTTAATCTTGCTCGCCTAGGTTACTTCACAGGTGCACAGAGCCTGATGCGTCTTTGTGCAATTTTCCCAGCAATTACTTTGAATAAATCCACTTTACAACATAAAATTCAGCCATATACCTGTTTCCAGTTAGAGGGAGACATAACATTAGAATGATGCAATGAAATGATGTGCTAAACCCAACCAGCTCACTGGAGCAATGTGGCTCCTGCCGTTGTCAGAGCAAAGATGAAAACAATACTGTAACCGTGGCAACAGGTCAAGGGTTACAACAATCCCTAGAAACAGATGCTTCGGAACTGAGGAAACAATTGCTATGGAAACAACGAAAGTCCACAATGGTTTTGGAGGTCTTCATGAAAGTTTGAAGGGCTTAGAGACTGGACTCATGGAAAAAACTTAAAAAAATAGAATTACATTTTACAGCTGTGTTGTTCATTGGTTGTAGCATTTTGCATAACGTAAGATTAGTTAAATTCTTAACTGGGAGGCAGAAGACACAGATCCCAGACACAGAGCCAAAAATGCGACTTTCCATTACAGTGGCAGATTTTGAAAGCTGAAACGTAAACGCCTGGGAATCTTTGGCAGATGGTCCAGAGTTAGGGGACATCTTGCTGGCATGGGGAAGGCTGTCCTGGTTTGGAGTCAAAGGCAGCTCTGGCCATCAGGGTGGGGGTGGGGGGGTGGAACGACAGCAGATAATACAAGTGCTAGTGCCAGACGATGTGGGTGACAGTGTGCAGAGAGCAGCACAGGCCGCCGCATTCCTGCAGTGTCCTCCTCAGGCCCCAGGAGCTGCGCCGCACTCTCCCCTGCATGGCGCAGTGATTCACTGTACTGCACTGGCACCGTGCAGAAAGAAACACTGCTTGACGGTCACCTGCAGCTCTAGTTTTTACTGCACTAAGTACATTAAGCCATCACTCGTCACTCAAACACATTGTACACATTTTCATAACACTAAACACGCATTCAACACAAGCAAAATAAAGGCAAGTATTTTGATATCAGTAAATACCGTGCTGAGCACTAGCCTACTGTGACGTTCATTAAGGCACACGGTCCGGTGGGTGTGGCCTGGGGCACCCTACCGGTTCCGGACACGCGGTCCCCATGTCCCAGCAGCCGCACATACACATCCCTGGCCGTGCGGTTGGCCAGGTACAGCCGGAGGCTCCTCTGCGTGGTGATCTTCACCTGACACTTCAGCCTGTCCCCTGTGATGCCTTCCCGTTCTCCCCAGCGCCAGGCTCGCTCCTCCTGGCCCCCCGCCATTCCCGGGGTCTTCTGTGGGTCCTCGGTCATAACTAGCCGCTCTGCTCAGCTTCACAATGGGGGCTTTTATGCCAGTATTGGTTGCCCCGGCGCCTCCAGACCAATGAAATGTCAGCAATGGCCCCTCAAAGCACAACCAAAGACAGGGCTTTGGGGACTGATTCAGTGTTATTTATACCCTGGCTACAGAGGCCGCATAATCATTCATCTGATTACTGAGAGACAGGCCCCTGAGAGCAGAGATCGGTGAGCGCAGCTGTGAGGTCAGCCCATCCTTCAAAAGAGCGGCTGGATCCAGTGGAGAAGCATAGCCAACATCTGGTCCCAGAAGGTCACAACAAATATCATCCATTCATCTCCTTCCTCATTGTCTTCATCCATTATTCTTCCTTGAAGCGGAGTTGATGTGTATTAGTACAAACCATTTGGAAAATTAAATTAGATTTTACAGAGAAATGGATCGATAAACTAGAAAAGTAGACCACTGTAAGCAGAAAAAAACGTCAGGATACAAGGAACTGGCCTGAAATTCAGGAAGGAAGTGTCACAGTTTCTGTTAGCTGCTGTCCATATCAGCAATGACAGGGAGGAATCACAGAAGCTGGCATGTCTCAGGCAGGACTGTGATTGAAGCCAATAAAAGGCCGTGTTAAGCAAAAATGGCATTGGGTCTACAGGGGAACAGTATTCCAGCAATGAAAAGATGAAGTGAAAAACACCCCCATTTTCATAACAATCTTACAAAAAGCGATGCCAAAATAATGCACCTGCATTTCAATTTAATTCCCTTAAAAACAGAGGCAAGCAAAAAAATAATTCACTTGTTATCAGCTTCTATTTCGGAGATCTGCAGTGAGGGACTGTGGATTACAGGCATGTAATTCACAGTCAACCGGGAATCACCAGAAACGTAAACATGGCTATGAGTACCATGTTTTTGTACTGTATGTGCGTAAGGTGTGGATGTGCCACAGAACAGGCTGTAAAGGCTGGAATGGAGAGGTCTGACAGAACAGGCTGTAAAGGCTGGAATGGAGAGGTCTGACCCTCTGAGGGATGGGAGATAAAGTCCAGGAGACCCAGAGGTCAGATTTCTCCATCCTCCACACAATCCCTCTCCCAGCACCGGAGGAAAGTCGATCCTAATGGATCAAGCTGGGTGTTAGCAGCATGTGGAAGGAAAGGTGAGAAAAGCTTGTGGAACTCCACTCTCTCTCCAGCACAGACAAGCAGGGATGGCAGCCGAATTCCCTCTTTCCTGGGGGGGGGGGGGGGTGGAGATTGCAGCAAAGCCTGGGGTGGAGTGTTCAAAAGCGCTGTAGCATCGACTGATCGATCGCTACAAAGCAAAGCGTTTCTGCCATAGATCTGGTACCTTTGGCTTTGCCAAACTGCATTTGAGTCCTCAGCCTCCGTTTCACCGCTGCACGAGAGCATGAAGAGGAGCAGGTGACATGGCAGAGAGAGAGATCAGATCACTTCTGTATCACAAGGGGGGCAGCATCTCACGCTTAACATCCTTCTAGTGGAGACCTTCCAGCCAAATAAAGGCCGCTAATTGAGTTTTCATTAACGTTAACCACAAGCCTCCTGTGAAAGGAGTTTCCATGATGTCACTGGGTCACCTGACCGGTCATTAGCATGTTGTCAGCACAGCATTCATCAATGGGATATATTTACCACTGACTGAGGCTGCCTGCTAAGAGCCTATGGGGTGAGAATCCACAGAGAAGCACCAGCTGCTCAGTTTTCACAGGGACCCCAAGAAGACTTCAAACAGCTGCATGTGTGTGTGATGCAGCTACACTATACACAGTATGTAACACAGCTACACTGAACCCAGTATACAGCAGCCACACTGTGCTTAATGTGTAACACAGCTACAATGTACACAGTATATAACACAGCTACACTGAACCCAGTATACAGCAGCCACACTGTGCTTAATGTGTAACACAGCTACAATGTACACAGTATATAACACAGCTACACTGAACCCAGTATACAGCAGCCACACTGTGCTTAATGTGTAACACAGCTACAGTGTGCGTAGTATGTAACAGCTACACGGTATATAGTACATAGCACAGCTATACTGTACGCAGTATGCAACACGGCTACAATGTACTGTATTCAGTATGCAACGCAGATACAACGTATGCAGTATGTAACACAGTGATACTGTACCCAGTATGTAACACAGCTATACTGTACACAGACATGTACACATCTACAGAGTATGTAGTATGTAACACTGTTACACTGATACGCTGTAGCTAGTGAGTAAAATAGCTCTAAGGTGGAGTCTAGCACAACTCCCAAGCTCTGGTCAATGCAGTGTAACTGTCTCAATAACTACATTCTGCAACAATACCACTTATAAAAGCACAAGAGCAGCTTGCATGTCTCATGAGACAGCACGGTCTTACCAGGCTCCATGCAGGGCTCCACACTCGCGCTGGGGGAGGGCAGCGCTGGCAGCAGGGGCTCCATGTTCATGATCAGCTGCCTGTTGCTCAGTGAGTTGAAGCTCCTGCTCTGGCTGAAGATGGACCTGAAACATGAGGCTGAGTTTAACAAAAGTGAACAGCTTCTCCCCTGAGGTGGGATGGCAGTGAGGCCCACTGTGCCTCAGTCACTCCATGCCTCAGTCACTCCATGCCTCAGTCACTCCATGCCTCAGCCACTCCATGCCTCAGCCACCGCAATGCCTCAGTCACTCCATGCCTCAGTCACCTTGTGCGTCAGTCACCCCTTGCCTTAGTCATCCTGTGCCTGTTGCCGTTTGCCTCAGTCACCCCATGCCTCTGTCGCCCCCCGTGCGTCAGTCACTTTGTGGCCTCAGTCACCTTGTGCGTCAGTCACCCCTTGCCTTAGTCATCCTGTGCCTGTTGCCCTTTGCCTCAATCACCCCATGCCTCTGTCGCCCCGGTCTCAGTCACCCCGTGCGTCAGTCACTCTGTGCCTCAGTCACCTTGTGCGTCAGTCACCCCATGCCTCAGTTGCCCGTGCCTGTTACTCCAAGCCTCATTAGCCCCCTGCCTCAGTCACCCCAGTGCTTCAGTCACCTCATGCCTCAGTCGCTCTGTGCCTCATTAGCCCCCTGCCTCAGTCGCCTCAGTGCTTCATTCACCCCATGCCTCAGTTGCCCCATGCCTCAGTCACCCTGTGTCTCAGTCGCTCCACGTCTCAGTCGCCCTGTGCCTCAGTCGCTCTGTGCCTCATTAGCCCCCTGCCTCAGACGCCTCAGTGCTTCATTCACCCCATGCCTCAGTTTCCCCATGCCTCAGTCACCCTGTGTCTCAGTCGCTCCATGCCTTAGTTGCCCTGTGCTTTAGTAACCCCATGCATGTTGCCCCCTGCCTCAGTCACCTTATGCCTGTCACCTTGTGTGTCAATCACCCCGTGCGTCAGTCATCCTGTGCCTCAGTTGCCCCATGCCTCAGCCACTCCATGCCTCATTAGCCCCCTGCCACAGTCGCCTCAGTGCTTCATTCACCCCATGCTTCTATCGCCCCCTGCCTCAGTCACTCCATGCCTCAGTTGCCCCATGCCTCAATCGCCCTGTGCCTCAGCCACCCTGTGCTTCAGTAGCCCCATGCTTCAGTCGCCCTGTGCCTCAATGTGTACATGTCATCATTATACATAAGCTCAGCTGTTCCCTGCCAGGCTCAGTACCAAACACTGCAAATTCATTCATTTTAACTTATTATTAGGTGCTGGTTTGAACTACTCTCTGTGAGATGATTTATGTTTCTCTATTCTCTTATATATACTATGCTCTCTGCTTGTTATAGGTCACATGCCAAGACAGATTCCTTGTAACTTACATGGCTAGTAAATGTTACTTGGCTTTCAAAAGTCATGCCATTGTTAATTTACTCTAAACAGGCAGATAGGGAATAAAAGGCATTTCAGGAACATTTATTGTAGAGGGTGATACTGAGTGGACAGAGAGAGACAGACAGACAGACAGATAGACAGATAGACAGATAGATAGATAGATAGATAGATAGATAGATAGATAGATAGATA
>JAODUD010000040.1:20107750-20123416 GCA_026784285.1 Stomatorhinus walkeri | reverse complement strand
AGATAGATAGATAGATAGATAGATAGATAGATAGATAGATAGATAGATAGATAGATAGATAGATAGATAGATAGACCCTCTACAGTGCTCTCCAGCTGTGCCAGACTGTGACTAAGTTAATGGGGGGGTAGCACATGGCTAACTGCCTGGTTCTGCAGTGCTGGTGCTGGGTTGGTTTACTGTTGGTTTGGGATCTGGGGTTCTTACCTGTGCACTTCAGGGGGGTCTCTTTGTATCTTAGAACTTGCCTCTATAACCTCTTTCGCCACCATTCCACTGAAAAAAGCCAATGAAAATTGCCAAATTAAGCGTAATGGGTCAGCATGCAACAGTTCTCAGGTTACCTGCTAAAAACCACCACACCTCATCTAAAATAAGATTTCATATTTTTTTGCAGACAGTAAAGCTGATATCACATAAGAGAAACTTGCAGGACCTTCAAGGCAAAACACAGTGAGTGCAAACGGCTCTGCAAAGGAACTTCAGCATTCAGTTTGCTTCGATTTAAAATGACATGATATTTACATGATAATAAAATACCCTGCATCCTCGAGCAGGAGAAACGCTTGAAAGATGGATGGGTAGCAAGCCTATCATCTGCAGCTGTGTTAAGTACTGTGCATGGTTAATTCACACACTATCATGCATTTGCATAAACAATGCCACCTTAATGTTTCCAGCGGGTGACACTAAACCCAAATCAAGTGACATCATACCTGTACCGAAATCGGCTCCCTTTGAAAAATATATTACTGCTGGACACCGTCTTTATTTGGCTGGACTTTGCACACCTATCAAAGGAAAAGCAACAAACTGAGAAATAAGACTTAAAAAGCACAATTTGTTGTTATTTTATCATAGCAATGGTACATGCTATATATAAAGTTTAATGTCTCATTAACCAATTAGTTTTCTATACTGCCCATTATAGCATAATTATTAGCAACAGCAATTCACGCTATTGGTGTAGTTATAAAAGCGATCATAATATTTGGCATTTAGCTGTGCAGTAAGGCAGTTTCACTCGACACATTGCCGTGTCCTTGTCACGTAAATCAGGTGTCATGTGGTCGCTGACATCGCCCCACTGCCTGTTTGTGCAGCTGCCTGAGCTGTGATGGTCCAGCCTCCAATTAAGTGGAAGGCTTTGACTGGAACAACCAGACAGACACTCAATGTCAGGCTGAGGACAGGTGAAATTTAATAGCCACCCTGGCAGTTAAAGCCTCTGGTTGCTGTTCCTGAATCCGGGGTCCCAGATTACGCCCCACAGCAGGGACACTACGACAAAGGTAATCTCATTATCAGAACTCATCCCGTGATCCAGAGGACAGGAGGAATGGATAACAAATAAAAGCAAATGGATTATTCTTTAACAAAAGATGTCTTCTCTTTGCAATTCTGATATTAATTGAATAAGAACTTTTTCAAAACTTATATTAACTGCTAATGAGTACTCTCATCTCTCTCTGTCTCTGTCATCTCTCTCTGTCTGTCTCTCTCATCTCTCTCTCTCTCATCTCTCTCTGTCTCTGTCATCTCTCTCTCTCTCATCTCTCTCTGTCTCTCTCTCTCTGTCTCTCTCATCTCTCTCTCTGTCTCATCTCTCTCTGTCTCTCATCTTTCTCTCTGTCTCTCTCATCTCTCTCTGTCTCATCTCTCTCTGTCTCTCTCATCTCTCTCTGTCTGTCACATCTCTCTCTGTCTGTCACATCTCTCTCTCTCTTTGTCTCTCTCATCTCTCTCTCTTTCTCTCTCCACATAAAAACATGGGATTTCATTACAGGACCAGATCTTCTCTTTCTATGAATTTAGCCATATGGTCTCTTGCAGCAAGTAGGAAGTTTAGGTCAATGTCACAGGGACCCACTTGTAGAAGGCCTGGTTCTCCACCCCACACTTCCACAGGTGCTTGCAGGCTGCTGGCGTGGACGTGTGAAAGGTCAGCACCAGCTTCTTCTGGAACCATGGAGGCAGAAGGAGAGACCGGTTGGAGGTGGATAGACTGGGACACGGGAGAGGCACAGCTACATGCTGGGAAAGGGACACTCGTCTCGGGGTGGGGGCATAGCCGGGGGTGAGGAAGCTGTAAAGGACCTCTCCTCCATTTTTAACTGAGAAGCTTGGTCATATTTACAGGCAGATAAGTGGCAACTGGTAAAGAAATCACATTTATCCACTCAGTGAGGCTGAGGTAAAGTCATCAATACTGTGGGGAAACATGATCCCATAGATGAATTCTCCCAGCTCCATGGCAGACTAAGCAGGAGTCTATGAGCAGCTGAAATCAATCAGAGAAAAGCACCTGAGCCCACAATGGCTGCAGAATGCAAATATAGATGATTTAACAGGTCTCCTAGCAGCCAGAAGTAATCGCTGCTCGATGTGGGAGGGGCTTGGGGGCGGATCCCGGCGAGGGTTTAACCTCCTGGCGTGAGGCTGTTTGTCTTGTGGTGCCCTTAGCCCTGGTTATGGGTGTGGTCAAACAGAAGAATCATTGAACCCCCCCCAGCCATATCCAACAGTGTGCTGGGGGGGGGGTCATGGTCATTCATGCAGGGGTCAAAGGAGGCAGGGAGGATGCAGACCCAGAGAGTGTGCAAATCTGAACGCTTGTGCTAGGTGGCGTTCCCTGCAGTTCCCGTGAGGAACAGCACCACCAAGCCCTGACCGCGCTGTGCAGGGCTCTCGCTGACGCCCGTCGGGGTCTTTTTGAAAAGGCCCCATGATTCTTGGCCAGCTTGGGGGGTTTTCAAAAAGAACAGTGTGCCCCCAGCAGTCTTGGGCCAGAGCCAGAAGCAGCGGCTCGATCTGGTGGTGGGTGCCTGGCGTGGCCCCTTGAGCGCCACCTACAGGAAGAACATGGGACAGCACACCTTGTGTGCCTCAAACTCACCGGCAACATGCACGAACCAAAACACCGAGAAGAGAAACCAAAACATCAACTGTACCTCGCGGGACAGCGGGATACAGCGGGAGGCAGAGACTGAGCATGTGACGGAGTTTGGGGCCACCTTAAGGGTGCAACTCCGGGTGGGCGGAGCAGAGGGAGACTCACAGAGGTGGAGAAAAGCACAGGGATGGGGTGGGGACTGTAAACTGTACACAGACGGAGCATCGGTGAGGGAAACTAAGCCAGTGACAGAGCAGGAACTACAGAAGCATGAGGCCAGACACCGGGGGAAAGTCACCGTTTTCTTTGTGGGCCTTATGTGCCGCCTTTGCTGGGCTGCACAAGTAATGCGTTTAGGGATTATTCTTAAGCACTGGAATGAGGAGGATTCACTGACATACGGCTGCAGTGATAACGGGGTTTGTGATCGCTTCTCAAAGCGAAAGAGCCAACAGCTCTGAGCCGCTACAGTTCCGCTCGTTTCAGTCATATTATCATAGAATTAAAGGGGGTTGGGGCTGCGGGGAGGGGTGCGGAGATGGGGAGCACACACCCACCAGCGGGTTACACGGCATCCTGCCCGCCAAAGAGATCTGCAACACAGATAAGTGGGGTCCTGAGTCATGGCAGCGGAGAGGCGCGCATGTGCACGGCCGAGGTGAGACGGGAACACGGCAGGGGCGCCGGAGCCACAGCAATGCCGAGACGGAACAGGAACCGCCCGCACTTATCTCAGCATCACAGTGCAAACAAGATGGCAATGCACTGGAATTTCATTTGTTTATATAAACAAGGAGGTTCAGTATATCAAATAATATTTAAGTACAGGTTAAGAAAGCGTCCGTGTGAGAAAGCTTGTTCAGGCAGAACTCCAGCAGTTAGTCTGAATTACCTCTTTCTGCAAACCAATTACATAGAAAGTCTTCCCTTCGAATTTCAGTTTGCTTACATCAGCCCTGGAAAAAAGAAAAAACAGCCAGGCAGCTTTTCATTAGAATTATTTCTAAACCAGCTTCCACAGACAAACATAAGCAAAGGTACCTGTGTGTATAAAGTGTATAAGAAAAAATTAAGAGACCACTGCAACACTTTTAGTTGCATTTTCTTCGTTAATGGGACTGTGTCTGTGTAAAATATACATTTGTTTGCAAACTACAGCCTGGCTCTTCCCTGCTTCTCATTGACGAAGGGCTTCTTCCTGACTTTATGGCTCCTTAAGAGCTTCTAGGAGTCCTAGCAGCGCTAACTATCCTAGCAGTGCACCTCACACCACTTAACACTGCCGGATAAGTTGCCAGTCATCTCTGGCATTAGAATGTTGCTTCTGCCCTCTACCTGGCTGGCTTTTGGTTACTGCCAGCATCTCCTGCTTCTTAATAGCTTGTTCTTGTGTACTGCTGTCTTATAAACTTTGAGCCTGGAAGCCTACTGCCACCAGAACCAGGATTAAACCAGGATTTAATGCAGATTTAAAAAATATTGAGTGGTCTCTTAATTTTTTCTAGAGCTGTAGGTCAGAGGTCAGAGTTTACCATTTCAGCAGGTGGATCCGCTTGTTCCCCTGGAACACCACAAAGCCAGTAGCAGTGAACCCCAAAAATGCAGTGGATCCAGTGAAGTCCTAAACAAACACACAGACAAAAAATAAGAAAAAATACATTCTACTGTATATCAAAATACGTCTCCTTCTCACAAAACAGAGAAACACGTGATTGTGCCTCCAGAAAATAGTAGCATATCAGGCATGGTAGCCACACAGCACTCCAGCCCGACACCGACTGTCAATACCTTCTTGCCATTGAGCAATCAAACGAAAGTTGACCTACCCGGGCATCCATTTATCCAAGCTCTGATACTGAAACTGCATATATCATCCATCTACCACTTCTAGCGCCAAGCTACCAAACCTGAAGATCTTGATGCATCCTGATTCCCCCGGATGAAGTGGGGATTGCCTTCGAGGTGCAATACAAAACCTCCAGACTTTAAACGACCCCCTTTTGCATCCTGAAATAAGCGCTGCTAAAGAAAGAGCAGGATCTATTTTTTTTTTTTCAAATTTGATTACAGCAGTGTTTTTCCCCAATCTGGTGCTCGGGGACCCACAGTTGATCCACATTTTTGGTCCCTCTCAGCTCTCAGGAAGAAAATACATGGACTGTCTGTGGGTCCCTGTGGACTGGATAGGGAAACACGGAATTAGAGGGAAGAAAAAGCAGGTGGAAGCAGGAGGAGCTGTCGTGCCAGTGGAAGTGGCTTCCGACATGGATGACTCACTCTCTCAGGCACATGGGATGCACAATGGTGGTCGCTTTCGAGGTTCAGTGGCAGACTTCTCACCTTTGGATAAAAGCATTTCCCAGATGAATTAATGTAATGGAAATGTAGTAGAACCTTGGAACTCAAACGCCTTTTAACTCAACAAACTTGGATGCCTGTTGGATGGTCTGTTGACTGAAACCTTGGAACTGGACCATCCTGCTAAGACTTGTATGGGTCAAAACACGTTCAGCTCCACCAATATGGATCTCGAAGGGGTTGGTTGAGAAACATCTAGCCGCAACTCAACCAAAAACTTGAAACATGGCAAAACAAAACAGACCTTCTAAAACTTGTATGGACTGAGACGCGTCTCCCCTTCCAGAAAACAATCCCTCCATCACTTCTCTCCACCTTCCACTTCCAGTTTGCCATCAGCTCACCTCAGTACAGGAAAAGTGCTCATAAAAGTCACTTATCTCGTGTTTATTGCTTTTGTATTTGTGCATTAGTTTTATATTGATTGTAATGCTTTTTATCCTTAGTTAGGCAGGTAGATAGGTTTAAATAGGCAATCATTTGGGGGTCTGGAACAGATTGAATTATTTTATATTGTTTCTTATGAGGAAATTCAACTTGGACCTCGACCGGACGGCAAATTGCCATTGTAATGCCGATACCCAGCATGACAGGTATAGTGCTTTTGTTCAATGATTTGATTCATATCAAGCAATCCTACTGATTTATTATACAGCAGGCAGGAGCGAATGGAGCTTTGTCACAGCAGCAGAAACACAAAGACACAGCCGTCGCGGTCATCTGGGGTCCACAGATGCTGACGTCCAGCTTGAACCTCTTATTTTCAAAGTAAGGAGCTTTGTGTTTAAACGCTGGGCCATAACAGGCCTAAAAGCAGAGGCAAGCGTCACCTTGCAGGGGTGGGGGTCGACGCCGTACGTCTCCAGCGTGTGAGCTCTCTGAAGGAGGTTCATCTCAGCCACTGCCGGGCACTGGCCCCTGGAAGAAAACGACACCAAATGTCACTGTCAGACGCTCCTGCTGCTTGACAGACTGCAAACTGGCCTTCTGCTTTCAGAAAGATGCCGTCATACTAGTGAAGCCCAAGCGTGACTAAAAGTTCTTCCTTGAATGTGAGTGGCTCAAATATTAAAGCACAAAAGATGCAGTGGCAGATCTAGACCATTTCAATCCGGGGGTCAGACTGGGGCCAGTTGTTCTGTTAAGGGGACCAGGTGCATTTAGCCTTAATGTCCGCCAAGTGTTACTTACACTAGATTGCCAGCAATAAGAAAAAGACAACTTATTTATGCAATGCTTTGCAGTCTCATTTTACAGTTTTTAAGAATATCTGATATTTGTAATATGATTTCTTGTTTGGACTGTCGTGCTTTATTCTGTCATTAACTTCACTCTTCACCAACTGAAGGAACTCGACCACCCGGCGCAGCCACATTACAAGCCCGTGAAGAACATGTGCTTACATTTGCGTTTCACCTGGTTCCCAGTGCACAAAATTTTTGTCCACATATATAAATGTAAATTATGCTAATAGTAGTAGCAATAATAATACATTTATTTCAAAACCAAGTAGCATATTTAGGGAGCCACATGGTGGGGCCTTACATGTTGTCATGGGGGCACTGGCCCCCTGACCCCCCCCCTGGAACCACCCCTAAGTGTTTGGCACCACAGAGGAAGCGGAGATGTCAGGAGCTGAAAGGAAATGCTGCACGTTTGTGACCAGAAATATATTTCGAGGGGTGCAAGTTTTCTGTCTGGTTATGTGCCTCATTAATAGCGAACAAATTTCAGGGCAACGGGGACGGCTGTGCAGTAGCGGTGTCACTGGGGCAGGCTGGGGCAGCTTTTCCTGCCGAGCCGCCATCTATGTTACTTTTCACAATCTTTGCACTATTGTTGGCCCAAGAACCATTTCACTAATGTTTGTTAGCACTTTCTGTAGCCAAACAGGCATGTTTCCACCTGGATTTATGGGTCCAGAACGCCATCTGACAGAATTCACCAACACGACACGCTAAACGGGGTGATTCTTTGGTTTTTCTACATCCTCTGCGTGCAGTGCCCAGGGTCCATTTGTCATTCAGTAGGCGTTCCACAACCCCCTCTGGATATGCAGTTATTTACAATGGTTTTGGATTCTTAACTTTGCCCTCATGCCCATTTGAAGCCGGGCACATAGCATGGAAGAGGTCTGGAACCATTCTGGAGCCATTGTGACAGTCCTGATTTTTAACATGTCAGAGTCAGCCTGCCTCATCTCGTTCCTGTGGATCTCCATGACCTTCCTCTCCAGCTTCTGGCTCTGCTTGGGGAACAGTTGGAAGTCGCTGATGTAGTCTGCTGGGTGCTCATCCACATCGTAATCCCCAAGTTCAGCTGCAGGAGACAGACAATGTGATTACATCCGGGGGTCAGTGATATGAAGCTTCATTCCTAGCCGCTAAGGACGTGGCCGCCCACACTCTGCACACATCAAGATCCGTGGAATGTCGGCATGCTTCTGCTATACTGCATTTTCTCTGTCCTTTCCTAGAGTAATTTTTAGTATTTTTAGTAAGGATTAGACAAAAGAAAATAACAAATTATATATGATTTGCATTAACATGTATAACAATTCAACAGATTATGTCCAGCCGGTGTAGTTAGCCAAAATTAAAATTGCGGGCTCTTTGATCTGAGGCTCATAATTTGCTAGTCATCCCTCGGACAAGATTAAATACTGGGGGGATCAATTCTTTCAATCTGTGATTCCAAGGCTCTGGATCTCCCGCTACAATTGCATTAGGCAGATTGTGGATTCTTTTAAAAAACAATTTAAAACTTTCTCGCTTAATCAGGCTTTTTTCTATATTTTTAATGATATTAACTGTATTATCATCATCTGTGTTATTGTCTATTTTAATGTCTGTCTTTATGTTTCTTCATTTAGTCCTTTTTATTTTTATTTTCATCTTATTTTGGTGTGCAGCACTTTGTAACTACATGTCTGTGAAAGACGCTTTATAAATAAATCTTACTTACTTACCTACATGTGTACTATGAATCAGATTACAGATTGTGGTCTTTGTGGACGATGCACATGCAAGTTTTAGGTCTATCTGCCTTTCCTAGAATACAAAAGTTAAGGAACCAAGGCTCAATCTGCATGCATCCTCTGTAGCGAGGCTGTAAAAGTGCGAGCTGGTACTCCTGGACTGAGCGGTCAGAAGCAGTGCTGTAAATGATTAGGCATGTTCCTGTTCCTTAGAGCTCTTGGATAAAACAATGGGGACATGACTGGGGTGCTCACCTTGCACAATACAAGCCCCAAGATAAGCTGCATCGGCAAAAGGACACAGTAGGCGGCCATGGTAAATATCTCTTTTTAGCTGTAGGTAGAGGAGGTACCTGAAAAGGCAGGGCAAAAAAAATCTGTAAAATATCTCATTTATCAAGACCATTCAATACAGGTCATACCTAATCTGGCCACTAGAGGGAACAGCACGGTTGTTATAAATTCACATCAAAGAGACTGAGCATCTTTACACCAAAGATCATTATCATGGCATATGAGCCACACTGGTTACGTCATGCATGTAATTTCACATTAATAAGCAACCCCATTCCACGCCGAAAGTCTCCATCTCTGCTCTCCATCACAATGACTCATCGTCAGTTTTACGGACAGGAGCATCATGCGTGTCAGATGAGGAAGAAGTCACAATCACCAGAATGCAGCCTGTCATCACTGGAGACTATTTGCAGATACATTGTCTAATACCCCTGACTTAGTCTGCTGACAAATCTCCATAGTAACAGGACAACCAATCTGAGCCCCACTTGAGGAGCGGAGACGCATGCGAGGTGGGGCCCATCACTGGCCCCATTTTGCTCCAATTATAAAGAGCCACTCACGAGTGCTTTAAATGACATCACAAAATCCTTTGTTCAATATTCATTTTTTTCATTCATCTAATGCTTTAATCCAAGTGACTTACTCTGTTTTTATGGCTGTTTCACTGGCGTATGAGCAAACACCCTCTGCAGGAGAAAAACGATGCACTGCTTGCTGAGCTACAGGAGCCAGATGGGGTCTCTTTGGTGGCCATTACCACGTTCACAAAACAATAACGATCGGCGTGATTAAAGTCCTCTTAACCAGGGTCGATATCTGATTGAGGGAGAGCCTCAGAACGGAAGCTCTGGCCTCTGTAAAGTGCATTTTAATGTACTCAGGCAGGGAACGCCTTTAGACAAAGCAATTTTTAAAAAAGTCGACAGACAGTTAATTGATCAACGTGCAAACTGGTATTCAGAATGTGTTAATACAGTCTTTCAAATTAGCCAGATTATAATCTTTCACACAGCACAGTACAGTAATTTTATGATTGCAGTCAAAGACTTTTATAAAACTGAATTTCTGCTTGTGGGGACTGAAAAAATGTCCTCACAAGGTAAAAAGCATCAGGGTCCCCACAATGTAATATATACAAAACCACAGAGAGAGAGAGGAGAGAGAGAGAGAGAGAGAGAGCGAGGGTGGAGTATTAACCCCCATTTTTACCCCTGGAGGTTTAAGGCAACAGCGCTACCAATTGAACCACCATATACTTCATACAGCAAAATGAAAAACTGCTTACACAATAAAAGCATGTTTTGGTTATGGTCTGTATCATTAGATTATATAGATAGATTATATCACAGAAGGGTGCTTACAGAGCTCTGGCACCAGCAAAACCCTGGAATAAAGCTCAGACGTACACATGACCCAAGGGTGAAGGTGTAGGTGACGTGTGCAGCTGGCTCAGGCTGTATCAGCACTGTCAGGGTGTTGTGAAGGTGATGTCACTCTAACCAGGTGTGCTTCCCGGTTACATCGCCAATTGTTTGGAGCAGCTGCCACAAGGGGCAACGTGAGCGATGCGCGGAGGTCTGGCCCCTTGTCTTCAATGGCGAAACACCCTTGCATTACACATACCAAGTACCATCAGTCATGTGTTTCTCACCATACAATCCATGCATTTGCACAGGACCCCTAAGGTTTGGGGGGGGGGGGGGTGTGTTGGCCACAAACAGTCATGACACTAGAGGGTGACTTTAAGAGTGGGGCCCCAGAAAGAATTGACCCACCACTGAGTAACGTGCCTGGATTCTCGAACTCTGCCAAACATTATACTGATATTTAATAAGTGGCTAAAATTAGATATATACTGCATTCTCCTTATTAAAATGCAGGGAAAGTTCAGAACGACGCACAGCTGTGGACTGACGCAGTCGGAGATAATGATTAACCTATTTAATTACCACTCACCCACAACAGATAGTAGTTCCCAATTATAAATGCATCAACCATCTTAATAGTTGATTCCCCTAAGGAAGTGAGGTCATAGGATTCTACAGTCCCTTCCCTAAAATTAAGTCAGCCTAAAATTTATATTGATATAGCTCAAATGATGATAATGTTGAAGCAACATAGTTTTGTTTTTGCTTGTAATACTAGATTAAATAATGAAAAAAAATATTCATTGAAAAAACTGCAGTGAGGGGAAACAGATCAATTGCAAAAACAGACAGTCAGGCCTGGAGAACTCCTTCCAAAACTGGGGCAATGTAGACAGAGGGTCAGATATATCAGCACAGTGAGTCAGTCTCCTGGGTTTCCAGTTAAAGGGTGTAAGGGTTACCATGGGGATGGGTACACTGGACGTAAGCAGCACGATGAACAGTGCTACAGCGGCATGTGCTGGGAGGGCCATGCTTCCTGAAAAAAAGCCCCCCCCAAACAACAGTGCGTAAGCTAGCTGTGTCCCTGAGTAAAGAGGGTGTGTTTGGATCCACCAGGAAGTTCCAACCTCACAGATATGGTGGGGTGTTGGGATTAAGTGACTCTGCAAGACCAATAACTCAGAGGCCAAATAAGAGTTCATCGCGATCCGGGAGTCTGAAGAACTAGAAGCACTGAAATGAACAAAAGTGGAGCAATCAGCCAACGATGGCTGCCAATGCACAGCTCACGCTTTGTTACCTTGTGTGGGAACATACATGAGCAAAATGTCTTTATTAAGATGTCACTAATATCAGCTAATTTCACAACCTATAAACATGATCAATTATGAACAACAAAGTAGGAACAGCATCCTTTAATTTCATTATCATTCATTACATTATCATTTTATTTATATGACCATACCATATATATTCTGTGCTGCTGTAATCTCTACTATGTTTTGCTCACCATAAAATCATGTCTAACATATTATACACACCCAAGCAAAAATCCAATTAATAAAAAAAATTTTCCTATGTTGTCAAATTTACTATAAAATACAAGGACTTGCTACCTCTCTCCAGTCACTAAAATTGTTTTTTGTGAATTCTTTATTCTGCGTAAAAGGGTAAAATACCTCTCGGCGAAATGTTCCCTCCAAATGATATAACACTGCTGGCTGCTGTCCACGGGCCAAGACACAACACACAAACAAGCCTATTTTTAGCACTAACAAAAAATTACGCAAGCACTATGCCAAGGAAATTCCAGACGCTGTAAACACAGGGAGCGATGTATAAAATCACCAAGCAATGATGCAGTTCCCCTTTAAGGAAGAGAAATGTTTAAAGTCCTGCTTTCTAGGGAGCATTCTCCCACAAACAGGGTATTCTGGCAGCTACTGACTCTGGCTTTTAGAACATTACAATTTCAATTGAACTAAAAACACTGGGCCTTTGAATGACTTATTTATAGAGGTTCAAAACAGCAGATCTACGTCAAGGCACTTGCAAAAATTGAGAAAACAACAAAGGACTCTGCCTGACTCACCAATGTAAACTCACTGAAATCTCACATGACCCTTCAGAACATTTTCTTTTAACTAAATATTAAATATGGTTGTGCTTTAATCTGTATCTGTTATCCTAAATCTGCATGGATTCACACGTTTTCCACTGTAAGAAAGCAAATTTTATTCCAAAGTGCAAAAAACAGGAACCTTTGTGAGGTACCATCACTAATGGTTATGATGGTTCTAGATGTGAGGAGGACCGACGAGGGCCTTGCAGCACCAATCCAGAAAGGGCCGCTGTGCGTGCGGGTTTTCGCTGCAACTCCCTAATAAGATTACTAATTAGAGGACTGATTGGCCGAAGAGTCCGGGGTTTGAACAGCTGACCTAAAGGTTATCCCAAACACCTGCATACACACCAGTCCTTTGTGGATAAGACTGCCCACCCCAGACTGAGACCATGCAACTTGAGGAACCTCTACAGCCTTCGGCACTGTCTGCCCTAGCAAGACCCCCACCGACCAAGAGTCTGCATGGACGCACTGCAATCTGACTGTGGGATGAAATGAGATTTACAGGTAAGGAGCCACTCCGGTCTCCGGTCACCCACAAGCCGGTTTCAGCCAAAGATTACCTAGCGCCGCCCTCCTTTTTTATTAATTTGCTGCAGGCTTTACGGCAGATCCCGCTGAATCGCTCCTTTCAACCAGCCCTGCTTCTCACCCGTGGGGAGAACGCGTCATTCTCGGCCCACTGCTCTGAGGAGCGCTAAATCACACAGGGTCACCGGGCACAGGGAGGTGGGACTGGGCCGGCAGGGGGGTTGGGGGATATTTTTCAGGAGCTCTAGTCAATGAAGCGTGTTAGCTCACGGTGCCCTTGATAACATTCTGTTAATACCCACACACACACACACATGCACACACAGAGTGCAGTCTCCACCAAGTCATTAACGTGCAATAATGGATCTTGGTGTATATGTGATCTTGGTATATATGTGACTGGCACTCAGTGTATGTATCTTGCCAGAAAAAATCACAGCATACACATGATCCTCATGGTATCCCAAAGTGATCCTAGTGTGACCGATCTAATGGGATCGGTTGCATCGATCTAAGGAGGTTAACAGAGGTTGTAGCTGATCTCCTGGACATAGCGTGTATTCATATACAGGCTTCAGGCTGTTTTTGTTCGCTCTCTTTCTTTGAGTTTGGGTGTTAGTGGTCCTTTTTGATGTCGCTCAGTTAAAGAGGCACACGCACCCCCCTCATGTGTGTCACACGACTCACGTGGTATTTTGGTAGCCTACCGCAGAGCTGTCCCATCTCCGGCCTGCTCGCCCTGCTTTCCCCTACATGTCATGAAAAATTCAGGGGCGAGAGCGTCTCCAGCTTCAGAGAGAGACGGCATGGGCGACGTCCCTGGGGACGGTGCACACTTCAAATCTAAAGTCCCACCAAGAACCAGGCACAGCAGGGATCACTGTAAGGTTTATGTGGCCTAGACCAGAGAAATTTCATTCACATTGGCTTTGCTTGCACAACAAAATGATGATGCCCCATGAAATAAATAATCCTCCATGTGCAGACACTTTTGTCCCTGCCCTCCCCATGGTCACTCCCCACTCACGTCAGTATCCAGCATCCAGTGGGTCCATCAATCTCTTCAACAGCTAGTTCGCTGACGGCGCCCCACTTAGGCCAAAGATCAGCAGAAAGCTGCAGTCAGTGCTTAAGGAGGTGAAGGGTTACCTCTGATGTCATCAACGCTCCCAGTAACACAGTGAGAGATTGCAGCATGAAATGCTCAGCTATGCTCCGCTTTACTGCAGCCTGATCCATAGCTCTGTTACCTGGTAATTACAGAACTTTGACTTTGATCTGTAGGTTTGATCTTTAATTTTACATTACTTTGATCTGTAGATTTTACATGACTTTGATTTGTAGATTTGATCTTTGATTTTACATGACTTTGATTTGTAGATTTGATCTTTGATTTTACATGATTTTGATCTGTAGATTTTATCTTTGATTTTACATGACTTTGATCTGTAGATACAAATAATTTTTATTCTGCTTTATTTTATCTGAGAATATGTAGGCCCAAAGCTAAAGGGAATTCTTTTTCTTTAAAAAATTCTGTAAAACAAAGGCTTTCATAATATTTATTTTTGCATCATACATGTGAGTCTATTGATGGGACTTATTTTATTGGAAATCATCTACTTTTCAATAAATAATATGATAAATCTACATGCTATGATAAATCTACATGATCCGCCCGTCCGAGCCTCGTGTCAATTCCTGATTGTGATCATCTGTTGTCTATCAGTTCCTGCTTGTCTTTCGTATTTAGTCTGCGTCTAAGTCAGTCTCCCCAGGTCGGTCATTAACGTTACTTGGAATTGCTGTCTTGTCCCGCGTCTGTCCGTAATAAACCCCGTTTCCTGCCCTCATCCCTGGCTCCCGTGCCTGTTTACCTGCTCGTCAACCCCGGTTCGTAACACTGTGATGATGTCATTCCTGATAAATCTATTAATTGATTTTAAGTTCAATAATAAGCACAGACAGTATTTAACGAGAATTCCTCCCATTTGTTTGGGACATTGAAAGCTTCCCGGACACACTGATTGGAACCAATTTTTTCTAGCACAAACAATAATATGTTCTAGCACTGAGCGATGAAATGAGAGGCAGCTGGGCAGCCAGAAGGAGAAGGAGCTCATACCAGCCTTTATTTCTCTTTCAGTCCGTGAGCACGGGTGCCTGAGAGGGTGCACATGCAGCAGTAATTATACTCACAGTTATCATTCATAAGGAGTCCCCGCCACTATATTCACACTCCGGTGCTGCAGACTGAGCACTAATGGAAATCACGTAACCCAGTTCGCTGTTACACCTGTTTCATCTTTTATTGTACTAAGTGTATAATTAGTATGTGTGCACTGTGCACATATCGGTTTACTTAGCTGAAACTTTGGGATGCACACACACACCGGACGCCCTGAACGGTGAACAGGTGGCAGTTCTTCGCGGGAAGAATCTCGGACAGCAGCCACCTGTCAGATCTGCAGCACTTGCATTTCGGACAGCCGGCCGGGAGGCAGCCGCGGGGCCACGCCCACGGTTACGCACGGCCAGAGACGGCAGATCCCGCCAGCTGCCGCCGCTCTCCCGACGCTGACCTGCTCATTTCTGAATCGCTGGCCGTAAGCAGTAGCCACCAAAGCCCAAGCAAGCCTTTCAAATTCCTCTGCTCTTTCTCTCTTCTGGAGACGTCCCAACCATCCTCTCTCACCCCACACTTTCACTGGTAAAATCTGAGGAATATGCTACAGAACTCGTAAAGTACAGGGACTCACTCAGCCTGTCCCACGAAGCACATGACAGATAGTAAGGTGCATCCATTACAAAGTCAACAAACTGTTAATTGATCAATGTGCCAACTTGTATTCCGAACGTGTTAATACATACAATCTGGCCATCTTATAACCTGCCACACAGTACAGGGCTGTATGGATCCTGGGGCACACACACACACACACACGCACAGATACATACAGACACACACACACACACGCGAGTGTAGGGTAAACATATCCTTATGGGGACCGCTCATTCATTTCTATAGGGAAAACGCTAATGCTAACTATGACAACCTTAACCCCTACCCAGCCCTAACCATAACCATAAGTAACCTAACAAAATACAAGAG
>JAODUD010000040.1:20082706-20096379 GCA_026784285.1 Stomatorhinus walkeri | reverse complement strand
TGCCCCCAGCACCAACCTGACAGTCTGCGTGGATGACTGCCCCCAGCACCAACCTGACAGTCTGCGTGGATGACTGCCCCCAGCACCAACCTGACAGCTTGCATGGATGGCTACACCCACACTTGTTTGCAACCTACAATTTTGGGTCTCCCTTGTCAGCTAGGGCTGTAGAAGGAGCGGTAATAAATGATGCCGTGACAGAGAACGTAGAGCAGAAGATTACAGTCTGCTATCACAGCCGCGTTATCCATGTAGTAGGCCTACTAAATTAGCAACATATCTCTATTACTTCTCTTCTTGAAATGAATTTGATTTTTTAACCTGAAGAAGATGGGGGAAGTAGTATCTTGGTTCATGGTCAAGTTGTCATCTGTGTAGCTGGATCCAGTATCTGGTGGTTGGCCGATGTTGCACCTCAGCAGCTTGTCAGTTTCCTGTTCGTCAATCACACTCCCTTTATCTACAGGTATTTTAATAACAATACAACTGAAAATGTAACCATGTCAGATCACTGATGGTACAAAATAGCTGAAGCAGGAGTTCATTGTTGGGGAATCGCAAAGCCAGCTTGAGTCCTCCAGTAATCAGTGACTCCCGTAAACCTTTCCAGGGAGAAGAGTTACAAAACCCTCAAATGCCAAACAAGCAGCAGCTATCGCGTAAGATCTGTGAGTCTCTCAGGATGGACAAACACTGCATTTAATGAAATGTTTACCAGTTTAACTGAGAGTCCATACAGTGCCCTCTGAGTTTAATAAAGAAGCCTAGTAAGAAGAAACTAGTCATTTTTTGCCACGAAATCTATCGAGACTCACACTCCAACCTGAGAATCCTGGATGCACTGTGAGGGTTAACAATAAAAGCTTTGTAGCGGGCAAAGTGTCATTGTTACAAAAAGTTGCAACGCTACAAGGCTTAATGGCATGTGAATGAGAGAGCAGTGGCCCATTCAGAACTACAGGAAGGTGCCAATCCCTGCCATGCTCCACTACGGCCCCCATAATAACTCAAGCTGTAAAATGCAGCCCCCCGCAGCCCCTCACCGGCCGCCCGCTCACTGCCAACTTGCTGATGTCGACGCAAGTTACTGGTCCCTGACCGCCCGCCATTAACTTTTCTCTGGAAAAGCATTTATCGACCAGCCCAGTCATGCCACTGTACTCCCTTCCCTGCTTTACTTCAAGCAGGTTGCCAGCAAATCCAGGGGCACGCGCCCCCCATCACCCTGAGACACGGCACACAGGTTCGTGAGAGGGGAAGTGGCAGGAAAGAAATACTGTCAAATTGCAAGTAACTTGGTTTGCGAGTGTTTTGCAAGACGAGCAAATCTTGATAAACGAGTGAGGTCTTGTAATACGGGTATTATATATACGCTTTGTCAGCCGAGCATCACGTGATCACAACTGAGCCAATGGTTCTTCTCTCTCTCTCTCTCTCGCTGTGGGATTGTGGGAAATCGTCTCCCATGCTTGGTCTCAGTTGGCATCTCCCATGCTCGGTCTTAGTCAGCGTGCCTCACTCGTATAGTCAAAATTTAGTAGAAAAGCACCACTCGAATAAGGTCGTAGCAGTGCGAACGATGAATCTGTTTAACGCCAATGCAATGTCACCTTTCCGCAGAATCAAAAAGGAGGCAAAAGCGGCTGTCATTGGATAGGCTCCTTGTTAAACTCACACAAAAAGATAAAGATTCCAGTGAGCCAACAGATAACAGTGATTCCGTTAGTTATAGTGAAAGTCGTCCCACAACATAACCCTCCTCTTCTCCTCTCTCTCATCTCCCTCACACCATTCACCATTCTTCTCAAAGGTAAAGTGCAGGTTAATTTGTTTTATGTATTTTTACTTTATATTTTATACTAATCATTTATAAATTAATATTTTGGGTTGTAGAACAAATCATCTGAGTTTCCATTATTTCTAATGGGAAAATTTGCTTTGATATATGAGCGCTTTGGATTGCGAGCACGTTTCCAGAACGAATTATGCTCACAATCCAAGGTTTTATTGTAAGTGGTAATATAGCAAAGCTGATTAATTACCCAAAAGGCAAAATCAACAGTTCTTGAAATGAAACTAATGAAACAAATATTAAAAATTAGAGAAATGTGATGTTACAGTAATGAATTCATGAGTATGACCCATATATACTCCCCTTTGTGTTAATTTTACATTAATTTAATAGGTAAATATTTATGACTATAAGTTGTAATGTTAGGTACGATTAATTGTGATTAATCGCATAAACCTCTTAATTTTTTAATCGGATCAAAGCCATACTGAAAAGTTTGTAGAGATCTTCTGAATGGGTTTGCGGTTTTGAAAGGCACATGGTCTGGGCTGCCTTACTTACTGCAGTGTGTATCTTTGTGCATCTAGTGTGCCTTCAGTATGATGCCACAGAGGACAAGGGGAGGCATCACCTCTGCCTCCTCAGGTTACTCCTACCTCTTCACTGCACCTCTTCACTACTCCACCTCTCCATCACCCTGCCTCTGGCCTTGAACGGTTGATTTATGGGGAAGTGGATGTCATGTGTACATAGAGGAGATGCCTCTTTGTATCCCGTGACTAAGGTCGTAAACAAACCAGACACACTGATGCCGGCGCTGCCCCTGCGAGGCAGCATTTTCATTCATCATAAAGCACATAAAATAGATGAATGGAGGGATGTAGGTAAAAACATCCACTAGACACAAATTCCATCTTCTGCATCATCTCCGCTATGCATTACATATCCATGTGACCTAGCATAACTACTGTTTACCATAGTAACAAGGTATGCTACCAGTGTTAGACTGTTTTAAAGGACTTGTACATGGTGCCGTTTACTTTTTCACGATAACTTTTGTTGACTAAATAATGCAAAAGCATTGAGATCAACAAGAAACAAACTTCCACCTGTCTTTTCTCTGGAGTCCATGAGAACCAGCTACACTTGGAGGTATCACTATGTAGGCTGTCTTTTTGATAGCAGCTAATTGCCTGAAAAGATTAATTCACAATTTGTAAGGTTTTCCACCAATGGTGGGCTTTGAACTATGCCTGGAGACAGTTGTGTCTTTGATCTGTTCCACAGCTCCCAGTTTAGAGGCTCATAAAGGCATATGGAGCTCAAAACAGTTTTCAGTTGTAAGAAATCAGGTTTTTCTCTAGAATCCGTGACATTCCCATATTGACATATTAATTCCACATGACATTATAGGAGTATGAGTAGTGGGTTTGAATAGAGACATTTTTGTTTTTGGTCCTATACTGTCCAAGAAGTCAAACTCTGGTAAACCAGAAATGCACTGCTATTATCAGCCAATAACATTTAAGAGTCAAACCACCAGACCAATAGGAATACTGGAAGTTAGCAGACGTTTCCAAGTGATCAACCCCAAATGTAGGGAGGGACTTTATTGATTGCCAACAGTTCAAATTAAAAGCAATTAATCAATGAATCAATAATGCATTGCAAGAAAAACGTTAATCATTCCGGAAACATAGGCATTTGTATCCTGGGTATTAATATATTTTTAGATTTGGTTGGTTGAAAAAAGGCGATATCTCATTTTATGGTACTGCTAACCCTTTTACCAAAGCAGTATAGAACTGTGCCCATTTTAAAATGACACTTTACTGCAGCAAAAGCAGGTTAAATACCTGGGAAGCCAGCAAGCACCCCCCCCCCCCCCTCCGGGATATGACCCAATAACCTTGCCACATCTTTGGCCACTGTGCTACTTTCCACACTACAGTTCAAATGCCAGGAACACTGAACAGGCATTTCTTGCACTTTCTTTTGATCTTAACCCAAAACAATGTACTGGGTTACAGTCTTCCAAAAATAGCATCCGGAAAACATTTCCTGATATCTCACTGATCCTCAGGTTACTGTGTCCTCAGGTGACTCTGATTATTTGGGGAAGGTTTAAAGCACCAAGAGTCAAATAAACAGTGACAGCAGCATGGAAGATGCCCCCACCCTCACCCTAAGGCATGGCCGCGTGGCTGGAAGGCAGAAGTAACAGAGATCTACCTGAAATTTGGAAATATAACACTATAATATAGACACATTGCCAGCAATACTGAACAAGAATTTCCTGAGCTTTGTTTTGTGCAAATACACAATAAAGCTTCACTCTAAAGTGTGAATCAAAGTACAGCAGCTCACCTCTAGGGTTAAGGATTTCAATCCCACCCCCGTTGTGTTTGTGGATTCTGCGTGTTCTTCCCACATTATGTAAATTTCCTCCTGCAGTTGAAAAACCCACTAAAAACCCCAGCTGTTCTCCTTTGTGCGCGTATGCTGTGTGATTTACTGGCATCCAACTGGGATGATCCCAAGCTGGCTCGCCGTGACCCTGTAGTACAGTGTTTCCCAGTCCAGTCCTCAGGGACCCACAGTCGGTTCATGTTTTTGCTCCCTCCAAGCTCCCTGCAACAGTAAGTAGGGAGCAAAAATGCCAGCTGCCTGTGGGTCCCCAAGGACTGGATTGGGAAACACTGCAGTAGTAGCTTAGCTATCCTTTGGATTGGTAATAGCAACAATCATAGCGGTAGTATAGTTATCATCACAATGTCACGGGCTGTGGGACGCCCCCACCTGCCAGGTGGCCCTGTATGCGCTATAGCACCAGGGACAGTGACCACCTGTCACAGTTCAGCAGTTGGCATATCCAGCCACGCTGCCGGCCACCCAACAGCCAAACGAGGAGGAGGTCCCCAAACCAACCTGCAAGCACCTACCAGCCGCTGATAAAAAGCACCCCCACGGACACCCCCTCCCACACCAGGACATCCCTGGGGCATGACAAGGAATTCTGTGACCCCTTAGAAATGTCACCTTGGACCCCTTTTGTTGATTGGTAGACTTTAACTCTAGGCCCCATCCGCAGCTCACGGTACCTGTGTTTGTATTCATACCTCACCACACCTAATACTACAGCAGTCCAAACATTTCCATGACAGTGCAATAACTGCTTCACTGCACCCTGAAAAAAACAGGTGTGCCGTTTCACTTGTGCTAAGCTAGCCAGTGTGCGTATATATCTAACATAATGTATTGGGTTACACCTTTCAAAAGTAAATGTCTCGCATCCAGGAACCATTTCCCGGTGTCTCACGGATTTCGCAGGAGCATCCTCGGGTGACTCTGGTTATTTGGGGAAGGTTTGGGGAACAGTGACAGCGGAGAACACCCTCCCTCACACAAAGGCATGGAGAGATGACAGCGGAGGAAACAGTTCTGCTTGGAACATCGGGCCACAGAGAAAGACAGGGGTTTGATATACGCGACGGGTGGATATACATGGAAACAGCGGATATCTGAGGAACCTGGCTGAGGATCTGCACCACCTGCTTTAATGGGCCACATCAGATCAGTGATATCTTTTGTTCAAATCCTATTATGAAATGAAACATTTTCACCCCATTGGTGGGAATAGCACGTGGTCATATTTAATATAACTGCACAACCACTGATGCTCCCAGAACTTAGAATTTGGTGATTAGTGATCATTGCTGACACACCAGTTCACAACAACAAGATGTGTTGCATTTAACCCATATGTGACATTGTGACATACAGTAGCAGGGGCAGCTAATTCAGCGCCCGGGGAGCAGTGCTTGGGTCAGTCAGAGAAAGACATACAATCAGAAAACACTGGGGTGAAAGTCTCCTGGGGACAGCGACATGGCAAAAAAAATCACAGACTAGGTAATTGGATTCTGCATTGTATTAGCAGCCCAGGTTAGTAATAGAGATTGTAGGCTTCCCCAGATTTACAGTACCTATCTTTAGTTGTTTTTGTGCATGTTAAAGTCACTGTTTACAATATTTATAAGTAGAACTATGTTTTAGTTTTGGAGAGTTTTAACTCCATATTCATTTTTCTAACTCATTTGATTACTTTGGTATCTTGTTATAATAAGTGATTAAAGGAATATGGCAGCTGGTTTTATTATGCAGTTTTACTGAGGTTAATGTACTTGAAGTCTGTACTGGTGGCTGTTTTATTAAAATACTGATATTGGATTGGGACTCTGTATTGGAATACTCTTAAAATGATTCCAATGGAGGGAAATGGGACATATCTCTTTGATAGTAATAGAAAGTTGGTTTTGGTGTTTACTAGTGGTAATTATTGTTCATGAATAGGATTTGTGGTATATTTTAAAGCCATAGGTAAGTCCGTGAAAATGTTATTAAATTGAAAATGTTACTAGTTTACCCAGAGGATGCACGGTGAGCAGGTCCAAGAAGACGAATCGAAAAAACAGCGACAGCAACAGGAGCGGTGCAGCCCACGCATAGCCAGAAGCCCGGCCTGAAGCTAAGCAGGCCTTCCTCCAGGGGCTGTATGAGTGCATGGGGACCCAGGTGGCCAGACTGTGAGGGGCCCCCACAGGGATTCTGGGCAGGCACAGTCAGACATGAGGAAAGACGGCAGAGTTTGGGCATTACAGCTGTATTTTCTATCGGTTTGTATTTGTGTTTTTCATTTTTCTGAAGGACACCGGGTTCCCCAGATGTCCCCTGGCAGGTGGGTCACCGGTGCATGCTCCCTCTAGCGGTCACACATCTGCTGTCACCCCGCCCTCAGGATGGGCCCATATCAGTTCAGTTTGCTCAGATCAACGACTTTCTTCATTTGGACTAGGATTGTGTGCAGGTGGTGGGAATGGGCCTGAAAATCATTCACCCAAACACAAAATGTAATTGAAGTCCTTGAAACATTTTCCAGAGCACGGAAACATCATCTCTCCATAGTGATTTTTTTTCCCCTGACAAAACAGAGCTTGGCCCATGTAAAGTTGTCATTTGATTAGTGTACAGCCAGCTTCCTTGCTGTAATTACCACGCGTAACCTTTCTGTTATAATAATGGTCTCGACACTCTTCACTGACACCATGCAATTTGGCGGCGTACCAGTCAGGAGGTCATCACTGAACCACGGAGAACAAAGACCCTGCTATCTAACTGATTCAAGACTCAAGGTTCAAAGAAACTCTTAGTCATGTGTTTCCTGAAGCTCACTGTGCCAAATAAATAATAGAATATAAGTACAGAGGCTAACGACTAGCAACAATAAATAATGAACGGCAGAACACAACGGCACTATGAGAACACATTTAGAAGTGTTGCAGTACTTACTTTAAAGGTACAAGTCGTTCAGGACGCAGATCTTTTTTGTTATAACTAATTTTTTCATTTCATTTTTACGTTTCAATTTTCTTCTGAAATCCGGTTTATTTCAAGTTTCTTTTCAGTTTGACTTTGTTAGTTTTTAGAAGTTAAAAATTAAAATGTATATTTCTATTTAGTTTTTATGTATTTTACTTTCAGGGGAAGTTTTAGTAACTTTATTTCTAGGGACAGATTGATCAGACAGATTGATCAGAGAATCCACCAGGAAGACACAGTGCACATTACGTAATTTAATCAAACCATGTTCCGGGTAGCTCTCATGAAACAGTGTGTGGCTGCTTTCATTTACCACTTTGAAATATGTCCACACTGCAGGAATTTAGTGCGACTTCTTACAAATGCTTCCCTGCGTAGCATTACGTCTCACAGTCATCATCACAATCATCGTTTTAGCTAACTACTATTTTTAAACAGTAACTGAGAGTAGTTGGCTAGTTTCTGAAGCAATATTTATAGTTTTTGTTTAGTTGTACTTTATTTTATTTATGTATGTCATTTTATTGTTCTCTTACAGTTTGTTTTTGTTTTCCTGAACAATAATATCTCTGTGGGGAGTCAAGCAGCACAAAGCGATGTGGCTGTTCTTATAAGGCCGACACTCTGTGTGACAGAGGAAGTGCGTTGACATTAATTTTGCTACATAATTAAACAGGTCTTGGGTAGTTGGTAAGCTATTTATGCCTGCTTGAAGAGCCTGTGTAGTAATCCATTACCAGTGTGACAGATGAAACCATTACTGCCCTCTAGTTTGGCCTCATTGCAACATCTCCTCTCCCTGAACGCCCTCCCCCATTGACTTCTGCATGGGCTTCTTCCTGTATTTTAATGACATGTTTTAATCTAGTCACAATACAACAACAGAACTCTGCATTTTCCTACAGTGCCTGAAGTCATTCTCTCCGTTGTGGTCCTGCGTACTCCTATCGAGCCAACTCTGTCTCTCAGTGGGTGTCATACAATGACCTTGTTTAACACATGGGTAATACAAAAAAAAAAAAACAATTAAAAGCCATTCAGTGATGAGGTCCAATGAAGCACCGGGAACATAAATTAGTGGTCTATGATCCAGAGCTAATCGGAGGCACTCTGTAATCCGTCGCATGCAGGTCATCTGCAAGGTGAACATCTCACTCCCCGTGCGAGAGATCAGCCTTCTTAGAGAGGGAGAGACAATGAAGGAACAGAGAACAGAGCTGGGACCTTTTACCTGAGGTTCACAGAAGCAAAGTGAAAGAGGCTTATGGAGGTTCAGAAAAATACCTCAGCACATGGTGGGGGACCGGTAATGCCATGACTTTCACACAGCAAATGTTTTTAAATCTACTTTGCATAGCAGCAACGCATGAGCGCAAAACATAACTTGAGCAGAAATCAATGTGAAAACACAGCAGTAAAAAGTTACAAACCAGGACCATCGTCCATCTTCCGGGAGCTGGGCCGCTCAAACAGCAGGTATTTAATGGAAAACAACATGCAGAAAAGGTATTTTATGCCAAAGCTGTTCCTGGCTTTGATGCACAAAAGGACACATGATGTCAAACCCATCAAGAAGCTGACTGGCAGCCTTCTATGTACATGAATAGTTACTAAATAAATATTTAAGCACATAATAATTTACTGTCTCACCAAAATAACTATACTTTTTTGGTATTCTGACCCCAGCGGGGACGAGTCAGCCACATATTAAATCATTAATCTTAATCAGAAGCCTTTGTTTTATTCAACAAGCTATCAGCCGGAGTAAGAGTGTGGGCAGACATTCTCCCAGCATGCATCTGTGTAAGCATCTCTGTGTCACTTCCTCCAGACACGGGGAGCTGAGCAGCATCTCCCCCGGCGGCAAGTTTGCAAAGATCAGAGAAGAAATAATATTAGATAAAATGTCTTTTTAAAAAATATGCCAGCGCAAAGAATGAGTGAGCCATTTCGAAAATCGTAACGTGACTCTTTGTGCTAGGAAATGTGCTGGTAAATGTAGCGGAGATGGAGGGCAAGGAACAAGAGGAAGGTAAACATCACTGCGAAAACATCACATTTTGGCACATCACGTCATATTTTGGCAATTTGCACGCACAGATTTTTGAGGCCTTCCCATTCACTCCCTTGCTTCTCTTAAGAAGCCGCGATCGAGATGACATGCGACAAGCTAATCCCCAAAACCCCCTCCACTGCGTGGACGATGCCTGAGGTTCGATCAGCCGCTGAAACACAAACACAGCCCACTGCCCGCATCCCTGGGATATCAGCGTGACAAAAATGACAAACGACGCAAATTTGGAGTGACTTCAAAGGCCGGGATAATTCAAAGATCTACTGCGCCCTCTGGTCTGCCGGCCAAATAGCTGCATCGCATGCACGCACTTGCGCACACAGCTTGGCACGCAGCATGCATGAATATTGATGACCACGGCCCATTCCTCTGAAATTTATTTTGCTATAATCTGATGCATTTAAGTCCATGACACTGAAGAGGGTCACCCTTAACAAAGTATAGTGGTCATGATAATAATCACTCAGAATGCCTCTTGACTGATGAATGCTAAAGGCAGCCTTTATCTGCATGGGCGTCATCCCTTCCGCCTCACACCAGACACTCGCTTTCAGAGCATGCATCTGCTCCCGCTTCGGAGCTACACTGGCCTGGGCATCACCTGATACCATGACTCTTCAGATATCAGGCTGAATGAACAAACGGAAAGAGAGAACACCCCCCTGCTTTCCCTAAAGGCTCCATGAGGCTTCATACACAGAGCCTCCTCCCCCCTCCTCCTGAGACTGGCCTCTCTGGAAGTCCCATCCTCCGGGAAAGCTGACTTCCTGCCTCCATCCAGGGCTGCCGGTCGAATCACTGTCCATTAAGCGGCAGACGGGAATATAACCAGCTTAAAAGCCCTGTGAAAAGCATCCAAAAAGCATCTCCGTGGAAACCAGCAGGACACATGAGAAACCAACGTCGGCCATCAGCTTATGCTTGCTGTTTGACTCTAGACTACAGAAGCAAACCCAGATCCACTCAATGCAACGGGAGAGCAGGCTCACTTTACCCAATTACATTTTACAGTTAAATAATTACAGGGCCACTCGCACTGAAGCATATGAAATCACAGATTGAAGCATATATCATCCATCGTTTACTGCTGATTCAGCTGCACGTCTGATTACCTCCATTTGGCTTCATGGTTAACAAAGTTGCCCGTAAGTTAATGAATATGAACGCCAAAGACATGCGGTTAGGTGAACTGACATCACCAATGTGCCCAGAGAGTGTATGTGTGTGTGTGGGCTCTGCGATGGACCAGCATCCGGTGTAGCAAGTTGCCCTCCCCCATGCCCTACGCTGCCTGGGACAGGCTCCAGCCCCCCCGGTGAAATCCCAGATGGGATAAGTAGCTGGAAGATGGACGGATGAATGGATGGATAGGAGCAGGGATGCCGGATTTCATGAAGTACTTCCTCGGGGATTATAACCTGTCGCTCGCTGTTCTTCTGCTTATGCTCCTGTGTCTATTTCTCCTCCTGTTATTTCTCAGGCCCCACAGTGCATGAGTCACACACAGTCTGCGAGAAGGAGCACCAATCCAGGAAGGGCCCTTGTTCAGCTGTGTCATCAGGCAGGTATCAGGGCAGCCTGCTGTAAGCCGAGACCCAGTGACCCCTAAATGTGACACCTAAATGTGACCCCTAAATGTGACACCTAAATGTGACCCCTAAATGTGACACCTAAATGTGAGCAACTCTAACGTGACCCAGTGCTCGCATCCTTTTTGCTCCCGCACTCCCAGGAGCTCACAGTATTTACATCTACCACAGAGGGCGGAAAATAACCCCTAATTCTGGTTTGGTCCTAAAACAATGATACTAGGCAGAGATAGCAGTTGTACTACCTTTCTAATAAATGAATTATATAACCATAAATAAATCAAAATGTTTTTTTGATAATCATTTGCCATACCATTTGAGTGGATACATACACACAAATGCATATCACAGGCTAAACTGCACACATTTTACACAGGTAAACAATCGACAGTATATATTGAAGCAGGTGCATCTTTAGTCGTTCATTTTGAGAGATCCTACCACTACACAAGATTACAGAAAATACTCCACTGATAAGGTTTCTATCTATAGCAGCATGCATGTAGTGAGGAGTGTGAACATTCATTGAGGAGGACGGGCAGAGTGAGGAAGTGTGAATGTGTGAGCTCATTTTCTGGGAGATGTGGAGATGTGTATAGGCTGTGCGTGGAGACAGCTCAGATTTAACAACAAACAGCGGGCCAAGATTCCACTTTGGTCTGCGAGGAGAAGCTGATTCTGTGAACAAATGCGCAGATCAGCACTTCCCTTCACCCCCACCGGTGATGATTATGTTGTCTTTTAGCTGCCTACTGGGTGCGTGACCGATGTCAAGGTCACATGACCTCTTCACACCCATTTTTTTCCCACACCTACACACACCCCAAGCTGTCTGCCCAGTCACAGGTTGATACTTTACGTGACCATGTCACAAAATAGAGAAATCAATCGATCCTCAATAGCCTTAGTCCTTAAATACAGGGTCAGTTCCTTTATCCTTCACCCTAACCGCAATTTGAAGTCCAACAAAACAGCTCTGCAAAGTCATCTTAAAAAAATCAAAGGACATCAGAATTTGGGATATAAATAGCAATATAGCTATTTATAGGCTTAAACAGGAGAGTGCAAAGCCCTACGAAACATGAGTGTGGCATCTGGACCATATAAATAGAAAAAATTAGAATGATACCAGTAACGAAACTCTGCACAGTAACAAAAATACCCCAAGGGCAGAGGTCATTTGAGGGTCAGGTTGTCGTTCCAGAATATTGGGAGTGAATGTCTGTAGAATCATTCCTTACGGCAGAAAAGGACAGTTTTGCAGCACAAGAAGTCAGCCTAGTCTATCTTCCAGTCACTTTGTCTGCCTGTTTCCCAGCAAGTTTACCTGCCAGTCTCCCAGTCTTAGTGTCTCAGTCTTTCTGTCTTCAAGTCTGCTTGCCTGTCTCCCGGTCTGTCTCTCAATCTGTCTCCAAGTCTGTCTGTCTGTCTTTCAGTCTGATTGTCTCTCTGTCTCTCTTCCAGTCTGTCTCTCTCTCCCAGGCTGTCTGTCAGTCTCCATTATGTACATTCTAAAGCTGTTTCTTTTGATCCTGCGTAAACAGTGTTTTGGCAGCACTGCAGCAGTCACACGGTTGTCACAGGTGTGTCAGCCCAGACAGAACAGGTAACACCAAAGGGACACCAGCCCCACGGAGAGGTTCCATACCTTCTGTTTGTTCTCAAGTAAGTCCAGTCCTGTCTAAGAACACTACTCCAAAACCCATACTTTGCTTCTCAGTGCATTAACTTCACCACTACTCCTCTCCACAGTGTCCTAGCATTTAAATGACAGTGCTGTTGTCATCTGTGAACGCTTCTGTTTTTAATAAAATATATGTTCTATAATTTTAAAAAGATGTTCAATTTGTATTTGAATGTGAATGCCACTTTGAATTTGAAACCTCCGTGGTGTGAAACACAACAACTGGCATAAAGACAAAAAAAATAATGGGAAGTCAGAAACAGTGAGACACCGAGAATAGACACCCAATAATATGCAGGGAAAATCTAACGACGAACAGGGTATAATATCAATCATATAAGGAGTCCCAGAGTGCAATGCAGGACAATCAGTGTCCGCCCGAGCTGTGCTCTGAGCTTTTCAAAGCGATAAATGATAGCAGCTGTTCCCCATAAATTCCCTTGTAAAAGTGATGTGTTCACCCTCCACAAGTCTACAATGAAATCAGCCCCTCTGTGACTCCATGTTCCCGTACGGACTGTACCCGTATTAATCTCAGTGTTACCCGTGTCCTGTAATGACCTGCAAGACAGGAAGTCTGAGCTGCTGCAAGCAGAGATACTCTGGGGTTATTCTTCCAGATATCACAGGGCTAAACGACACTGAGCTAAAAGACACGGATCTAAATGAAATGGGACTAAACGATGCAGAGCTTCACAAAACAGGGCTAAATGACACAGGGCTTAAACAACACTGAGCTAAATGACACAGGGCTAAACAACACTGAGCTAAATGACACGGGGCTAAACAACACTGAGCAAAATGACACAGGGCTAAACAACACTGAGCTAAATGACACGGGGCTAAACAACACTGAGCAAAATGACACGGGACTAAACGACACTGAGCTAAATAACACAGGACTAAACGACACTGAGCTAAATGACACGGGACTAAACGACACTGAGCTAAATAACACAGGACTAAACGACACTGAGCTAAATGACACGGGGCTAAACGACACTGAGCTAAATGACACGGGACTAAACGACACTGAGCTAAATAACACAGGACTAAACGACACTGAGCTAAATGACACGGGGCTAAACGACACTGAGCTAAATGACACAGGGCTAAACAACACTGAGCTAAATGACACAGGGCTAAATGAAATGC